>JAWZYV010011950.1:0-190327 GCA_038373885.1 Cheiracanthium punctorium
TTGTTGGTTGTCCAGGAATTAAAAAGGATCTGCATTGGGAAGAGTTTACACAATTCATCCTAAAAATGTTGAGTGCTATCATCTTCGTCTGTTGTTGCATGAGATTCATGGACCAAGATTTTTCTAAGATTTTTCTGAGAATGGCGTCCTCTATCCTACATTCCAGTCTGCATGCATGGCACATGGTTTCTTAGAAGATGAAAAGCTGTGGGAATCAACCTTGGACGAAGCTGTCCTGTGTGATTCTTCTTCTAAGCTTCGAGAGCTTTTCACAGTAATTTTTATGCATTGTGAGCTCTCTGACGCCATGGGTCTTTATGAGAAATACAAAAGCAGTCTCTCATAGGACATAGCACGTCAAGTAGAAATACAGTTTCAAGGCAACACACTACAACATGTTATGGATGACATATATAAAAAGTGCTTAATTCTACTAGAAGACGCAATATTGTATTTGGGAGGACAAGATCTAACACATTATTCTCTTCCTAGACCAAAAAGAGCAAGAGAGATCTTAGAGAATAAGCATTATGTAAGAAAATCAATTACGACAAGACTACCTTGTTAAAAATGGCATAGAATAAGGAGAGTTTATTAACGCAAGAACAGATCTTTGTGTATCAACAGGTTCTTACGAGCATTCAGTCAGATGCTGGCCATACATTTTTCCTTGATGCTCCTGGTGGCACTCGTAAAACCTTCTTAATCAACTCACTTCTTTCAAATGTCAAGAGTGTCGGTGGCATTGCCTTGGCCGTTGCATCCTCTGGAATTGCCGCAACATTGTTAGAGGGGGGAAGAACAGCTCATGCTACCTTCAAACTTCCCTTCAAACTCAATTATAGGGAAAATCCCCTGTGTAACATCTCTAAGCAAAGTGATATGGCACAAGTGTTGCGGGACTGCAAGTTAATCATTTGGGATGAGTGCACAATGGCACACAAAGGGGCATTAGAGACTCTTGAAAGAACTCTTAAAGACATTCGAAATTGTGATGGGTTGTTTGGGGGAGTCACTGTACTACTAGCTGGAGATTTATGCCAGACTCTACCGGTTGTATCAAGGAGTACATGAGCCGATCAGGTTAAAGCATGCATCCAAGTTTCATATCTGTGGCCCTTATCAGAAAGTTATCTCTGAGAAAAAACATGAGAGTGCACTTGATAGGCGATTCTTGTGCTGGTAAGTTTTCAGATCTTTTACTTACAATTGAAAATTGAGACTATCCAGAATATTAAGGAAAGATTACCACCACCATAGACCTTGGCTCAGTTGTGACAACCCTAGAAGATCTCACAGCTAGGATCTATCCCGATATCATTAACCCATTTATGCCTAGCGTCTCTTTTTTGGGACGGCATTTTCGCTATCAGTCGAAAACGTTATTTATTTTTCTTAGCCTTTATTCGCGAGTATTGAACGAGTATTTCACAAAATATTTTAATATGGCCAAGTAGGACGTTGACATTTCAATTTTTATACATAATGATTTTAATGATAAATCTTAAATAATATGATAAATCTTTCATTACTCTTAATGATTAATGATTATACATAATGATTTTAAATGAAATCATTCCTTGTTCAAAAAGTTGACATCAGAAATTTATCAATTACTGCTGGTGTTAGCAAAAATCGAAGAAAGTCGCAAAAATATCCAGGCACGAATGGGTAACATCAAAATGAAATCTATGCATTGGCTAGGCGAGCGTGCTATTTTGACCCCAAAGAATGACAGTATTGATACCATCAATGAGAGTCTGCTGAATAGTTTTCAAGGGGTATAAATGACATAGAAATCTATCGACTCAGTCTTTGACATGGAAGATGCTGTTCCTTATCCTGTGGAGTTCCTTAATACTCTTGATTCTCCTGGGCTACTACCTAAACTGAGACCTATACACAGCAAAATTTATTCATGCTGTGTGACGATGACCTATAATATGCATATACACCATTTGAACTTCTTCGAATGCATTATTTAAACACTAGCGAATTTTAAATGATTTGCGTTCATAAGCCATAATGTATAATAATTACTTTTTGCAGTCCCGTGAACAAACTATCAACTCTATATACACCAAAATCTATGGATATCGTGTGACCGTGACCTTTTATATGCACGTCCAATTTGTGCTCAATCGAATGCACCGATTAAATGCTAGCGCACTTTCAAGAATTTCCGCCCGTTGGCCATATTGTAAAAGAAATCTTTTTCCGATGCCCCGTAAAAAATCTGTAAGTCCTATACATACCAAAATCAGTATTGATTTTGCGGCGGTGGTCTATAACATACATATAAAATTTGAACTCAATCGAATTCACCGTTGAAAAGCTAGCGTTCTTTCAAGAATTTTCGTCCATAGGTCATAATGTAAAATAAATCTGTAAAATACTCAATCCTCTACACACCAAAATCAATACCAGTCTTGCGATGGTGGTTTATAGCATATACCAAATTTGAGCTCACACACCTCTCGTAAAAATAGCAGAAAACGTCAAAACGTGTAAATACACCAAAATCTCACAGCTGAAGTTTTTCAAAATTCTTTACATGGTAGATGTTCGGAAAGTAAAAACTAAATTAACCTGCCTTTCTTTTGAGATTTTGCCAGCTGAAATAAAATGTACAGTTTGTGAGAGGAAATATTTTCTTTACTTAACAATACCAACAGTTCAAAGAGAAAACTGCTATAACTTTTACTTTTTTAAAGTTTCAATTCTAATGTATTAATATCTGCATTTTTTCTGTTTACAAGAATTATATTTTGTTTCAGTTTAACCCTTTGCAGTCGAACTTAATTTATACTTAATTGTCATTCTGGTCAATTTTCTTTGAACGACCAATAATACTTATGTAAAATTTTGAAGGAAAAACAAAATTTTTGCTACATTCGTTATTTTCATTTTATAGAAGTGCTTCTCTAGATTGTATGGAGGTTGGCGTACCATGCTCTACGATCACGGACCTGGGTTCGACTCAAAACTTTGGTTGCTAAATTGTACTCTCTTTCATAGGGGCAACATTGGTCCACCTATTGGGTACCCTCATAATAAACACTTCCGGCCTTTTTAGTTGCCAATGCTCATAGAACCCCCTATTCAAAAAATCATGATAATTTAAACATAGTATTAGATTGTGAGCGGTTTCCTCAGCACTTTTATGTTCTTTCATAGGAAGTGTAAGTAAACCGATATACCTTAACCCTTTAACGCGCAGTGTTCCCGCTCTGGGACCACCAAACTCTGACGTTTTGACTGTTGCCAGTCACGAAGAATAGATTTGATTTCAATAAAAATAGTTGCGGGTGACACGCTCCACGAGAATTCTTTACTTTTTAGCACGTCATTTCCCGTTAAAAAAATTGTCACGATTATTTTTAACAGCGGTGACATCTGCTAAAAAATAGAAGAATGCGAGAACAGCTGGAAAGACTGCCCAATGCTGAAAAAAGGGCAGTCATTCCCATCGCTCGACTCAACTACCAGCAAGATGGCGGTGCTGTGCGGCGGCAGCCAGCGATAGTGGCAGCTGGCAGTCCGCGCCAGTCAAAAGGTCCAGCAGCCAGCTGGCAGCCGCGCACAGCCAGCGATGGCGGCAGCTGGCTGTGCGCGGGCACAGCCAGCTGCCGTCAAAAAAGTGTCTAGATCTGTGGCACGCGATGAACGTTTCGATCGTCCGCCATCTTGCTGGTTAGTTAAGTCGAGCGATGGCAACGGCTGCCCTTTTTTTAGCATTGGGAAAGGGTTGCGCTTCAAAGGGTTAAAATAGAGAATAATATATAATTAACCTAATGAGATCAGTATGATTCTTAAATAGAGGGGGGGGATAGATTCTCTAAGGGTTAAAATAGAGAATACCGTTGCCATCGCTCGACTTATCTACCAGCAAGATGGCGGACGATCGAGGCGATGAACGTTTCGATCGTCTGCCATCTTGCTGGTAGATAAGTCGAGCGATGGCAACGACTGCCCTTTTTTCAGCATTGGGTAAGGGTTGCGCTTCAAAGGGTTAAAATAGAGAATAATATATAATTAACCTAATGAGATCAGTATGATTCTTTGGTGTGCTGGCGTGGCTGAGAGCAGAGCAGAGAGACGACTCTAAATGGAATAAAAGCTTTGGTGGCTGAGGGTAGACATACGGCCGCAAAGAGTTAGTGCAGAGTGCTAATCACAATGCTAATGCGTTTATTCAAGAGATTTCCTGCCGTTTTTCTCTCAACAAGTGTTCAAACAGTAGAAGTTCATACTAATAAACATGAAAAGCAAGCCTAGACTGTGAACATTATAAAGAACATTACATTGAACAAGAAAGGTAAATCATGCCAAATGCATCGATTATAAAGCACTTTTCAGCACACCAGCGAGTGCGCGCGCACACAAGTAGATAGCCCTTGGGTAGCTTTGTCTTAACACAACACAATGCGAGTAATGAATTTTCAAGGTTCCCATATAGATCATCATTACCTTAATATCACCAAATTAGGTATTTTTTGATCTCCCGCCAAATAATGAAAATATCGCCAAGCGGGGTTCATTTTTCGAAAGTCTTTTCTAACCATATTTGGCGATTTATGGTAAAAGTCGCCAATATGGGTGACTTTGGAGCAACTTTTGAGGGAGGTATTACACAGTGTTGCACAGTAAGATAGTATTGTGCTTTAAATGGATGCCCGTCTCTAAACTACCATTGAACGTAATGTATCAGAATTATTTTGAGTACCCCTGTAGAAGAATATTAATGATACATACACTATTTTCGATGGAAAACTTTATCTTGTAATCACTAATAATATGAATAAATTTTATTTCATCTCAAATATCTCTAAAATACACTTTACTGAAGTGACTGGCCCATAGAGTGAAGTATATTGAAAATCTTTTGAGCTCTCTCCAGTAGTAGAACTACAAATGCTACATACACCATTTCAACAGGGTACTTGGTACAGTACTTAAAAATAACAAATATAAATTTCGTAGTAATCGATGCATATTTACGGTAGTTAGAGTTCGGACGACCAGACGGGCGGGCGGACAGACCAAATGCATCAACACTTTTCAACCTTGTTGGAAAGTGTTAAAGATTAACGCACAGGGTAAAGTAAAGAGCGGAATAATTATATATATATATATATATATATATATCATTTTATCTCTCAACCCTTTATTGAAAATTGTCCGAAAAATGTGTCCCAAAAAAAGCGACATAAAAATGTGACATAATTTTACATATATTTAAATACTATTAGTTCACAACAGCTTTAATCTATTGTTACAATATTTCGCAAGCTGTAGAATATGCATCACATGTATTTTTCTATAAATAGGTTACAATCATAAAAATTTCGACATAGGGTTACCAGGCGAAATACACGAAAGATGAGAGATAAAATGACAAAGTCAATTAATATCGTTTTAATATGGCAATAATGAAACTAAAAAATTAAGGGGGTTCAGGGGGGTCTCTCCCTGACGAGGCTCGAACAGCCGAGTTATATATATATATACATACATATATACAATATAATCGAGTTGCATTTCTGCCGTGTTTATAGAATAAAGATTCTTCATTTAAATCAGGGTTTTTCAAACATCTCAGATCAAACTCTTTAAGCTCGTGTAAATCTGAAGTGAGGCTAAAGCAACGACCCCCCGCCCCCCACAATATTAGTGCAACACGGAGCACGATTTGTAAAACCCTGTTATACATATTAAATATAGATACCGTACTTTGTAAAGAACATTCGAACACATGTTTGTCACAACCACTATTAAAGCATAGTAAAAAATTATTTAATCAGTTTTACATCTTATGCAATTAAAAGAACTTTTAAAATTCATAAAACTTTCAATTATACACTCGATTTATGTTAACCATTAAAATGAAGAAAGTTATCGGCCTCATGTATTAATTGTACTCTTTCGATCTTCAAGAAAACAGTACCTTTTCTCTACCTGGCAAACTGAGGAATTTTTTTCCTCAAAATCAGACATCATAGCGAGAGAAATTTCTCTACCGGAATTTCTACAATTTCATACAGCCCGCATTCAGCAGATGTTATCAAATTTATGACATCTTCCCCGATGAAGAATTTTTTGGTACTTGCCGGGCTAACTACGAAGTTTTCAGAGGAAAAGACATGCCAGTATCTTGGATCAAATATTTGGACAAGTCCTCAGGTAAAACATTTTCTGGTGGTCGAGGTAGCGAGTCTGCAATTTCCGTAGACGTTTTAAAAGTAAAAGGTTCCGATTGTAAATGTTCATAGGCATTGCCTATGCGCACAGGTTTTTTTTCTTTATCCTGAGGTGATTGCGCACTTTCATCCAGATTTTCAGTATCAGAATAGGTCCTTCCAGTATTTTCAGATGCACTCTCCCTTGCATTTCCTGGACTTTCATTTTCTGGAGCATCTTTTTTATAACTTAATTCAATTTCGGATAGACTTATTAAACGGAGCAGATCTAACTGTCCGTATTCTGTATCGGATTCTGTCCGAACTTCACACGAAGTAACTTCTGAAATAAATTTATTTTTATTGATATCAAACTTTTTCTGAATTTCTTCCTTGATCATATCGGGCTTTACTAAAAATGCAGGGTGCTCTCCATAATTCTGGAGATTTTCAAACGCGGCCATTTTTAAATCAATCAAATCCGAATCAGGTATATTAAAACTTATCTCTGGAAATTCCTGTTCTGCGTGCTGGTAAAGAAATTTGAATTCCCTGTGAAGGCACTCAGAATCGTAATTTCTGGAGAAGTCAGCTTGTGTGGAATCAGCTGAAGAACTTTGAGAACCGATATCCAGTGCAATTCTTCCAGTACTATTCAGGTACCGAACAGGTTCCTCATAATTAGATTCTAAATTTTCGGTATCACTGGAGCTGTTTTCTTGGTCAGTAGTTAGACAGTCCTTCTGAGTGATTTCAGATTTCACTACTTTTTCTATACGAGTGATGCTGTGTGAATCCGTTGTACTGGGAAAACAGTGATCTGGCTGTGTGCTTTCATTAGTAATTGCACCAGCACTATTCAAAATGCAAGCATGCTCATCAGAATTAGCAGATTCTGCGTATTTAGTATCACTAGAGCTGCTCTTTTGGCGAGTACTCAGGAAGAATTCCTCTGTCTTTTCTAAATGGATAGTGTAGCAATGAAGACAGAAACAGCAGCATTCCATGCACTTGCATTTTTCAAGACAATCGCACCCTCCGTCTGCAATTATAAAAAAAAAAATGTTCTTATTAAAAAAAAATCAGTTTAACATTATGTACAGTAGAAGCTCGAAATTGTGCTCGTACGAAACACTGCATATTTTATTGTAACGAGAGAAAATGCTTGTTCTCTTCAATACAACAGCTATTTTTAAAATGTTACTCCCATATTCACCATCTACCACGATCGCCGGTTTACGGCGAATTCTCGGTCAAACGCTCAAATGGTGATATTAGAGCGTTTGACCGAGAGTTTGCGATACACTGCCGGCCAAGGTAGGTGAATATGGGCGTTAAAACATTTACTGTTGGAAATTTTGTGAAAATAAATCGTATAGCATCCATGTCCAACATCCTGCTACAATCAATCAATCAATCAATAAGCGGGAGGGGGGGGGGGGAGTAAAAATCGTAGTATATATTTCGAACTATATTGAACTATTTATGAAACTAAAATTAAGTAGTTGCCTGCCAGTGGTCGAAATTCGACCATAAAGCATTATTTTTTTTTTATTTGAGCGTGAATAAAGTTCTTCTGTCAAAGAGTATGGCTCACCATTTCATATACATTGGAACCTACTAAAGTGACCACCTTGGCTAAGAGACCATCTGTCTTTAATGACAAACTTTCATACAATTTCACTTTACAATCACCACACTTTTCTGTGAAGCCGCTGTTTTTGTAAAAACTCTATTTTTGCTAAATGCAAAGGCAGCTCCAGCGAGTGGGTCATAGGGTCATCTCCCTCTACCAACCTTGGACTTCGCCCATTCATTTTGCGTTTTGAACAATTTAGGTTAATCTAAAAAGTCTATTGGCCCCATCCAAAACTGAGCCTGGAGCCATCCTCGGATAAAGTTATTCGAGTTATCGCGCGTATGCAATAAACATTGCTTTTTTAGTATTTTGACCTGAACCCGCATTTGTCGTTTTCCCGCATTCGTCGTTTTTTCCATACGCCCCCCATGAAACACGATGAATCGAGGTTCTACTAATAAATGATTCAAGTCCTGAATAATGAAAATTCTACATATTTCTTTTAAACTGAGTGTTTTTCTGAAAACTATTCACAAAACTAATATAGGAAATTTAGCTTAAACTTGTGGCTATTAAGGGATCAGCAGCGAACGTGTTTCAAATTCAAGTATTTAAGGGGTAAATAACGGCTGTCCATAGAGTGTAATGTATTGAAATTCTTTTGAGTGCTCTTGTGAAATAACTATTCATGCTTACATACATCCTTTTCAGTGTGTTGAGGAGGAGGAGGGGGAGGGTTATTGTAGAACGCATAGCAATAACTTGTATGAATTTCGTGGCAATTTATTCATTTATAAGGGAGATAATGATACAGACAACCAAATCGAAGAGTCAAACATTTTAATTTTACCAGAAAAAAAATACTGGTGTTGAAAGGTAAAATTATTGAAAACGTTGTAATTAACACGCATGAAGGCACTTCACAATAGCAATTTAAGAAAGGTTGACCATTTCTATCTCCCGAAACAATCGCCTTGCTGGGTATCTCAATGTGTGTAGTCTTAAAAAAGTTTTTATTTATATTTTTCATCTATGTAGAATGTTAAAAAAATAATGGTTTAAAATTCTGGCATAATGCCTTTATTTATATTTTGCTCGCATAGACTGCCAACGAAAACATTTTGAAATTTCCATGTGAAAATGTGAAATAAGAAATTTGTATATTGTAACAGGGTGTTACAAATTTAATGTTCAAAATTAACACACAAACAATTAAAATCTCGTTTGTTTCACAGTTCTTTAGATGATGCAGCATGGGCGCCCATAAGGGGAGGCAAGGTAGGGCACTTGTCCCTCCCCCCCTCAAGAGATTTAGTATATTGTGTTATGATGTAATCAAAAGTGTATCACAAAGCAAAATCGGAACTCAAATTGTTACAAGTGTGAAATTTGCCCCCTCAAGAATTTTTTTTAAGTTTACCCCCCCCCCCAAAGAAATTTCTGTGGGCACTCATGTGATGCAGATTTAATATTTTAAAGATTCTTTAATTTGATACTTCAAAATACTTAAAAGTTATGCAGTTCTTAGGATGATAAAAATCTCTGACAACCTATACTTTAAATTGTATTGATACTACAAATTCGGCCTCATTTACCAATTGTCGACATTCAGCTCCTCTACCCAGGCCTAGTAAAATGAGTATAATAATTTTGCATAGCTTTTCTGTCATACGATTCCCCAAAATGATACTTTTTACCACGTACCCCCAATTAACATAATATTACAAATCCTCAAAACCGAATTATCAATATCAATTACGTCTTTTATGAAGTTGTCCCGTAACATAAACGTTGATATTCTAAAGTAGATCATATCTTCAGTACAGTCCAGAAAATAAATACTGCACCAAGCAAATGATATTCTATATACATTCAAAGTTTTCGTTTAAATTTTACTCTGATGATTTGACAAACATCAAAAATCAAATTAACGTAAATTCCAATTTACTGAAATGTATTTTACTAAGCAAAGCCAGTGTCAAGTCACCTTAAACGCACGAAAAGGCGGAGAGGTACTTAAAACTTGAAATATCATGGATTGTTTTTCAGTTTTGAAAGCAGTACGTTTGATGGCAGACATGATTAGGGTTATATATTTAATGCAAAACTTGATTATTCAACAAAATTTGAATCTATAATGTAATCTAAGATGACAGTATTCAAAAAAATTATTCACGAATAATTCTTAAATTTTATTTTCATATATAAAACCTATATGACTACGCATGCGATGTGATATATTCTATTTCTTCTAAAAAAGGCCTTATGCCTGAATCTCAACATTGAAACATTTCATTTTCATATATATATTTCGTTCGAATTTAATGGAAAAAAAGAAACTTCTGATATTCAGACCTAAAGTCTATTTTCAGAACATTTATGTTTTATGTTTTCAATATTGTAAAAAAAAAAAATCTCTTTAAGCATACATTTTATTTTCTGATATATTTATTTATGTTTTAAGTTTTCAAAACTGTCTTTTTAACTTTAAAATTGTTTTAAAAAATGTGTTAAATATGTTGTACAAGCCATAATTGGCCCCAGTATAACTGTCTTTCAATGGCTTAGTTAAAAACATATTTCATTTTTTGAGCATATGGATTAGAAAGTTGGGATTACAAAGCATGGTGCAATCCTTATTGTCCAGGAGGGGCGAGCCTATAAATCTAAATGTGTCTCGCCAGAAGGCGCCCCCCATGTCTGTTAATTTAAGAAATGGGGATATTTTTATGATTTGGCGGGTCAACTAAATGATGGAGAGACAGAGTTGCCGCCTAGCGGAACTCTATGAAATGAACAATCTAAACCAGGAGGCATCTACCGCAGAGCAGGCTTCGAGACACTTTCCAAAAACTCCTGTGTATATTTGTAAATATTCTACTTTATTAAAATATTCAAGATCGACCTTGTCGTTTACTCTGAACGTCATCCACTCCATGCATGACATATATATGTATACTTAGATTTCTTACAAAAGTACAATGTCAACTATTGTAAATTAACAGTTTTTATGCTGTATTGATTTGATGTACATTATCAGTTGTGATTTTAAAATTGTGATGTAAACTTCTGTAAAAAATTAATTGAAGCCGCTTCTGTGCTGGACCCATGCCTGGGGTTCAGCAGGACACTCTAGGAACTGTGACAAGTTTTAAACCAGATAATTAGGCCGTTCCTCAAGGTAGTATCCTATAGTATCCTTTAAGAATGGTGTACATGTGTATTACTGTCACAGCACAGTCGCTTAATGAATACATAAAAATACTTTTTCAAGCTGGCTGTATATTTAACGTGGAAAAGTTTTTAAAAACCATTATCAAATGTAAAGAAAAATCTTACCATTACAGTTACAGTGCATGATGAAAAAGGTGCTACAAATCTTCGTCCCACTCCCAAGAAACAGTTACTTATTCTTCTGATTTCCTTTAAGCTTTTTACTAGAGTTTGATCTATGCAACTTACAGAGCTCTCAAATATCTATCTCGCCGCATTCGTAAATGCACGTTCAATACACACGTTCAATGAATTTCCATCTAAGGTGTTCGTAAAGGAAACTGAGTGCATTCGGTTTATAAACTAGAGCGTTCGTATACAAAACTGAGTGCGGTTAGTTTCAAACTAAGTAAACTGAGTACGGAGCAGGTTCACCCAGTTGTTGAGAAGATACACTTGCTGCACATTGTTGTTGTTTTCAAATGGCGTCCGTTGTTATGGAAAGGTATGTTGTTATGCAAAGTATTTTACTTTGTTGTTGCAAACTTGTATATCGGATTTGTGTGCCTGGCTAGAGTCCCGCTTATAAATCCTCGTCAGAAGGAGAACACAAAGGGGGTACCCTCCCTGGGAGTCTTTCGAAGGGGTTCTAACCCGTATTTATGCTAAGTTTCGGAGAAAACCACGGTAAACTCCAAACGGTCAGGTCGATGGACGCGCTATAGGCCCGAACCCGGGACCTTCACGCTTCGCCCGTCTGCCATTTCCAGTGACATAACCACTCTGTCATGGTGAGGCATTTTACGTTTGATGAAGTTGCGAATATTATTTTTTCGAGGAGGAAATTCTTGCATACGTTAGAAACTGCAACGACGGTACATAATTTTTCAAAGGTAATCATTTTCTTGTATTTTTCATTTTAGTAAATTCAAAAATGCATATTTTAGTGTTGAGATTGAATAGTGTTGATTGAGTGAATCGCTGATACGATTTAAACCGCTATCAGCGAAATTTGAACTTCTCTTGCTAAATACTTTTGAAAACATGAAGTAGAAATTTCTAAATTTTGATCCGTACGCTTCAATTATAGCCACTCTGTCTTTTAAAAATCCTGTTGATTTTATATTGAGTATGTACTAAAAACTCTCCCAAGCAAAAATAACAACAGACGCGAATTGAAACAAACACGTCTCCTGGGCGACGAAACTAAATAAACTGAAGTTGCTCGTACAAGCAAAAGAAACTGATAGCCACTGATAGCACTAAACACACGCATTCCAGTTTTCTTACAAAAACTCGTGCAACCAGTTTATCGTTTAAGAATGCACTCTCTGTTAGGAAGAAAACTCAATTATAGAGAGTTTCTAAACCCTAATTCATTATATCAATACTAATCCACTCACTCGACGAATCGTATGTTGAACCTACCGTTCCGGACGGGCAGCCGGTGGCTGAGAGGTTAAAGGCCTATCCTCTTCTCTGCTACCCCTTAAGCTGTTTGTGGGTTCAATTCCTACTCATCCCCATTGTTGTTGTGCTTGTCCTATTGCAGTAAATATCCTTTCTCTGTGCTACTAAAAACTTTCATTGTGTTTTCCACTTTATTCGGCGAGGATTTATAGCGGTTTCTTGAAACCAAGCAAACAAGTAAGAAAATAAATGTTTCAAGTACAACAACCTACACGGGGACATAGGCGTCTACATCAAACCAAACAGGTAAATATTTTCCAATGTTCAGATGGCGTACAGGATAGGGTTCGAATTCTTCCCTTATCATTGACTGCCATTCCCCTTCCTCAAGCCTGAAAGAAACAATTATTGTATTGTCTAATCCGTGCAACGAACATTTATGAACGGGATTTTAAGATCAAACAACCAGTCCCAAAACAAAGGGTGCATTCGTAAACGACAAACTCGTTGCGTGAGTTTTCGTAAGAAAACTGGAATGCGTGTGTTTAGTGCTATCCGTGGCTATCAGTTTCCTTTGCCTTTACGAACAACTTCAGTTTATTTAGCTGTTTGACTGCTATGAAGCGCTATTGCGCTTTTGGAATGCACACCCTCCAAAAGAAGCATTCGAGCAAAAGAGAAATTTCCTACGTTGGTTTCGTATATTAAAAGTTATTTATCATAGAATATGAGTTAGAAATATGGAATGTCATATTTATGCATAGCCTAAGTTGTGCGTTTTTCAAAAACTCAATTATTTTTCTCAAATCTAAAATAGGAAATTCCTCTCTTGCTCGAATACTTTTATTGGAGGGTGTATGAGGATTTTAATGGATAGCTGTCAAATGGTTAATTTAGTCGCCTAGAGACATGTTTGTTTACAACTCGCGTCTGTTATTTCTACAGAGGAGAGTTTTTTGTGCATACTAAATATAAAATCAACAGGATTTTTAAAAGAAAGAGTGGAGATAATTGAAGTGCACATATCAAATTTTAGAAATTTCAAATTAAACTTAATTTTTTGAAAAGTATTTAGCAAGAGAAGTTCAAATTCCGCTAATAACGGTTTGAGACAACTTCAATCTCAACACTAAAATGAGCATTTTTGAATTTTCTAAAATGAAAAATACAAGAAAATGATTACCCTTGAAAAATTAAGCACCTTCGTTCTGGTTTCTAATGTATGCATGAATTTCTTCCTCGAAAAAATAATATTTGCAGCTTCAGCAAGCGTAAAACACTTTTCCTAACAACATACTTTTTCCATAACAACGGACGTCATTTCAAAACAAAAACAACGTGCAGCAAGTATATCTTCTCAACAACCGTATGAACCTGCTCCGTGCTCAGTTTACTTAGTTTGAAACTACCCGCATTCAGTTTTATATACGAACGCTCTGGTTTATAAACTGAATGCACTGTTTCCTTTACGAACACCTTAGAAACTCGTTTGGTATTTACGAATGCGGCCAAAGGTACAATCTTGAACATTTGTTTCACTGTCTGTAATTTGCCATGTTCGATCAAATAAATGTTTGATTCGTGACATTATATTAAAGTCATCCGTATACTACCAGGAAAATCGCTAATCTACTAAGTACGGATGCGGTACCATAATGAATGAACTTTGGGACATGGTGCGGATGAGTTTAGGATGACGTCACAAATCCAAGCGTTCCTTAAAACGAACCTGGCAGATCAGATACTCCCGAACTTAAGCTGCTTCTTTGAAGTAAACAAAACAAATGTTCCCAAAGCAATAGAACTCGTGCTACCAGCTTTAGGCGTGCTTATACTCTTCGTTTTCAAAACTAAACTATTTGATCATCGTTCTTAAAGCCAATTGAGTGTAGTAGTTGAGAAACTAATTGTTTACAGTTCTAAAACCAGTACAAGTTTCTGGGAAATAAAAGCATCCCCCAGATATACGTAAACTGATTAATACCCAAACTGATACTGTAAAATCACTTATTTTCGCAAGGCTTTAATTTTCGCAAGCCCGTCATAATCGCGAAAATTAAAGCCTCGCGACATACATTTTTTTCCCTTCAAATGATAATAAAAAATTCAGAAATTTTTCAGTTGTTAAAATTTGATAATTTACAGCATAGTTACAAACTCTTTCGAGAAATCTTTCTTTCTTGCAACTATTTCTTGAGTACTATACAACTATTTCTTGAATGTAAAACAATAATGTAACTATTAGAATGCAGCTCATTCACTTACAATATTTATACAAGCTTCTTTCAAGCCATTCAAAATGGTAAAACGGAGATTAACTTTTCGGACAAAAAGAAGTTTCTTAAAATGCCTTACACAATAGGGGTTCTATATTTAGCAGTTTAGGGATTTTTCAGCTTTCGACTCTATTCCTATAAAATTCGCAAAATTTTCAAATCGCGAAATCATGGGTATCTACATTTTTCGCACAAATTTCGGCTCTCGAAAATAAGTAATTTTACAGTAAACTGAATTCAGACTCAAAAAGCACTAACAAGGAGGCTTCAGGGAAACCGATTTCAATGGTCTTGGGCACAGTGATAGTATACCATACTATACACTCAGACGCAATACTCAAAAATAGTCGGGGAAAAATTAATATTAATTTTCGAATCCCTTCCACGGAACTTTAAATTTACGTTACACACGCTTGTGCTTGAGCACCATAACGCAATTGGCAAGGCTATGATTTTCTACTCTGGCGATTCGAGGTTCGAATCTCATGCTTTGAAAACGCTTTTAATTTTCTTTTAATACACTCCATAGCAAAAAAAAACGATGCACCAAGAAGGAATCGTCCGACATCGATAAAAATTGGTGGGTGTAAAGAACATACATAAAAAAAACTAAATTAAAATTTCCGAACAATAGAACGATTTATTGTAAAGTATGACCATTACAAAGGGAGGAAGTCAATAAGGCGTTGGTCCACCTCTGGCTTCGATGTAAGCTGTCACCCGGCGTGGCACAGACTGATAAGCTTCCCGGATGGTGTCCTACGGAATTTGTCAAATTGTCTCCAACTGTTGGGCTAAATCGGCAACATTTTGAGATGGTTTCAATCGCCTCCACAAAACGTTCCAAATGTGCTTTGTGGGAGAGAGATTGGAGAATAAAACTTGCTGGCCAAGGAAGTACAGGGAAAGTTTGAAGACAGTTCATAGCAACACGTGACGTATGCGGCCGGGCATTATCGTGTTGAAAAGTAAGTCCAGGGTGTCGCAAAAGGAACCATAAAACAACCAGGCATAGGATATCGTCAACGTACCGCGGTGCTGTCAATGTGTCAGAAATGACTATCAAAGGGGTCCGGCTATCAAAAGAGATGGCAGACCAGTTGTCCATATAACCTCAAACATTCCTTTAGAAAGTTAGTATAGTGGTCAGTTTCCCCGATTTCGATGATGGACTATAATATTTGTGTATTGTTTTTACATATTAGTCTGCATTCTCTTTGGTCCAAAATGTCCTGTACACTCTGGTAAACAAATATATCGTAATATTCTTCCAGATAATGTTATACCAACGTTTCTCAATCTGTGGGGAGTGGCCCCCAACGGCGCGCAGAGGGTTTGCAAGGGGGGGGCGGCGCTAGAAAAACCAAACAGCAAGTAATGATGCACGTTTTTAAAAAGTCACCTTATTTACTCTCATTTTTACTCAAAAATATATTCATTTTCGCATAAAATGTTCATTCAATCTTTACTGATAACATTATATTTTAGAAAATTCGACTAAACGTTCATTGTTAAAGATTAAAAAACTGAATGTATGCTGAAAAATATGAGTGGGGGCGCCGCCGTAAGTTAACCTTTGTTGAGGGGGGGTGACGTTAAAAGGTTGAGAACTGCTGTGTTATACCATATTGTGCTGCATATGTGTGTGACACCTTGTTCATGTCATGTTTTTACGAACACTGTTTTACTTCCATTTTCCGTTAATGTTCTATTAAAATTTAATTGATAGTGACTTCCTGAAAATGCAATAATATTGGGAAAAGTCTTATGGTTAACTTTGATTAAACTCAATAATGAACTAAAAATTGTAAAATTTTTAGTTTGAATGCGAAAAGTTTTTCGTGAAGCAGAGATTTTTTCCATTGTAAATACTTTTTTTGGGATACAAACTTGGTTATGTTTCGATGACAAATGCTGTACCTTCGTTTAAATTTATGCAACCACTGGCTTTACGCTTTAAATTGCAAATCAGGAAACTAACTAGCAGTAGTTAAGCCCATTGTTGCAAATCGCTAGTGGTCAACTGTTTATAATTTTCTTTCGCTTCTACAAAACGATCCTACGTCCAAGAATCCATCAAATGATATTCTGTCAAAACTTTTTCCATCTCGTTTAAAATCCTTTTCCCATAATTTTAAATTCTCCATTCTTTACGAACGACTACATTCGTTTCTTTGTAACGTTCATAGTTTCCACGTAAGGATGGGCTTTTGCCCTAGTTAAAACTTTCATTTTATATTCCTTCATTTTTTTCCCATTCTTTCTCATCTGGTACATAGTCATCAGATGAGTCGTATACGACTGATTCGAAATTTTCTTCTGCACATTCTTCTTGAGCATGGATCAATTCATCAGTTACAAACTTCTGTTCACTCAACATATCCAATGTGTTACTATGGAATTCTGTATCTGCCATGGTAGCTTCTAGAAACAGTGTATCAGAAACTGTCGCTGCAATTAAATTATTCTCGAGGAGTAAACTCTCGCAATACGGTACTTCCTCTTTTAGCCAATGTTTTGAAGCAACACTGTACATAGAAATTTAAGTTTTTTCATCCCAACAAACAACTTGGCTTCGTTTGATGACAAATTTTTTAGCTGTAACACAGTTCAAAACAAATTTCACTGTTTAAATGCATATAACTTCGAAATTCAACAACACCATAAAAAATATTAGACTAGGAGTAGAAGTAGAATGTGATCTGATATTTTGAAGTCGGCAACCAATCAGCAGATAGCAGACGATTAAAAGAAAATGCTGTTGCTGTGCTCAAAAACCGATGAAAAAAAAAAAAAAAGACTGACTGCAATTCTGATAAAAAGTAATGTAGTATCTTAAATACAGAGTTTCGGGAGTGTCAAAATGAATGAGCGCCATTTGATTGTATAAAATTCTGATTCCAAAGTAAAGATTTTGCAAGTAAATAAAATTTAAATAATAATCAATAAGGTAGTAAAAAAATCAATACATACCTGCCAACTCTTCCGCTTTTCCACCAGTAATTTTTACTACAATTTAAGCTTAAAATAAGTCCAAATTTTTAATGTGAAATAAAACTGTTTAAAGATAGTGGTGGAGAATCTTCCGGATTTTCAGGAAGAGTTGGCAGCTGTGTCTATAAATGAATAAATAAATAAGTAAATTATTAACTTTACTAAAAAATTAATTATCAGTATTGTTGTTTTTAAAAAAATAAGCGGAAGAAAACATCTTCACAGTACGACATTTGAAACCACAACGCCGGCGTGGCAGTCTACAACCTTGTCATTTATTACGCTGCTGAACTCAAGCACAAGTGTGTGTATCGTAAATTTAAAGTTTCGGTGAAATGATTAAAAAATAAATATGAATTTTTATTTCCTTGTATAAAGAAGTAATGTGATCCCAAAACTTTTCAGCGCCAAATTTCGACGAAAAAACCGATTTTGACTACCTCTAATGGCAATTTTAGGGACATTCATCCATCTCAAGCACAATATCGTCCTACCATATAGGTTGGTAATGGTTCGAACACGGTCACATGCCTCTTTCAAGAATTACGCCAAAGTCGCCACAGCTTGGCTACTTTTGGTGTACGTGTGTATGTATTTAACTCTCAAATCTCAAAAAGTATTAGTCGTAGAATGTTTAAATTTCATATATAAGATTGCTGTAACATCTAGTTGTGCATGTCGATTTTTGGCTCCAATCTGCTGGAGAGTTTATTTACAGGACCACCCAAAAGCCACCAATTATAGGCCACCCCACCAATTACAGGACCACCCAAAAAGAACCACCCAAATATTGCATCTGCAGTCAGTCGTTGTTTGATCCATGGCCAAAATCTCGCCATTTGTCGTCGACCTTGGCGAGTTTTGCCGAAATATCACCAAATTTGGCGATAGTCATTTGGTCCATGGCCAAAATATCGTCATTTGCCATCGTCCATATCCTTGCTATTGCGAAATATAGCACATTTGGCGATAGTCGTTGTTTGGTCCATGCCCAAAATCTTACCATTTCTCGTCGGAGAGTTTTTCCAAAATATCGCCAAATTTGGAGCCAAAAATCATTTTGCATAACTCTAAAACTTTTAACCGTAGAATTTTTAAATTTTGTATTTAGAACTATTGTACCATCTAACTGTGCATCTCTTTTTTGATTGCAGTCGACTGGGTAATTTATTTACAGGGACAGCCAAATGACTTTAAATACATTAAGGTGTATGGATACATTCAATTCATTGAAAGTCTGGTCAATTACTGTTTTGGTGATACCCAAAATCTCGCAAACTATCTCAAGCTTGTCGACTTTTGGTGAAATATCGCCAAACTAAGTGGCAGAAGGAAATCTTTCAAATTGAACCGAGCTTGGCGATATCGGAAATATTTGGGTAGAGATTGCTAAACCTTACTATTACTGCAGTATTTTATCTCTTTCAAACAAAATAAGTTTAGATGAAGTGCGCCGAAAATATTTTTGATTTAATAGACGTGCAAGGAGAGAAGTCATATGTTGTCCACATCAGATTTTTTTCGACTATATTTGAGTATTGCGTCTCAGTATTTTACACGTGGTAAATTCACACGGTATACTACCAATATACCAATGATCACTGAAATCGCTTAACTGAAGTCGCTTTTCCTCCTTGTTAGTGATAAAGGCTTTTAAAGGACTAGTTAACACACAGTTCAATTTAAGGCTGTTCTTCGAAAAAAAAGAACTCTTTTTAGTCTTGGTACACAAATTGAAATAAACTAATAGCACCATGGTCCCCAAAAAATTCCAGATGGTTCTTCAAAACCTGTTTTACACACTGCGATAAGCGAAAAAGCTGTGGCTTTTGTGAAATTTTCAGAAAAAGTAAAGAGAAGTAAGAAATGTAAGAAAAGTGTAAAAAATGTAATTCTTAAACATGGATCTGAGCTGCAAGATTTTTCGAAGAGTGACACGCTTTCCGAAAATTTCCGATTTTTAAAAAATTTTTCTAAAAGTTTTGAAACTGATACAGATTGACCTGTCTTCGCAGTATGTAATACAGCTTGTAAAGAGACAGTTTCAAAATTTTGAAGTGCCTGGCATAATTAGTTTATTTGTAATGATGTACCAAAATCACATGATTTTTTTC
Organism: Cheiracanthium punctorium; assembly: GCA_038373885.1. Taxonomy (NCBI): domain Eukaryota; kingdom Metazoa; phylum Arthropoda; class Arachnida; order Araneae; family Cheiracanthiidae; genus Cheiracanthium; species Cheiracanthium punctorium. The sequence continues at coordinate 19,766 of JAWZYV010011950.1, forward strand.
GAATAACACCGTTAAAAAACTTCAGAAATATACTCATCGCTGCAAGTATCTGTAAAAATTAGCAAAGGTCAAACTGAAACGCAAAGAATCAAAGCAATCGCTTTTTCGAGTGAAATACAAAGGGTGATCAAATGAAAAGGTACGAAACGACACGGTGTGTACAAATGTAGACTTTATTCAAAATATACACCATAGGCCTGAGCACAACGATCCCACTGACGAACAAGCCTCAGGATTCCTTGTTCCCAGAATTCCTGTGGCCGTGAAGAGACCCAGTCCGTCACAGCCTCCTTGAGTACGTCGTCAGAGTTGAAGCGCTTCCCTTTCAGGTGTCGTTTCTTCAGTGGACCCAACACATGGGAGATCGCAGGGCGACATGTTCGGACTGTAGGGCGGATGATCAAGCCGTTCTCACTTGGCCAGTTCCTTGGCGAAAACGGACACTCCATTTTCTCACTGGTTCACTCACTGGCTAGTCTTCGCAGTATACGGTCAAGCAGTATCCGGTGAAGAATAGTGGCTGGTTTCACACATTCCGCTGTCAGAAATCTGATAACGCCTCTCTGCTCCTAAATCGTCGAATTTTGCAATGTAAACGCCATCCTGTCCTCACACGCACTGCCCCGTCCATTGGACGTAGGAGGGTGCTTTTCATGAGAGTTTCTGCCCTCTCCTACAGGTCCCCGCATGCTCTTATCCACGCCGAAGACTCCCTTCGCATCCTTAGATGTCTCGCTACGTTCTCTCATAGCGGCATAGGCAAATATGTTAACGGTGAAGTTTTTACGTCGTTTCGTACCTTTTCATTTGATCACCCCTTGTAGTATGAAAAATTAAAGAGAAAATTCCTGCAGAAAAGTCGATGGAGTGAAATACGAAGCCAATATGATCTTGTGATAAAGAACCGTGATCTGTTGGACTTACCTTTATTACCCTGCAGTTTATCGACGGATATTTTAGACTTAAAGATGTTTCGTAAATAATAAATAAATAAAATTGTTAGTAAAATTAACATTTATTTACAGAATATATGCATCTGGTATAATTAACAACTTAAAAAAATAATCATAAAGGGAAAAACTAATGGATGTTTTCTAAATTTTTAACTATTATTCATTAAGCCAAATGAAAGAAAAAGTAATTCCGTATTTATATATATATTTTTTTTTTACTTTAAAAAGACAGAAAACGAATTACTGCTTGCGACTTATTCTGTACATTCATTCAATCAAGCATAACGTAAGAACAGGAAATGCAGACAAATGCATTGCAGATTGCATTACGTTTGTCAATGCAATGCAATTTGTCAAAGCAAAGATTTACAATGCATTTGATTGCAATGCATGCAACGCAAATTGAAGCATAAATATCATTCTAATACACTGCTTTTCGTTTTAACCCTTTGAGGCGCAACCCTTTCCCAATGCTGAAAAAAGGGCAGCCGTTACGTTCATCGCGTGCCACAGATCTAGAGCCAGCTGCGTCAAAAAAGGGTCTCTAGATCTGTGGCACGCGATGAACGTTTCCATCGTCCGCCATATTGCTGGTAGTTAAGTCGAGCGATGGCAATGGCTGACCTTTATCAGCATTGGGCAATCTATCCAGCTGTTCTTCGCATTCTTCCGTTTTTCAGGCAGATGTCAGTGCTGTTAAAAATAATCGTGACCATTTTTTACGGGAAATTACGTGCTAAAAAGTAAAGGATTCTCGTGGAGCTGTTGCACCCGCAACTATTTTTGTAGAAATCAAATCTATTCTTCGTGAATGGCAACAGTCAAAACGTCAGAGTTTGGTGTTCCCAGAGCGGGAACACTGCACGTTACATGGTTAAACAATCTGTTGAATACAGTCGGATCTCGTTATTCCGATTCCCGGTTTTCAAGTCATCCCGGTTATTACGATAGTTTTTTAAAGCTCCAATTTCGTCCAAATTGGCACGTTTGTGCATATGCAACTCCGTATCGCTATACTCCGCTTATGACGACATTTTTTGTGGGTTTTGGGAATGTCGGGATAACGAGGTTCGACTGTATTTCGAATGTAATTTTTGCAAACAAAAAAATAGCTGTTCCTGAATATCAATTTTCCGTAACTCATTTACAATCTTGTTTAAATATTTAAAACAGAGATTCTTTGCTATAGTGTTCAGAATGTTTTTCAAAACGCGGTAAATTTAACTGACTAGCATTAATTTTCTTAAACAATACTTGTCAATGTTTAATAAGATAATCGTTTATTTTAACGACGAAACAAATTTTAAAATATACTTAAAGTATTTGAAAATTACATTGAATTGAACAAAATAAATGTACATGATTCATAAATCATTCTTTCATTAACAACGATCACAATGGGTTCTTTGTTGTATACTAATTTTATGACATCAAAATTCAAGAATTGTGTAAAATTAAAAACGAAACTCAACACATTTTTCAAAAGAATCAAAATTTTGTGTTGGTAATAAAAAAAAGGGGAAATTATTAGAGACTTTAAAGACATTCCTGTTTCTCTTCAGAACAGGGTGGCCCTCCAAAACGATAATAAAAACTGCTGTATTGTAAGAAAATTTTTTTTTTTTTTTTTTTTTTTTTTTGCACAACTGACTACCAGAAGACGTGAAAAACACGTTATAATTAGATCAACAATGTCCTCGTGCATTGGACTCATGCATGTAATGATAAAAACGGTTCCTTATCTTTAACTTTTTTACACACTGTGTATAAGAAGAAATAATATTTTTTTTTCCTTTACGGAAAATTTTATCGCGTACGTTTTCGTAACTAACTTCATGTATAACAACCTTCTCACAGGGAAAAATCTTCAGGGAATAAGTCATTCCCCCTACTTTTGGAGTTTTATCTTTCAGCACGTTTTTGTAACTAAGCAAACCTGAGAGTTCGCATTTCCATTTCAGTTGTGTAGAAGTTTTTTCAGCATTTTTCCCCTGTGTAGCAAAAATGACGTTTTTGGAAGCTTTAAAGCTTTTCTTGCTTAACAGTTATACTTTTAGGGAGTCTACTCGCTCTCTCTATCTTTATCCCTCTTTGAAAAAATTTCCTCTTTGTCTTGCTCTCGCTCTTGATCTCAGTCTTGATTTCTATCTTTTCCTGCTTGATCGCAATAGGCTTTGTTTCTTCTTTCTGGCGATTGAAGTCGCCCTGCTCCGTTTTGCATAAAGGGCGTTTCTTCTTTTTCCTCCGCCTTCGCTTCGATTTGTTTAACCCGATTCCAGCTACTTCAGCCAAACTTCTTGAATTAGCCGTTTGATTTGGTCTAGCACGTTTTCTACCTCTACGGTTCCATGGTCCGCCTTTGTTTCTTTGAGGCACTTTTCCGAGATTGTTTGTAATTTCTGCTGGACCCAAATCACTCACACATAATCGAGAGTTTATCCTTGCTTCATGGTCAGCAGGGCTTGAAAAATATCTGTTTGGTATTTGTGAACTCCTGGATACTTCGTTTCTAGGAGTCCTTTTCATCTGTTTAGATCCGTTTGAATTATCGTTTTCTTCAGGTTCAGGTGCAGTATAGATCTCATAATCAGTAGGGCTTGAAAAATATCTGTTTGGTATTTGTGAATTCCTGGATACTTCGTTTCTAGGAGTCCTTTTCATCTGTTTAGATCCGTTTGAATTATCGTTTTCTTCAGGTTCAGGTGCAGTATAGATCTCATAATCAGTAGGGCTTGAAAAATATCTGTTTGGTATTTGTGAATTCCTGGATACTTCGTTTCTAGGAGTCCTTTTCATCTGTTTAGATCCGGTTGAATTATCGTTTTCTTCAGCTTCAGGTACAGTATAGATCTCATAATCAGTAGGGCTTGAAAAATATCTGTTTGGTATTTGTGAATTCCTGGATACTTCGTTTCTAGGAGTCCTTTTCATCTGTTTAGATCCGGTTGAATTATCGTTTTCTTCAGGTTCAGGTGCGGTATAGATCTCATAATCAGCAGGGCTTGAAAAATATCTGTTTGGTATTTGTGAATTCCTGGATACTTCGTTTCTAGGAGTCCTTTTCATCTGTTTAGATCCGGTTGAATTGTCGTTTTCTTCAGGTTCAGGTGCAGTATAGATCTCACAATCAGTAGGGCTTGAAAAACGTTTGCTCGGTAATTGAGGACCTTTGGGTATTTCGTTTCTAGGAATCCTGCCTAGCTGTTTATACCCAGTTGAATTATCATTTCCTCCAGATTCAAGTGTAATATCGACCTCATGGTCAACAAAGCCTGAAAGACAACTGTTTGGTACTTGTGAACACCGGGTTACTTCGTTTCTAGGAATCCTGTCCATCTTTTTGCCTCTGGTTGAATTACCATTTTCTCCAGGTTCAGGTGCAGTACGGACCTCGTTATCAGTACGGCTTGTGAAATGTTTGTTCAGTCGTTGTGGACCTTCAGGTACTTGGCTTCTAGGAATGTTGTCAAGCTGTTTGCATCCGGTTGAATTATCATTTTCCCGAGAATCAAATACACTAAAGACCTCTGTTGAACTTTCAAAATTTTTCGCATTTGACTCAGGATAACTCTGAACTAAAGCCTTTCTAGTCCGCTCACTTTCATCTCTGTAAGGCAGTGCTGAACTTCGATTAGACTGTCGAGCATTTCTAGAATATTCTGAATATGTTACCCATCTGCCTTTTTCAGTATTATTAGTCGTTTGGGCATTCAACGACCTATTTAAATTTGCTTTTCTGGAGTCATTTTTCAAAGTAATGGAAAAATCTGGGTCAAAATATTCATTCCGTAAATCATATACTCTGAATGAATCAAATGTATGAAATGGTCCATATTTAGATTTATCGAACGTTCTATTCTTTTTTCTTTTTCTAGAGTAAGTACGTAGAGGTTTAGAAATTATAGGATCAACCTTGGGAATATTTAACAATGAATCAAAAATTTCATCATAATCTTTTTTTAAGAAGCTTTCATCTTCATTGTCAAATACTATTTCGCAATCACTCTCTGTTGAATACGTAACAGATAAACTTTCATCGTGCTTGTCATCGGGTTTTGGCTCTCCATCAGCTAGATTTGCATCGACATCTTCGATAACGCCCGACTCCTCGCACAGATTTTCTCTGTGCGCATCGACATCGGAGGAAATCAGGGTTTTGCTATTGCCGTTATCCAACGAAGTTTTGGAAATCTTTGAACTGCAGTTGAAGTGTGCATTTTCTGTCTCATTTTCAATACCCTCGAACGCGTTTTCTGTCTGTGCATCGACATCCGAGGAAATCAACGTTTTGCTATTACCAGTGCACAGCAAAGATTTGGAAATATTTGAATTGTATTCAGGGCATGCATCTTCTGGCTCAGCTTTATTGACTTCGTCTCCTATTATATCCATGCAAGTGATGCACATGCACAGCTCTACCGGGCAGAGACATTTTTTGAAACAAAAGCAATTGGGTTCTGAAAAGAAAAATATATTTTAAATTTTCAAATAAAGAGGATGTATTTTACTATGTAATTAAAATTTTTTCTAGAAAAATCCTATTATGCATTTGATAGCTTTCGAGTGCCTGTGTATCAAAACTGTACATAATCTGTAAGTTTCATATTAAGTAATACACATTGAAGTAAAAAGGTAGGGTTAGTGAATTATAGCTCCCTACAGAAAATTAAAAATTATCTCTGGAAGAAAGGAACATTTAGATTTTCAGAAGAGAGTATATATTCAAGGGCTGCCCGACACGGTAAGCATGGTACGCATTGCACCGGGGCGCCATCTTCGCGCCATTTTGAACTCAAACCCTGAGAAAAGCTTTATCTGGAGCATAAAAGGGAAGCTTTTTTTACGTTTGCAGGAGCCGCCCCATTATATATTCATCCCCTCCTTTAACTACCATCGCACCACCCTAGTTCGAGATCCTTCTAAAATTACGAGATTTTAATAAGTATCAGACAACCAATATACCATCATAGTTCATGAATAGATTTTCTGTGTGTGCATCGATATCACAGGAAATACTCCAATACATTACTGTCAATGGCAGTTTTAACAGACATTCACCTATTTCAAGCACAATACCATTATACCATGGGTATAGTAAGCTAATGGTCTAATGACTTATGTGTCTTCCTCAAAAATTGCGCCAAATGTCGCCAAGCTTGGCGACTTTGAGATAAATCGCCAAATATGACACGAAAAAATTTTTTTTAAACGAATCCAGCTTGGGGATATTTTCATTCTTTGGCGAGAAAACAAATTCCTAATATGGTAACATTATGGTATGGCTATTTCAATGGGAATTTTGAAAATACGTAAATCGCCCTTTACTTAATCGATTTACACGCTATAAAATTGCAATCTTCGATTTTTTAGTGCGTAGATTATTTTAGAGTGCTAAATGCTAAAAGAGCAAATTCCTCATTCAACGCCTTGTAGAGGAACACTGAAAAACGTTCCAGTACATTATGCTCTATGGTTAATTATTTCTTAAAGCATATTTTGGACTTATTCGGCTATTTGAAAGGAAGCGAAACTCATAAGTTACTGGGGATCAAAAGTATTGATCTCAATTGAAAACACTGTCTAGTGTATTGCCGCTTCTACAGGGACACTCAAAATAATTTCAGTGCATTACAGTCTGCGGCAGTGTAGCGACACTGTTAACTCTACAGTTAACTCTACAACTTAACTGTTACTGTTAACAACGTACTGTTCTACAACGTAACTGTTAACTCTACAGTTAAGAGATGGAGATAAATTTCAAAGTTCTTTCACGGGGTCTTTCAAAATTAAATTAATCGTAAAATACACCCTTTTTAAAAATAATCTAAAATCTCGCAAAAGTCTAAAAGTATAAAAGGTCTTGGGTTTTGGCCTACCCCGTGGCTGTCGATCTAACGGTCTGGAGTTTTGGACGATTTTCTCCAAGTGCAACGTGAATACTCGACAGAAACCCGTAAAAACGTCCTGCGCCCGAAAGAATACCGCCTTAGGTAGAAAGTGCACTCGTGCCGCTTTGCCTTAACCACCAAACTAAAATTTCGCCGGATTTAAATAAAATGCCTCGCCAGATTTGGCGCAAAAATGTTATTGCGTTGGAAAGTGTTTTATAATCAATGCGTTTGGCATGATGTATCTTTCTGGTTCATTTTTTTCCTCCAAAATTGCAGTTGGTGCTGTCTCCACCAAATGGCCCAGTTTTTTTTTTTTTTTTTTTAATTCAAATCATTGCACGATAATAAAGTAGACACCCCCCCCTTTAACACGGATTCGTAGAACACTGAGAAAAAATTGCGATCGTGTTCCTATAACACGCTAAAAGAGACTCGTACATCACGGTAAAATGAGACAGGCGTTCGGATTCTATTACGTTTTCTCTCCTGTAATTAATATAACTTTTGAATGGCAACATTCAACACCATTGTGTTTCTGAAGTGCGCAAATAAGTTTTGCAGCGATTACACGTAGTGCAGCTCGCACTCCAGGAGGAGTATAGATCATGACCCGTTCAGCAAGGATTCCTACAGCACGGAACGTATCAACTGCGTTATAGGGGGGGGGGGGGTCTACTGTACTTCCTTCAAATAATCCACAATCATATTCGATGTTTCATCTCGCTACTCCCGAAACTCTAAAATCTTGACTTCCACGCTTTCGAATATGGTTTAAAAAAAATCTAGTTTGACAATTTTCAAATAGCTAATTGTAACTGACTTTAAAAAGCGCCATTTTGGTAAAAGGTTATCTCTCCAAGCAGGGTGAATCTAAACCGCGTTTTCCAAATTTTTAGCACCCTGTATGTATCTTGAAAATGAAAAATAATTAAAATGCAGATTATAGTAAAGCCGGTTAGGTTCTGCTTATTTGCTACCAGTAGAAATATCTGGCGGCGTTAACTATGCCATTATAGCAGTTATAGTACAGCTTGGATAGATGTCAGCGCGGCGAGATGATATATTTCGTGCTACTAAATATGACAATCCGAAAAGGATTATGTATATGAATATATGAATAACGATTTACCCGGTGACCTTACATGAGCAGTAATTATTAGTGCGATAAATCCCGTAAGTGGGAGCAGTGTAGTGTCAGTGTAGAGCTAGTGTTTCGGTTATGTTCAATTTTTTCTTATACTGCATTTGAAATATGTGTGGAAATGTTTTAATTGGTAGTTTAGATAAGTGTATTGTAGTTTTGGGTTTATGTTTTCTTATATATAGACGTTGACGACAAAAAAAAAGTCACCAACTAAACTTGCCCCCGCTTACGGAATTATTTCCTGTAGTTTTTATCAAGGAAAACATATGAAGTACTGTTTTCTTCATATGTTTTCCTTGATAACAACTAATTGAATGAACTAATTATTAACTATATACTATACGTAAGTCCAAATTATGAAAAATCGCCATGGGTGGCAAATACGCAAGTTTTTCCGTAAGTTTTACATAATTAAAAATAGTGTGAAGTTTATTTTTATGTTCGAAAGAACATTGCAAAAAAACCAAGCAATGGGTAGCTCGGTAACAATCTATCTGATCCGATCTTCGGGTTTTGCCTGTTGAAATTATGCCTTTTTTACGAATACGCTTTATTAGGGGCCGAATGCCTCATTCGAAAAGCAAGCGTAGCGAATCTAGGGGCCATGGTCCCTAAAAAAAGGATTAGCGATAGAGATGCATTTGGGCTCACTTTTAAAGCCCGGAGCAAGAAGACTTTAATTTTGAGACCGCCCGAGCCCGAAATTACAGCAGATAAATAAAATTCAAACTTCATTGATAGAATAAAATAAATCTTGCCGCTTGTGCAAATAAAAAACAAATATAGTTGCATACACTTAACGCACTTTCTAATTCATTATATCCATGTTTATCAAATAATAATGTTTCAATTTTTATTAAAAATTCCGTTGAGTAGTCACATGACTGTCAAACATTTGTTTGTACTTAGATATTTTAGATACAGAAAAATACAAGTCATAAAACTCATAGTTATATTAAAAAAATGTTATATTTAAAACACGTCCAGAAAAGAGATTTTGCATAATAAATTTAAGAAACTTGCATAAAAAAATTTATTTTATAGGAACAAAATTACTTTAAAAAAATTATCATGCGATATGAATATATACATTGCTAGCATTTAACTAAACAAAGACCAATAAATAATGAGGCCAAAATTTTGAATTAACAGCATTTTAACACACATACACAAATGAAATAGCACAACACACCATTTAGTAATTATGCCAAAAAGCTTAGCATTTTACCCACCAATTATTCTCTTGCAAATCCTAGCATCATATCATTTTATCTAATACTAGCCGCCTCCGGCGACCAGTTGGTTCGCCATTTTAATAAATCTTGTTCGGAGAGAATCCTGTTCCTCACCGGCTTCCTTGGCACTGAAATCTCTCAGATTCTGAATGGAATTTAAAATTAAGATGGTTACAAACAGTGGCGGCCGTAGGGTAAGTGGCGAACCCTGTTAATGTAAAAAAAGACGCCCCCTTTTATGCTTTACTTAGTTTTTGCGTTCGAAATGACGCCCCTTCGAAGCCGGCGGCCAGACGCGATGCTTACCGTGTCGAGCTGCCCCTGGTTACAAAATAAAACTTTTTAGTAAGGATGATTAAATGAGAGGATTAAGATGGATTAAGATGGTTAAATGATTAAAACCTACAAAAAGGTGCAAATTTATTTCGTCCTATATTAATTCTGAAGAGCTTCTGGTTATATATTGGCCTTTATCAAAAAACTCAAAGGAAAAAAAAAGTAGGAAAATCTGAAACACTTTCAGATTTTACATACGCACTAAAGTGTTATATATTAAAAGTGTATTATAATCCATGTGTCTGCCCTATTTTCTTTTCTTATTCCAGTAAGTTGGAAAGTATATCTTTATTCATGAGTGTGATTAAACACAATTAAGATTGATATTTCTAACATCCTTTTTCTGGCTGTAACACATTAGAAATAGATGGGGAAAAACTGCGCAGAAAAATGCACATTTCAAACTGAATGTAAGTTTCAAAAACTTATTCAGGTGCATTCATAATCCAAATAGCAGACGATAAAATTACGATAAATTGCGCCAAGCGGTAGAATCATCTCAAAATCGCACATCAACTATTTAATTTTTCGCCAAATTAAAAAGTTGCATAGTCTCGGAAAATTTCTATATTTTTCTTTTGAGTATAAAACATTTCATTCCTGCTCTGATTTGCCATGCATACGATATTTTAATTAAAAAATAACCTTACAAATAATCTAAACAAAAAAAAATCATTTTTCTTTTTACTTCAAGAGTCTGAATCATTTAATAAACTTGCCAAATATGGCAACCTAGATATGCTTAATCGGCGCTTTTTCCACTGCGGGGTTACAATTACGAAATGGCGGAGATCAAAAATGAGTCTTTTGCGACATGATTTTTATATCTATATCTCCTAAAAATTTGAATTTCGAAAAAATCACTTCGAGGTATGTCGGGACACGTCTTGGAGAATTACCGTACAAAATTTGGTAGGTCTACGATCACCCGTGTAGGAGCTACCCGAGACACAGACAAACTAACATTTTACAGTTTCTTTTATTTATATAGATTGTAGTATACATTAAAAATGCTAATTTATATAATTAATTTTGAAAATTTCACTATTATATATCAATCCATCTCGGACAGACTCTTTATTATTAAAATAAAAATATAAAACACTAAAATAAATATTTACAAGATACAATTAAAAATTGTAAGGACTTTGTAAAATAAAATAAACATACCACGTATTTTTTCAAGGTTGATATGCTTAATGTTTTTCATTTATAGCAACTTAACTTATTTTTGAAGCAGTAGTCAGACCGAATAGTCAAACTGAATTGTGGAATGATTTAGATATAGTGCCACACTAATTTTAAACATTTTGAAAGATTTCATTTAAAAAATCCACATATTTATCGTTTGTTTCTTTATAATTTTTTAGAAAACGTATTGCATCTACAGCATTAGGGCTAAGATTGCATTTTCTTTCTACGAAAACACGACCGGCAACAATGAAATCTCTTTCACAGCTTGCACTACTTGTCGGTATACTTAAAATACTCCTCGCAATCTCTAGCTGAATTGGGAAATGGACAATGTTTCCAACAATCCAGTAAATTTTCAACTTTTATTTCCGTAGACACGTAAATATCCAGATTGCAATTCACAATTGTTGCATTTCTGCTCATTTGCGTCGGACTACTCTTAAAATATTGGTGCTTTTTTCCGAAATAACGATGTTTTCATAAGACTCGCTCACACATTGACATTTCTTAGCATGAATTTAAATCATTTCGCGAATTTGCGAATAAATACCTTTTCTTTCATCATCTGAAAGCATTTCTAAAGATTTAAACTGCGCGTGTAAAAATGTCGCAATTTTATGAATATTCTCAACTTTAATTTTTCGCATTAACCATTTCTCAGTATTTTCTTTCAAATATTTCTGCAATTCTGAAAATGAAACTTCAGGTACACAGCATTTTGTAAAATAATGTTTCCACAAAATAGCGCGATGCAAAGTAGGCTGTAAAGCTGCTTCAAGTTGTGTACTTACCTCTTGAAACACTTTTAGAAACTCAAGAAGTGTTTCTAGAACATCTGGATTTATGTGGTTTAATCGATGGCTTTCATGTCGTTTATCCAACAAATCTTTAATTTCCAAAAATTAGAAAAGAACTGATCGTAATATACAGCAGAGAGTATTCCACCTGCTGTCAACTTCTTGCGGCACAGATTTTTCCAATTCGTTCACTGCTCCTGATTTCTTTAAATTTCTTCCGAGAGATTTACACTTATCTACACACATTTTTAATACAGGAAATTCGTCAGCAGTTTCAGTGTAGCTATGCTTTAAAACCCATGGTCACGGGATTTTGGGAGTGAAACGCTTTTACGATCCTCAGCATTTCCAGGATTTTGCGGATAATCGCTCCAGATGGGATCTAAAGAAGGCTGACTGGGATAAGTACTCTTCCTTGACCAATAAGTTACTCGTTCCGGAAAAACTTGCCTTTTCAAACCCTGATAAACGTAACGATTTTATCTTAGAGGCAATTAGAATTTGTGCTCATGAATCTATTCCTAGAGGAAAGAGTAAGGATTACAGACCTTTCTAGACAGATGAACTCTCAGTTTTGAAAAGCAATCGAGATGAAGCACTTTTGAAAGCTGAGCTTTCTGGAAACACCACTGATAATGTTGCTCTCCGCCATGCTCAAGCTATTCTTAAAAGAGCCATAAAAGAGGCTAAGAGAAAATATTTCAAAGTTTTTGCGTCAGAACTTTAGGAAAGATGGTGTTCGTGCTCATCGCTTTTTGTCTTCCTTAAACAATGAACTAAACCCTTTTAAAAAGGAGCCTCTTATAAGTAATGGGAGAATTTCCCACAATAATTTAAAAAAAGCTCTTGCCTTTGCCAAGCACTATGCTTCTGTGTGTAGGTTGCCCCACAAGAGACATCCTAAATTACCTAGACGATCACCTGTTGGTTGCATTAACTATAGTAACGAAATTCTTTTTAATAGGGACTTTACTTTTAATGAATTATGCAGAGCAATGCATGAGACCAGGATTGGAAGGAGCCCTGGACCTGACGATCTACCTAGTGAATTCTTTTTAAATATGGGTGAAAGAGCTAAACAGACTCTCCTTACGTTTTTTTAATATTGCCTGGAGGACACATGTTCCTGCGGACTGGAAAAAGGCAACCATTGTTCCACTTTTAAAGCCACAAAAACCTACTGAAAACCCTTCCAGTTATAGGCCTATTTCCCTGACCAATGCAGTATTGAAGCTGATGGAGAGAATGGTGACCAATAGAATTAATTTTTACCTTGAAAAGAATAATCTTCTATCTGATTATCAGGCAGGTTTCCGGCGGAAAAGAAGCACCATTGAACAAGCGACCTTTCTAGCCCAATGTATTAAGGATGGTTTGCATGAAAGGCAGTCTACCTTGGCTGTTTATGTAGATTTTAAAAATGCTTATGACAAGGTTTGGCGGAGGAAACTCATCGAAAAGTTAATAAACTTGGGTATTGAGGGCAATATGCTAAATTGGTTGAAGACCACGCTTTCCCAAAGAATGGCTCGTGTAAAATATCAGACTACCTTTTCCAAATTTGTCCAGCTACGGGATAGTTTACCTCAAGGGGCTGTTACAAGTTTTACTCTTTAATGTTATAATCAATGATTTAATTTGTAAATTAACAAGTATATTTGGAATCAGGTGCCTTGCTTTTGCAGATGATATTGTTATTTATACTACTGGTGCTGATATGACTGCCTTAAACAACAGAGTCCTCATAGAGTCAATGAGGCTATGGGGATTCTTGAGAATTGGTGTATTGAAAATCTTATGACTGTCAATCCTCATAAGACTGTTTGCCAGCTTTTTACTTTGTCTAGCAAAAACTATCAAATTACAGTGAACTGTGACCATCAAGTTCTAGCCCAGGTTGATTCCTACCGCTATCTCGGACGCATTATGGATAGTAAACTTTTATGGAAAAAACAAGCTAAGGAGATGTCGGGAAAAGGTATTAATAGATTGAAACTTTTAAAGAGACTTTCAGGTATCACCTGGGGTTCTTCGACTGACACATTATTGACTACTTTCAAAACTTACGTAAGACCTGTGTTGGAATATGGAGGAGAGCTCATAGCAACTGCCTCAGACTCCTGTTCTAAAATAGTTGATCTAGTTCAAAACAAGGCCCTTAGACTAATAACTGGTGGAGCTGGCTCTACCCCTATCATTGCTATGGAGATTCAAACTAACATTCAGCCTTTGAGGTTAAGAAGAGAGAGACAACTTCTGAGGCTCCTTGTAAAATGTAAATGGCTTGACTTACACCTCTGGCAGACGTATATTCCTCTTAAGACTGAAAACTCACTTGACCTTTCTTTCTAAAGCTGAGAAGCTAATAGCAGATTACGACTTGATTAGCAGTTCTTGTCATCCTTTTACTACTGGGCCCCCTCCTGATCGTAAGGTCCTTACTTTTTACCTCACAATCGGTACCTCCGAGAAGAAATGTGATGCCTTGCCTGAAATTCTCGGGGCCTACTCATTGGAGACCATCGCTGCAAACTATCCAAGCGCCGGTTGGCTCCATATTTATACTGATGGTTCTGCAACGGAGAATGCAACTGGGGCCGGTTTGTATTGTAAAAGATTCTTCAGTGAATTTTATCCTCTAGGCACCAATGCCACTAACTTTGACGCTGAAATCGAGGCCTTAAGGCGAGCCATTCTCAACTTGTTAAATCTTTGTACTCCTCTTACGAAGGTTGCTTTCTTTGTAGACTCTCGGTCTGCAATTTTGACTGTTACTTCTTATGTAATAAGTGACTCCTTTCATGTTGAAGCTAAGAGGCTTTTTAGTCAGGCAATCACTATTGGCTGGGAAATTGTAATTCAATGGATTCCGAGTCATTGCAGAATTCCAGGGAACGAAAAGGCCGACATCCTTGCAAAAACCTGATGTAACTTGCAGCAGCCACATTTTACTCATCCTACCAGCAAACCTGTGGTGCTATTAATAAAAAAATTCAAAGGACCCTGAGAAATAATTACGTGGAAGCCGTGGCAGGTAAAGTCTGGAGTTCTTTGCTGGGTTCTTCTCTTCCCATGAACCTCCCTCGCTCGGTCTTCACCGCTAATTTTAGAATTGTGACTGGCCATGACTTTTTGCAAAAACACCTATACCGGTTGGCATTGTGGACAGCCCTATATGTGTTCTGTGCCCTTCTCAAACTGTTGTGGATTTTAATCACTTGACAAGCTGCCCAGCGCTTTTTTACTTGAACTCTTCTGCTGGCAACTCTGTTTCCAAGGCTAGTTTTTATTGGTCTGCCAGAGGGCTTATGGCCGATGTGGCCGCAGCCCGGATGTAGGAAAAAAAAAAAGCTATGCCTTAAAACAGTGTTCAACAAGTGGCACATGTATATTAGTCTTTTGTAGCAGTTGAACGAAAAAACTATGTTGGATCCTTCAACATAGATCAACACCTATTTTCTTCAAAGTATCCAAAATTTCATTTATAATGTTTGTGGCAGTTTGGGGTACATTTGGGAAGCTGCTGGTAGATAAAACCAATGATTTTAATTCAAATTTGTCATTAATGTAATGACACGTAATACAGGTATAAGACATCTGTTTAAATGGGTCGGTCCACATATCCGTTGAAAACGCACCTCCCACATCCAATAAAATTTCATTAAGTTTAGGCACAGTTTCATTCCGACACCTTTCAGCGGTCTGACGAGCGTGTTTTGAAATAGTTGTACGATGAGGTAAAACATCAATAGCTTTGACTTTGCCAAAAGTAGCTCCCAAGTTTATTAGATTTTGGTCTAAATGAAGAAAACCCGCTTCCTTCAGCAATGTCGAATGGTCGCAGATCTTCTGTGCAAAGTTTAGCACAGCTAAGATTTTTCTTTTTTATCATCCGAAATTTGTTTTAAAGATGGTTGAAAATAGCTTCTCAAGATTTTGAAGAACATGATGGAGCAGAAGTTTTGACATGTGGAGAAAATCTACTAGAGCCCAGTGTACTTTTATACTTTAAAACAGATTTGCAATGATTGCACTGAACATAATCCAGTCGGAGTCAAATATCTCCAAAATGTGGTTCCATACTTCCGATTTTCCTACATCATTCAGGTCCTTATTATAGCATGGGCGAATCAGGATTTTGCCAAGGCCCCCGGCTCAAAAGGCGCCCATCAATTTTAAATGCTGTTCTGAAATACTTTTTTGTATCAAAATTTTATGAAAATTTTTAAAAAATTCATAGAAGGGCCCCCAAATTCATCAATGCCCGGGGCCCCTGTTGGTCATAATCGGGCCCTGACATTCTTACACTTATAATCACCAGAATTAATCTTATTAATTATAGTTCCCGAATCAATATCCATTTCTGAACACGCTGAAGAAAATATGCTCAACCTTTACTTCCTCTTCTAGCTTCTACTGAATAGCAAAAGAATTAAGTTGCCAATTCATACACGTCAGTAGTTTTGTTTCTTCATTTTATAATCAACTTGAGGTGAATTATCGGCGGCAATGGTGTTATGAATGAAATGCAGTCAAAACATTCCTCATTTCTTCTTTGTTTCCCCAGAGATGGAAGTGATATACATTCGTTAATATAAACAGATGTCCAATCTCATGAGTAACTAAGCAATATAAGCCGCCGTTCTGAAATGCTCAAAGAGCTTCACGCACCTTCTAGGCGCACGTACCGCTATTTTTCTTTTCCATAAGTACGTTTATTTTCCCCATTAATCACTTTTTAAAATCTGTTTCAAGCCCGAGCCCGAACTTAATCGTGAAGGAGGGGCCCGAACCCGGTTCGGGCTGAACCCGTCTCTCTCTACTATCCATTCTACTCCCTTCTCTTCCGCGCCTCCTGGCCACGCGTTGTGACTGCAAAGCATAATTGTAAATTATGAATTGCTTTGCGAAAATGGGACCTTTTTGCCCTCGCTGGGGACAATGTAACAGACAGCCTGAAAGTGAGTTGGTTACTTTAGCCATACGTTCCGGATGTCTGTTCCACTGTCCCCAGCGAGGGGGAAATCTTATCGTTTTCGCAGTGTAAACGTATGGTTACTTTAGCCGTAGACCATAATGCATTGGAATTATTTTGAATGCTCCTGTAGAAAAAATATGAATAATAAATACCGACTGATGGCCGAATGGATAAGACATTAAACATTCGGAGATGTCTGAAGTATGAAGGTCCTGGCCTTTCGCGCGTCTGTCGATCTAATGGTCTGGAGTTTTGGGCGGTTTTCTCCAGATGTAGCGTGAATATTTGTTAGAGCATCTTAAAAAGTTCTCCACTCAAGGCATCCTCCTTTAAGACAGATAACCCTCGTATAACTTTGGATTAACCAAAAACCATAAATACTACATACACTATTTTCGACGTACACCATTATTTTGTAAATCATTAATAACATTCATTAATTTTGCTTTCTTTGAAATTGATGAATATCCGTAAAATATGCTTTAAACAATAACTGACCATCGAGCGTAATGTATTGAAATTTTTACTGAAACTAATAAAACAACCTACGCATCCATCAGTTATTAGCTAACTAAACTAGCAAGCTAACTTACTAACTAACCATTATGTATCGGAAATCTTCGTGTGACCCTGTAAAGCACATATGGGCATCCTCCAGCCGCGGGCCGGATGTGGCCAGCACCGGTTTTTGATTAGGCCGCGTTACATATCGAAATCCCATATAGAATCAATATAAATCCTTTTAAATCCAATATAAATCCCAATTATAAGGCCCGCGACTTCACTGACATCCTAAAATTGACCCGCAACATCGCTAACATACTAAAGTTTGGCCCGTAACGGCCCAAAGGTTGCCCATACCTGCGCATAAAGGAACAATCAGCATCTTAAGATTTATTACCAATGGAACATTGTATGTGCTAGAATTCTTTTTTTTTTTTTTTGTAGATCTGTTAAAGAACAATCATAACTTTAATATTCATTGAATATAGAAGCATTATGCATCGGAAATTTTTTGCTCCTGTAAAAGAACCTTGACTTCAGGGGTTGATGCAGACGAAAATTAGGTCAGTTTTGCGGGGACCCTTCACAAAATTACAATCAATTACAAAAGACCCTTCAAAAAATACAATAGATATCTATTAAAACGGCCTTTACTGGCATTTTATCCAACATTTTAATCTGTGTTATCAATTATTTTAATGAAAAAAAAGTGACTTATTTAAAATTAGAATATCATGAAAATTCACAAAATTATTGAAATTCACAAAAATTTTACAAAAATGAGACCCTGCAAAAAATGTCTGGATCGATCCCTGAACTATACCAAAACACTTCTCGTAATAACTTCAATTTAGGTCTAAAATATTTTTTAAAATGCGTGCAGGATTCTTCTCAAGTTGTTTGGCAAAATATGCTGTCCTCAGATTAATCGAGAGAAAAAGAATCACGAATAAGGATTTAAACTAATACAATCGCCAACCGTGATTACAATTTTCTTACTCCTGCACTATCTTGCGCGCTACATGACCGATTTTTACAAAAACCATACTCTCACAAAAAGTAATCATGTAAAACAATACGATGAAACTATTACAATAAAATTTTTGTAAAAAATGAAGCGCTTCTGCTCGTTTAACAATTGAGATTTGTTCAAGGAATGATCAAAACTCCATTTTAAAATGCAATTTCCCCCCCATCAGAAGTTCCAATATTTTTGTTACAGGAATTCAATCGTAAATTCATTTTCCATCCACAAAGGTTTTTACGATTTAAAACTGTGCACTATGACTATGTTGTACATCTCAAATCTTAAACGATATAAAATTTAATAATTTAAAATTTTTGAAACTATTTTAAAAAATTAAAAGCTGAAATTAAAACACTTTTTAAAAGGTACTATCAATTTTACCAGGGACGTAGTCAGGACGGGGGATAGCTATGGGGGCCTGTTCATCCCCCCCCATGGATTTTTTTTTAATAGCATGTCAATAAATCAAGTATTCGTGAGAAATTCTACTTTTTCATCCTTTCGGCACCCATCGAATTTTTTTTCCCGCTAAGTCCCCGACTTTTACGTAACATTTAGCATTAAGTTGTACGCAAATTTAGAGTCAAGTGAACGTATGCACTTCAGAGACCATCTGCACAGACGTACACACTTTCTACATAATGAATTTGCCGCCACTATATTATTATGAAAGGCAATCAGTATTAAGTGACATCTATTGAATGTGACAAAAAGATCTAAATAAGTTAAAAACATGTGATCAAAAAATGTGAACAGCTAAATTTAACGTCAAATATTTCCCATAAAGTGGGACACTTGTCGATTTAGTCACTACAAAGATCGAATTCATTGTCACTTATGAAGATATCTATCAGGGACTTAACAGTACCCGTATGGAGGCTTGAAGTCAAACTTCAGCCCGTCGCATACAACCTACATAACATGTTTACAATACAATCAGTGATTTTACTAGGGGCGTATTGAAGGGGGGGGGGGGGAGCACGAGCCCCCATCGATAATGTTGAACAATTATTGAAAAACAACTTTTTATTTGTGTTAACACTAGTAACAATAACGTTTAAAGAACTAGATCACGAAATGGAAATCTATATGCGTTAATGAGCTAGGAACGCTTCACTAAACACATATGCATAGAACTAAGCTGTTTACCAAACGTTTATATTTATTGATCTCAGCGTAATATATAGAAACAAAATGTATCATAATTACATTCAAAAATTCAGTCTTAACAGTGGGTGAAAAAATCATCAATCACAAAGCAATTAAAAAAGAACAATATCTATTACTTTTCGCTAAGTGTCACTCAACTATGTAATTTTTTTATAAATTAAGGAATTGAAGCCGGGCAAATATCAGGATTAAGGCTACATCATAAGTGCTTATATTATACTTTGTTAACATTTAAAACTGTATTGCAGCGTTCAGCAATATGTTAAAGTACGAGAAAGTTAATAAAAATGAACGGTCAAACGATGCTTTTATTAGAAATTTTAAAGAAAATTCCCATACCTCCACAGCTGCAAGGCATACTTGTATTTTTTCAGATTTTTTATTTAGCTGGATGACCAAAGTGAAATTTATTTATCAGCATTGTTGAAATTCGTTTTGAAAATAGTACTTTCATTACAAAGAAAACGGTGTTAATGCATGCTCCATATTTTTTTCACCCTTCGATATTAGTTATCTAAATTGTTAATTCCAACGTCCACTCAATGCATTCGCACTTGATCCCAACTCTCCGGATGTTTACAGGTTCAATCCCGAGCATGAGTTGTTGTTGTTGTTGGTTGACGGTGATCTGGGGTATGTAGCTGCATTCTACGAATGGCTTTGCACCCCTGAATATCCAAGTTCAAGCAGTCGTAATCTAGGAACAGTCAGTGGCCAGGAGAAAAGCAACGAGGTGCAGAGCGCGGCTGCTACCATGGACGGCTAAGTCGCAGATGTTTTCAAACGACGCGTCATGCTGATGGATGTGGAGGCGAGCGAACAGGGTTCGGCGCTGGCTTCGGAAGCGGCGGCAATCCAGTAGGCGGTGGTCGGCTGTGTCAAGGACATCGCATTCAGGGCACAGAGGAGACGAGACTAATCCAAAGCGAAAGAGCACCGCTCTAGTAGGCAGGGTCCGGGTGCGCAGACGGGAGAGTAAAACCTCACCCCGCCGGGGGAGGGCAAGCTTCCGCAGCTCCCAGCTGCGTTTAGTGAGATGGGAGAACGTTAACGCGTACTTGCTCGAGATCCAGGTGGTGGAATCATCCATCCAGTACTCCTTACGGATTTGGTTGAGGAGATCTTCTGGAGAGATCCAGTCGAGGCTGTCAGAGGGGGCAAGGTGAGACCGGGCAAGCTGGTCCGCCTCCACGTTACCGGTGAGTCCACGGTGGCCCGGGACCCACACAAGATGAATGTTCGAGAAGAGCGTTAGTTTTGCCACAAGCTCGTTGTGGACTTTTAAAATCGTCGCTGCGGATTTGTAGTTGGCCGCTTTAAGTGCCAGAAGAACAGAGAGGCTGTCTGAAAAGAGCACAAGGCTACCCGCCGAGGGCGGACACTGCAGCGCCAGCCAGATGGCCAGAGCCTCTGCCGAAAAAATAGAGTTGACTGTGTGAATGGCTTTGGAGCGGCCCGACCCCAGGGTCAGGTCGAAATATGCGATACTGGTACGAGTAGAGCTCTTGGAAGCATCAGTAGCAATCATCTGCCAGCCATTCCACCTAGGAAACTCGGCACGGAAAAGTTGGCTGGCTCTGTTCTCGTCGAGAAACGTCGACTGGAAGGGGAAATCGTTCGTCGAAATCTTCAAATTAAGTGACGTGGAGGGGAGGGGAAGCTCCCACTTAATAATGTGAGAAACTGAAAGTTGGAGCCTGTCGAGAATAGAGAGAGTTTGGGATACGAAATGAGACCCAGTACTCGCGGAAGCGAGGGAATCAAGCTGGAGAGGGGAGAATGAGCCTAAGGCAAGGTGGCGGATCAGGAACCTATCCCTCATCAGGGCGTGAGATTCACTGAGAGGCAAAGATTTCGCTTCCCTACGCAGCAGGAGGAGAGGGGTCCATTTGGGGAGACCTGTGGCAATCCTGAGAGCAGCATTCAGCAGGGGTTCCAATTTCTTTTTGGCCGACAACCCGGCGGAAGAGTGTAGGGGGCTGCCAAACGAGCAGGGAGAAAGTATTGTAGCCTGGGCCAGTAAACGCAGGTGCCGAGTAGAGATGCCCTGAGAGACACTAGCAATGCTCTTGAAAGCGTTAAGCCGGGCGAACCCCTTGTTCCGGAGGAGCGCGAGATGGCAGGACCACGACAGGTTAGCGGAAAACTGGAGGCCAAGAATGCGCATCTCCGTATTCCAGGGGATGCTTTGTCCATTGATGGAGAAGGGATAGTCCGGTTTCCGACGTTTATTAGAACAGTTCATTGCCTGACTTTTTTCGGGGCTAACCCGCAAATTCCAGTACGAGCCCCATTGTGTGACACAATGTATCGCTTCCTGGAGGTTTCTGTGCGCCGTGTCGTAGCAGGTGCTGGCAGCGTACAAAAAAATGTCGTCGGCATAGAGCAGACAGGAGGTGTTGGAGGGAACGGCTTCAAAAATGTCCCGCATGTAAAAGGAAAATAACAGGGGTGACAGAACACAGCCCTGCGGGACCCCAACCAACCACGGGCGGGGGGGGGAGCAACCCTCCCCCCACTTAACTTGGGAAGTTCTCTGCGAAATAAAGGTGAAAATCCACCGTACAAGCTGCCCGTTGAGGCCAGCCGTCAGAAGTTTCAAGGCGAGGCCGTCATGCCAGACCGAGTCGTAGGCCGCTTCCAGATCCAGAGAGACCAGGACCACGTGTTTCTTTTGCCTCCGAAGCGAGAGTAAGTCGTCGTAGAGTCTCGCAAGGGCAGCGGTGCAATCTCTGAAGGGAAGGAACCCAAAGTGATATTCGTGGAACGGAGAGTTCTGAAGGGACCAGTACGTAAGGCGACTGAGGATCATCCGTTCAGTAATTTTCGCAGGAACCGAGGTAAGTGAGATAGGGCGATAGGAGGAGAGACTGTCCGTGGGACGCCCGGGCTTGGGAATCGGGAAGATAATTGACTCTCTCCACGACGGGGGAATGTAGCCGGTGTTCCACGAGTCGTTAATGAACTGGAGCAGCACCCGACGACCGTTGTCGTCCAGGCTCCGAATCAGGCGAATGGAGAGGCGGTCCTTGCCAGGGGAACCATTGGAGGACGCCCGGATGGCGGACTCGAGTTCAGTGAGCGTGAAGGGCCGGTGAAGGCTGTCGGTGATGCGGCTGAAGTCCAGGGGGATAAAGGAGGACGGGGCAGGCCTAGAGAAAGCCTCAGCAAAGGCCATTGCAATGTCACGATCCGAGGGGGACCGGTTCCCGGGCAGAAGTATCAGTCTGTGGGAGGTGGGAGAAGCGGTATGGAGTCTACGTAAGGCCTTTATGATCTTGTAGATCGAGCCTGAACCGCTCGCGGACCTGCAGGTCTCGTACCAATGCCGACGGGACGCCGAGCGTATTTCCCGCTTGAGCAAAGCCGAATACTTTTTATACTGAGCCCAGAACTGGGGCGACAGCCAGGTTCTCGCCTTTCTCAAAAATTTCCTCTTCTGACCCAGAAGGAAACTACATTTGCTGTTCCACCAAGGCGCACCACTGCGTGAATGGATGATGGTCGATTTGGAAGCCTGAGCAAGACTTTCTGAGCATGTTTGAAGGAAGTCCTGGTAGTCAGCGGGAGGGGACTCCTTCAGAGCGCCGTTAAGCCGGGACTGAAGCAGGCAATAGTCGTAGCGCACCCGCAAGTGGGCGTGCTGCCCACCAGGGCCGTTGGTAGAAATGGAAAGCGTGACGGGACGGTGATCGCTGTCGAAGGTGTCCGGGTGGACCTTGCAGGTAGTTATAGGGGACAGGTCCATAGATACGAGGGACAAGTCGATGAGGGAGGACCCATGGCGGGAGACGTGGGTCGGAGTGTCCAGATTGAGCAAGCAGATGGGGTTCTCGGCAATCCATTCCGCAAGCACGTCGCTGCGGGGGGAATCCCTGCGCGCGCCCCAGGACGAGTGCCAGGTGTTGAAGTCGCCGACGATGACGAACGGAGGGGTACACAGCTCAAAGAGATGCTCCAGCCACGAATGTTCAAACTCTCCACGAGGGGAGTACAAGTTCACGACTTGGAGCCAAACCGCAGGGGAAATCTTCACTTCCACGACCAGAACTTCCGTAGCCGAGGGGCGAACGGGGAGATGCAACAGGCGAGACTGGAGGGAGGGGGACACCGCAGTGAGCAAACCTCCCCCTCTGCCAGACGGCCGATCCAAACGGTATGAAACTTTGCCGGGGACGCTGAAGGGAACCGTGGCAGACAGCCAAGTTTCCTGGAGGGCTACAATGTGAGCCGACGAGAAAAGAGAATGGAGCAACCAATGACGATTAGCACGAGCCGAACGAATGTTCCAGTGAGTTAAAGAGACCGCCATGAAGGGAAAAAAAAAAAAAGGGGAGAAACCCGAAAGGCGCCCGAACCGAAAAAAGCGAAAAGGCGAGGGGCCGACGAGAGAAACGAAAAGAGCGGAGGGAGAGAGAAAAAAAAAAACGCCGAGCCAAGGGCTCACTTAATGCGACCCCGCGACGGCAAAGGCAACCGAGAGGAGGCATCGAGACTATTCTTATCCGAGCTAGAAGAAGGAGGGACCGCGCCCAAATTCACTTCTGGAGGAGCAGAAGGATTAAGAGCAGGACGAAGTTTTTTAGGGGCAGAGGGTCTAGACTTAACTGGGCTGTTAGTATCAGTGCTATGAGTGAAGGAAGGAGTTGGAAGTGAAGGGTAAGCTTGCACTAAGGCAGTGACTGTTTGTTGAATTGAATTTACCATGTTGACCATTGACTGTGTTGTTTGGGCGATCATTTCTTGGAAAGTCGCAGCTTGGGCCTCCAAGGCCGCGTGAGTTATGGAGATGATTTGTTCAGAAAGGGAAGCTAAGGCTTCGCTTAAGTCGGATTTGGTGATGTACTCTGAGGGTGGAGAGGATACAGGTGGTTTTGTGGCCGCCTTGGCGGCGTACGATTGCTTTCCCTGGTTCTTGTATTGTCTACGCGCCTCAGCAATGGTGAGGTGGTTCTCAGATTTGAACCTTTGGATGCAAACTTCTTCGGTGTACTGTGGGCAGGATCTGTCCGTAGCGCAGTGGGCACCTTTGCAATTAGTGCACGTAGGAGAGCCAACCGTGCACTCCCCAGTGTGAGATACGGCACACCTGGCACAAATCTGCGGATTGCGGCACGTACGGGGGCTGTGGTTAAATTGGTAGCAAGTGGGGCACTGCCGAGGACGGTCCACAAACATAGAAATTCTATAGAAGCCGAACCAGAGCTTCACCTCCCGTGGGAGGGAAGTGCCTAATTTTGTGACCAGTACTGTGGTGGTGGGGGTTACAAGACCCTGCTGGTGGTTGGCAAAGCGGCGGACTTCGTAAATGTGCATGCCCCCCGCAGAGAGCTCTTCCGCGATGTCTTGTGGGGTAACCTCGAGAGAGATGTCGTGTAATTTGAACCGAGTTGTTATTGTTTCCATTTGAACCCTGGGCACCACAGGAGTGTCACCCAAGGATGTGACGTTTAGAAGTTCACTGGCGGCCACGACAGATTGTGTGACTGCAACAATGCGGCCCTGTTTAGTGAGTTTTAAAAACTCGATATCTGCGTGGTGGGGGACATAGGCGCATATGCTAAGCTTCAATTGCTTGGGATTTATTTTGGGAATTCCCCCGGACGGGCTTTCGATAAATATGGTGATTTTTTGTAGACCTTCCGACGCGGCAGCTTGAAGTAGCTCGAGAGCCGGAGCTGAATTGCGACACGTAAAGTTCTCGACTGACCACCCCTGTCGGACTTCATCCTCCAAACCTTCGGTTTCCATGTTAGTAGACGGGGGAGAAACATTGGCAGCGTTAAGGGGGGGGAAAGGACCGCTAGGAAGCATTCCCAAGGCGCAAAACGCAAGCGGACTTAACAGACCCCCGAGCCGACACCGACAGCTCAAGGGGAAGGAAAAGAAGTATTACAGCAGGCTTACCTTTCACGAAGAACGCAGCAAGCGGAACGAAATCACAAGATGCACGCGAAGAGCGGAGACAACACGAAAAAAAAAGAAGAAAAGCACGACCCCGAGGCCACGAAGCGACCACGAAGCACGAAAACAACAAACCGGCGAAGAAATAACAGCCGGGCGAAGAGCGGAGTTGAGCGGTACACGACCTACTCCCTCCGAGCATGAGTTACTTTACGGTAGTGCACGAGACACCTGTTGCTGCCCGCGAACGGAGGCTCAGAGCGCACTGGATACTGCACTGGACATTTTGTACGTGACGTCACTGACGGTATTTGATTCGCACCACGGGAGTGCTTATGGTGGTGGTTAGTTTTGGTTTCATCAGCTTGTTTGGATTTGAGGGCTATATAGCACTTTCTTCTAGACATTATAATTATTGGGGGGGGGGAGAGAAGAGGAAGCCAGAATATTAGTCGTTAACAAATAAAAAAGGTTCTGTTGATGAATTTTCTTTCTTTCCATTGTGAAATTTTGTTTTGAATATCACTAATCATTAAATTCTAAAGATAATTTCAAAAATCGTACTTTAAAAGGTGTGGAAACTTTTTAGTAGATATTTTTTATTATTTCAAAGTCAAGAAAACTTAAAATGAACTGTATGAGGTATTATTTAGACTATGTTTGCAATAATGTGATTTTAGAATGTTAATATACTTTTTATTAACTAACCCACAAGTTTTAAAGCGAAATGCCAGATCGTTTACCATTTTCAGTGACATAACCACTGTGCCACGGTGAGGCATGCAATTCAATAGAAATCTAAGAGCGTAAATAACGCCAGAGCAGACGAATTTTAGCTTGGTACTCAGATACCGGCCACATTTGTAAACGCCAATCGAGTTACACTCGTGCAACGAGTTTCTATCTAAAGTGTTCGTAAAGGAAACTGAGTACATTCAGTTTATAAACTGAAGGGTTCGTATATAAAAGGGAGTGTGTTTAGTTTCAAACTAAGTAAACTGAACACGGAGTAGGTTCATTCAGTTTTTCGGACGATACCTTGCTGCACGTTGTTTTTGTTTTCAAGTGGCATCCGTTATGAAAAAGTATGTTGTTATGAAAAGTATGTTGCTATGAAAAGTATTTTACGTTTGCTGCAGTTGCAAATATTATTTTTCGAGGAGAATATTCATGCGTGCGTTAGCATCTCCAACGAACGTACATAAATTTTCAATGGTAATAATTTTCCATTTTAGAAAAATTCAAAAATGCATATTTTAGTGTTGAGATTGAATATGATTTAAACCGTTATTAGCGAAATTTGAACTTCTATTGCTAAATACTTTTGAAAAAATGCAAGTTTAAGTTG
This sequence comes from Cheiracanthium punctorium, assembly GCA_038373885.1. Lineage (NCBI taxonomy): Eukaryota > Metazoa > Arthropoda > Arachnida > Araneae > Cheiracanthiidae > Cheiracanthium > Cheiracanthium punctorium. The sequence continues at coordinate 46,247 of JAWZYV010011950.1, forward strand.
AAATTTCTACATTTTGATCAATGCACTTCAATGATATCTATTCTTTCTTTTTAAATCTTGTTGATTTTATATTGAGTATGTAGTAAAAACGTCTCAATCAAAATAACAACAAACGAAGATCCCAAATATTCCCCACCTTGGGGGCCATTAACAACAACAACAGCAACACACGCATATTGTAAACTAACATATCTGCTAGGCGACGAAACTGAATAAACTGAAGTTGTTCGTAAAGGCAAAAGAAAGTGATAGCACTGAACTGCACTGAACAAACGCATTCTAGTTTTCTTACGAAACTCGTGCAACGAATTTGTCGTTCACGAATGCACCCACCGCGCGGAAAGTCCATTCTAGTGCATGCGGATCTGGACATGCCTTACGAATGACGTCTAAATGATATAATATTTTTTCTGCCGTCCCTAGCCTCTCTGCGATGAGCCCCCTTTCTAAGTAACAGATTTGAGTTCTCGTAATGTATTCAATGGGAAAAACTCGATTTTTGACATTATATATTAAAAATGTTAATATATAAAAATTCAATTAAGTAAATAATTCAATATATACACCCTCGAAAAAAGTATTCGAGTAAGAAATAAATTTTAGATTTGCGAATAATAATTGAGTTTTTGAAAAACGCACAACTCGACAGAAATATGGAAAGTCATATTTATACATGACCTAATTCATATTCTATGATAAATAATTTTTAATGTACTTGTTTTGGAGGGTGTACAAGAGTATAAAAATCCAGTTATTCGAAGTTACGAACCCATGAAATTCTTACACCATAGGTTTATCAATTTTTCTTACGTATCTACAGTAAAATTTCGTATAACGAAACTTAACTGTAATCGATATTTTAGATTAACGAATAAAAAATTTCTATCAAAAGAAAATCATGTTAGTATAAATTTAGTTTCAATGAAATTTCACTTTAACGATTTTTGCAATTCTACAAATCGGACCTTCTGTCCCTCGATATTTGTTACTATGCTGAGATTTTGCTAGCAACGACCTTTATCGGAAAGTGGGGATATTTCTAAGTATTGGTGCCCCTCGGAAACTGCCGGTTATTGCCCAAAGGTCTTCTGGAACCGCGGATGTAACATGCACATCTATACGAGGGTTTATGGGGGTAGATCGGGAATAATCGAATTCGCAATTCTCCGATCTGTGGTTCAACGCCTTTATGATTGGGCTACCACGGCCGTATAATCTAGAACAAAAATATAATCTTCATGAAATATATATTAATTTGACTCTTAAGTAAATCTGAGAGCTTAACCGTAATCATGAATGGAAATGTGAGAAGTTCAGATAATTAAATGTTTTTCTTTCTATGAGCAGTTTTGAAAAACTTGCGATTGTCGTTAATAGCAATGTGTAAGCAATGTAGCAAGTGCATATGTAGTAAGTGCATCTTATTTTAAAATAGTACATTCTAATTAATAAATATTCGTTTATAAAAATAAGCTCAAATAATAAAAATAAGCTCAAATAATAAAAATAAGCTCATCTGTATCCTTTGATAAATTACTCTGATACTCAGCGAAAACCTGGGTTTAGCGGAATATTACGTTTACAGTATATTTTCCGATTCTTAACACATTTACTAACTGCTGCTTATTTTCTTTCTCATTTAGTTAGATAAAAAGATGGTTGAGGGCTCACCATGGCATAGTGGTTATGTCATTGAAAATGGTAGACGGCCGAAGTGCGAAGGTCCTGGGTTCGGGTCCCATCGGGCGGCTGTCGACCTAACCGTTCGGAGTTTTCCGTGGTTTTCTCCGAAACTAGCGTAAATACGGGTTAGGACCCCTTAAAAAAATTCCCACGGAGGGCATCCTCCTTTGTGTTGTCCTTCTGACGTGGATTTATAAGCAGGCTTCGGGGCAAGCACACAAATCCGAAATAGATGTTGACAAACAAACATAGTTGATTATATGCCAAGATAAAATCTTCTGTTTTGAGAATGAGAAAAAGAAATTTCAGCTTTTATATGAGCCTATCAGTTTATGCATATAAACCTGTTCATAACTAATATTAATTTAATCATGCTTTTTTTATCGGGTTATTCGAGCGCGAAGCGTTATTTTCCTTTTTACTTTCCGACCATGTACCATGTAAGGAAAGTATTGTAATCATGAAAAAATTCGACTTCGAGATTTTGGTGTGTTTACACGTTTTGAGGTCTTCTGAATTCATTTATGCTATTTTTACGAGATGTGTGTGTGTGTGTGTGAGTGAACACGATAGCTCCTAAACGGGACATTCGATTGAGCTCAAATTGGGAATATATGTTATAAACCACCGTCGCAAGACCGGTATTGATTTTGGTGTGTATAGGACTTATAATTTTTCTACAGGGCTACGACATTCTCTTTAACACGACATACAAGATTTCTCTTACATCATGGCCTATGAAGGAAAATTCTTGTGCGCTAGCGTTTAAACGGTACATTCGAGTGAGCTCAAATTGGGTATATATATTATAAACCACCATCGTAAGACCGGTATTGATTTTGATGTGTATAAGACTTATAGTTTTTCTACAGGGCTACGACAAAGACTTCTTTTACATTATGGCATATGGGGAGAGAATCTTGCGTTTAAACGGCGCATTCGATTGAGCTTCAATTTGGTATATATGTTTAAATTATTCATCGATTAAAATTTATCTAAATGCTTGGTAATGATCTTAACCGTAAGTGTTCGGAAAGTCGAATGGAGTCACTCCAGATTTTTTTATCTATAAACAATACTTAATTGTATATAAAAATTTATCGAAAAAAACTATGTTTTTCTCATTTCTTTCTCTTCTAATTCTCATAAAACTTGCCAAAATACGAATTGCATTATTCTCGCTTTTACAGACATAGATAAAAATTGTTTTATTATTTATTTATTTACTTTTAGTGTGCGTATGCAAGCATAGATAACGATAAAATGATACTATTTTGAAGTATACGCACTTAAAAGTAAATGCTCCGGTAAATTTCAGTAAAACAGAAATGAGGGCAGAAAAAAATTTGTTTTCGAGGGTTTGTATTTTTAATTTGAGGCGGGGGGGGGGGTTATTTCGTTTTGCATTTTTAAACGATCTCTTAGTAGGGACGAAAACTATTACAGCCTCTGTGACCGCACAGGGCAAGCATTTTTACAGCATTTATTCAGTTTTTTCCAGATCCCAGGAAATATTATTATTAATGAAATTTAAGCCAGAAATATTTAAAAAAAAATTTTTTTTTTCTTTGTCTAATGACGGGCACTTGCTGTATAGTTCCTTTACTTTGGGGGCACTTAAATAGGTGGACCAGCGTCGCTAGGGACGGGCGAAATGACACCCAAGCCCATGCCAAGAATTGAACTAGGACCTGTGGTGTGGTAAAAATGGTTCTCTAGCCACTACACAACATGGAAGTCATTTTTTTTTTTCTAAAGATTGCAGTAAAACAGTTAAAGCTTCATCCTAGGCATCGCAGTCGTTCCTTTTTTTTAATTCTTACTTTTATAAATAATAGACTAAATTGCAATGCTGCTTCTATAGTTGTTAACCCTTCACTGCACTACTTTTCCAGTTTCCGACGTTGTCCCGAAATGTTTTCAGCAAATGAAAATCTAATAGATAGTGAGGTATTGCCATCTAAGTGACAAACACAAGTACAAAACTCTTTGTCTTCGTTTTACAGATATTTTTCAAAGCTCAGATAACCTGTTTTTAAGATTCATTGAAAAATGGAAGGGTCTTATTGGTTTGTCCCTCATCTGGTACACTGCACAGTGAAGGGTTAAATGTTCTTTTAGATATTAATTATTTGTTTGTTTTGAATTAAGGTCGATTGACTACACTAGGTTCCTAGGCCTATAGGGGGAATGACCCCGGGGGAGGGGATTTTCTAAAAAATCCTAGCCAGTATTTACTCGATTTTTCGAAGAAAACCACGGGAAAATCTGAACACCTCGGTCGACAGGCGCGACCTGGGTTTGAACCTGGCACCTCCAGCCTTCTAGTGTCGAGAGCAGAACCCCTCACTCACTGGTAGGGCATCCTTTAGATTAGAAGATAAGATTTTGCCTATCAAATAATTAAAATATTAGGCGGTTAAAGTACAATTTTGATGAAGGTAGGAATTTAAAAAATGAAAGAAGACTACGATGCCTTCTTCATCACTAGCTCTGCCGTCATTTAGTTGTTCCGTGGAAACAGTCGATGGTATTTTTGAAACCAAGATAGGAAATTTTACTAATGCTTGCATTTTTCTGTGACTAGCAGTGAAAGTCCTGAAATACTGGTATTTTGTCACTATTATGATATTATTATGAATAGAGGGGGGATTTTCCTCTTCCTGAAAAACAGTTCAATTTGCTATTTTCTTACGTATTTCAAATCAAGTAACTGCTGATTTTTTATTTTCTACAAATATATTTTGTGTTCGTTTAAATAAGCTCTCACAAGGCGTAAAAAATGAGTAAGCTTAAAGTAACTATGCTTTTTCAACTACATGCTTTTATAATTCAAAAATATCATGGGAAGTATGCGTATAGTTACAACAGTCATTGAGAAATTGAGATTATAAACATGTGCAATTTCCATTGTTTGTTTGTGAACATGTATTTCGGATTTGTGTGCTTGGCTGGCAGTCCGCTTATAAATCCACGTCAGAAGGACAACACAAGGGGGAGTGCCCTCCGTGGGGGACTTTTTAAGGAGTCCTAGACCGTATTTACGCTAGTTTCGTAGAGAACCACGGAAAACTCCGAACGGCTATGTAGATAGCTGCGCGATGGGACCCGAACCCGAAACCTTCACATTTCGGCCGTCTACCATTTTCAGTGACATAAACACTGTGCCATGGTGAGGATTGCAATTTCCATTAAGCATTTATTCTGAAAGTTATACTCATAGGGGTGTGCCCCCCTATGAAGGTGGCAAAAATCAATGGTATTTTAAAAATTTACGAACTTTCGAATACTTTACTTTGATATTGTTAAAAACTTAAATGTATTTCGCATCTTTGCAGTATATTGAAATTATGTAGTATGATACATTTATTCGCAAGTGTATTCGTATTTAACCTTTCACAGAAAACAATACATCCCAATTGGGAACATCAAATTAAAAATTTATTCAAAAATGAAATTTCATCAATACTGACTTGAAAAAAGTTAACAGATAGCGTTAAATGATGACTTGATTTTTTGAAATAGATGTTTTATTTCTATCATGAGTGGGAAACTGGACAAAAAAAATCATGAAAATAGCCATTTTCATAAATTTTTACAGAGCCATCTTGATACATCCTCCCACCCTTCAAACTTGATTCATACTTACTTAAATTTAAAAATAAATCTTTCATCGATTCTTAATATTTCACTTATTATTTAAACTTCCCATCACTATATTCCGTTTTTGAAACCAATGTAAAAGTATAGAACCAATGTGCATTAGCGTAGCCAGAAAAAAAAATTAAGGGGGGTTTAGGCACTGATGTAACGGATAATCTACATTATGGATCACATTCTTCATGTCAATAATAGAACTCTGCTAAATTTTAGGGTGGGGGGTCTGACACCCCCCCCTCGCTACGCCTTGGGAGATGGCTCAAGTGGAGGAACAGGGTTCTATCCTCTCGCGGGGGCGTCGGTCTGGAGTTTTGGGTGGTTTTCTCCAGATGTAACGTGAATACGCGCTAGATACCCATAAAAGTCCTCCCCCAAGACCATTGCCCTCCTTGTGTTTGTAAAGCGATTCAGATTAAATAAAGACAAGGATTTCAGTTGATAAAAACCGCGAGAAAACTCTTAAGAACAATTTTTTTTAATTATGGATTTATTTGCTTTATTTCCTGACATATAGAAATTCTGTTGCTGCTCTTATTTTGTTAGAATTAAAAAAAAAAAAACCACTTCTCATATCCAAGCCTAAATTACTGAAAAATAAATTTAGGCTTGGATATGAAATCATATATATATGCTTTCAAAATTAAAAAAAAAAATAAACTTTCTAAAGCCAAATTTTGTTTATTACATATATTTCTTTATGTATAAATTTTTCAAAATTACTTTAAAAGTTTATCATTCTCAAGCTTATTGTTTACTTTTAGATATTTATTTGCTTTTTTTTTAACTTTCAAAATTGTGAAAAAAGAAAAAAGGAGCGTGTTAAATATATGTATATATGGTCAAATGTTACTAAGAACAATATTGCGAGCTATTGTAAACCATTGTAAACTAACGGCTTTTATATTGTATAACACTGATGTATTTTACCAATTGTGATCCAAAAATTGTGCTGCAAAAAAAAAAAAAATGAGGGAAACCGCTGCTTGCTGGACCTGAGCCTGCGGCTAGGGTTCAGCAGACACTTCAGGAACTAAAACAGGCTTTAAACCAAATAGGTAGGCTGTTCCTGAAGGTAGTATCCTATAGCATCCTTGTGTTTGCCCTTTCTTTGACGTAGATTTGTAAGCGGTTCCTCGTGCACAAGCACACAAATACATGTTTCAACAACCAATAACAAAAGTATAGTCAGAAATGACCCATGCTCCCAATTAGGAATACAGTGAAAATTCTATGAAATATTTTTTTCTCCTCATTTAAATGACTAATATCCGTTAACTAAGGCATTAGAAGACAAAATATGCAATATATATATTTAAAATATGCCTGGATCTCCGTTCGGCCTGTGAAAGTTTGGATGAAGGGGAAATTTTTCTGTGTGAACCGCTATGAATAGACAGAAGGTGAGAGATCAGATGAATTTACAGATCTTATGCGTGCCGAACTCTGGCTGTTTATTTTCCCGTACCGTATAGAATAATTTCTTTAAAAAATTTTCTAACAAAATTAATATTTCACCTATATTCTGGGAAAGAGTCGGTTTAGATGCTTAGGATCTATAGGTCTTTTCCTGCGTTTTCAAAGCTAGATTAATTTGGGCCTGAAAATTTTTAACATATTAGTGCCAGACTTTTCAGCAAATTCTCCAATTTATGTTGTTACCAGAAGTGATATAAATTTCCGACATTTGTGTGGTATAGATAACTTATTTTTTTTTAATATAGTGAAAGAATCTCATTTTATGTTGTCAATACTCAGTATTTTTTAGAAATTAGATTTATTATTAGAGAAATTAAAACAGGAAAATACTGCTCAAGTATTTTTACGATTTACGAATTTTGCGACCGTCTAAAAATAGATCGTTGGATGTTATTGGGTTAAATAACCAACTCATTAGCGAAAACCATTAGTCTCAGTGAATAATAATTAAACTATTGTAATCATGATAAAGTATTTTAAACGAATTGGAATCTCAATTTTCCCATTCAAAGCCTGATTACCGCGACTTCAATATGACGTAAATATCAATTGCGACAGATGGTTTTGTCCCGCAAATTATTAACTTCTCTTACTCTCGGAAATAAAATGGAGCTGAAAACCGCGAAAAATAGCTTTAAATTTGGGAATGGGTAGATTCAGATTTTTAAAGTATTGCCGATATTTTTCTATGCACCTATATACATAATTATTAAAAATTACAAGCGAACGTACAAACTGAAGATTTTACTATGTTTTTAGACGGTAACTTTTTAACTTTGGATTAATGGCGGAGTTATCTCTGAGTGTTTCAACCGGAATTTTACAAAGCCACTGAGCCAGGGATGAGCGTAACCATACAGAATATTATGGACATTCTGAATTTTGTATTTTAAAAAATATTTTTATTGAACTAAAGATTATTTCATAGAGCTAATGCATAAAAAAAATCTTTGTATTAATGGAAGTATCTTTTTGGCATTTTCTTCTATAAAGAATGAAAGGGCAATAGTAAAATATTTTTCAGACTTCTAATCTAATTAAAAGTATTTCGTATGGATAATTATTTTAAACTTAATGAAACTTGGTGTAAAAATTCAACACTACTAGAATTTAATCGATATTATATTACAGTTGATAGTTACACACATTTCATGCAACGAATATTTATTAAATGGAATTACATATTTTTACGATGTTTGGTATAAGATTTAATAACGTTATACAATAAAATCCAGTAAAATTTATTGTTTTCGTGTGTAAAAATTATGTTTTCGTAAGAAAAGTACATAAAACATTTTTCAGCGTTTCTTCAACGTATCCGTTTAAGTACTTCGTACAATTCCTTTCAAGCTTTATTGTAAGACTTAAAATTGAGACTTAAACAGTAAAAACTGGAAATATATGCATCCAGTTGGTCGCTTCATAACAACCTTTAAAATACGCTAAAATAATACATTCAAGATTGTTTGACTAAAACTTGTCAAAGAGTGTCGATTATTCTTTTTTCTTGTTGAATTGATCGGTTTCTTTTCTTCGTACTTTGGGTCTTGGGCGAGAGTGGATACGCTGCTCAGCTGGCCCTGGATTGTTAGAACTTTCGTCCGTCGTGGAACTGAATGATAACTTTCTATTGATTGCAGGCCCTCTGTGAAATGCCTCCTCTTCTGGCGGTATTGGCTCCTCTGTTACTTTGGCTTGCAGCTCATCTTGATTCGAAACTGACGTTATTACATTTGAATCCTGGATTGCTCCGACTTGCTGATCATCCTCTTGATCCGAAATTGACGGTATTTCCTCCGAATCCTGGATTGCTCTAACTTGCTGATCATCCTCTTGATCCGAAATGGGCTGTATTATATTTGAATTATCTGGAGACGAATCTAATGTTTCAATCCAGTGCTTCACTTTTGTTATGCTTCGCAATCTGGGATTGCCGCCGGCAGACGAGCCTTCGAGTGCTGGGCGATTTTGTCTCAGCTGCGGATTTACAAGAATGTTCTGTTGAGGGAAATAAGATTGGCTCGGTCTATTAGAAGGCCCGGGAAGAATTCCTACGCTATAGAATGGTACATTCGGCACAAAACCTAAGGTTTCCCTCAGTTGAGGTTGAGGTATTATAGGGGGACGGAAGTACGTGACTACGCGTGGATCGAGATTTTGAACAGCTAGCGTAGTGGCTCGTAGTTGCCAGCCAGCAAACTGTTCTTGAGCCATTTGGTGAAGCTGTGGATCAGGGTTTGCTTGAATTTCTCCGACTTGCTGATCAACCTCTTGATCCGAAACTGAGGGTATTACATCTGAATCGTTGATTGCTCTAACTTGCTTATCATCCTCTTGATCCGAAATGGGCTGTATTATATTTGAATTATCTGGAGACGAATCTAATGTTTCAATCCAGTCCTTCACTTTTGTTATACTTTGCAATCTGGGACTGCCGCCGGCAGACGAGCCTTTGAGTGCTGGGCGATTTTGTCTCAGCTGCGGATTTACAAGAATGTTCTGTCGGGGAAAATAGTAAGATTGGCTCGGTCTACTAGAAGGCCCGGGAAGAATTCCTACGCTATAGAATGGTACATTCGGCCCAAAACCTAATATTTCCCTCAGTTGAGGTTGAGGTATTATTGGGGGACGAAAGTTCGTGATTACGCGTGGATCGAGACTTTGAACAGCTAGCCTAGTGGCTCGTAGTTGCCAGTCAGCAAACTGTTGTTGAGCCATTTGGGGAAGCTGCTGATCGGGGTTTGCTTGAATTTCTCCTGAAAGCGCTCTTGAATTATCAGGTTCATTTTGTTTCGTGTTTGCGTTTTCATCTCGTTGTCCAGTAAATTCCCTCACTTCTGTCTTTTCATCCGATATTATATCTACACGCAAATCTCTTTGTCCAGCAGATTCACTCACTTCACTTGGTTCAACATATATTACTTCATGTATACCTCTAAGTTCAGCTTCCGTTGGAAAGTCATTCCTTATTATTTCTACATGTAGGGTTTTCGCAGTTTCGTTGCCAGATTCTTCATTTTCGTGTTCTGTTGATCTTGCAACATTCTTATGTTGCTTGGAGGATTTACGCAGAGTCGCAGCCTCTTCCTCGCTTGTGCTACTGCTCAAGGATTTTTCGGTTTTCTGCAAAACGACATCACTCCAGCGGTCGATATTTTCTCCACTTCCTCCTGAAGATGCTGCATAAAGGTCGGAGCTGTTGGTATGTTCGCGTTCCCAACTGTCTTTCTCAGATTCTGCAATATTTCTGACTGGCATTTCAGTTGCAGAAGTTCGCGAATCAACGTTTGGCATAGTTGATGTGCTAGCAGACGGACCAGCGACTTCACTAGACGAACCCATGAAAGGCATAAAACAGGTACAAAATTTATCTTCCGCGTTTGCGCTAGTTTCTTCATTTGTTAAAACTGTTGCTGGTGTTGGAAGCTTGCAAATCCGGCAAACTGTGCTAGTCAGACTGAAACCGCTTTTCTTTGAACGTTTCTTTATGCATTTGCAATCAGCGTCTTCTAAAAAAAAAATTTTCACATGTTATTGAAACAAATTAAATTTAATTGAACAGCATTAAAGCAAATAAGTTTCCGTATTATATTGTTAAACATTGTAGATTAATTATCGAGCATTGAGTATGATCATTTTGGAACTGTACCAGGACAAGGTAGAGAGGTTGGAATCGTTTTATAATAAAAGGATTTAGGTACACCCTCCAAAAAAAATATTCGAGCAACAGAGAAATTTCTTATTTTAGATTTGCGAATAATGATAGAGTTTTTGAAAAACGCACAATTGGATAGAAATATGGAAAGTCATATGTATACATAGCCTAATTCATATTCTATGATAAATAATTTTTAATATAACAAACCAACGTAGGAAATTTCTGTCTTGCTCGAATACTTTTTTTTGGAGGGTGTACGTATTTGAAGATTTGTTATTTTTGCTAAAATTTCAAACAGCAAAGAATGGATGACATGGAACCAAATAAAACCAAAATATAAAAAATAAGCAACTAAACAGCCCAGTGTGATAACTGAGCTTGTAATTAGACCCTTTTACGTACAGATAAAATACGATTAAAAGAACTATATGAAAGTTTCACCTCTTAAAATCTTTAAAAATTTTCAAATAAAATTTTATTCAATTTTATGAAAATGTTAAATTTTAAGAGCGTATTTCTAGAATAGTCGAGAAAGCAAAATGAAATTTTTAAGAAGATCAAATACATGTTGCACTGTGTCAACTTGAAAACATACTTCGTAAGTGTTACGCTTTATCGTTTGAAAAAAATTATGAAAACTTATTCAAATTTAAAATAAGTATTTTAATGCATGTTTGAAAATGCATATAAATTTTTAAGTATACTTTAAAATACAGGTTCTTTTTAGAGGGGAGGAGGCTTGAATCTCAATTTTTTTTAAAGCTCAGAAAAACAATGCTGTGTGAGTCTACAAACACAGACTCTGCACAAACCCTCCGAACAAACATCGAAAAGAAAAACTAAATGATCATACATGGCTGTTCGTTGAAGCTAGAGTAGTTAGACATTCAAAAAGGGTAAAATAAAGTGAAATTGTCTACATTTATTTACTATCTTCGGAAGTTAAAATTTCTGGTGCGGAAGTCCATCATGGACTTCCGCTGCTGCCGACAAATTTATTCCTTTCTTTTGCTGCTGCTCTGACGAACTTATTCCTTTTATTTTCAATTTGAACAAAAAATAATCCAGAGAGTAGTTTAAGGACGGCATTCAAAGCTTAGGGGGTCATACGTTGGACAATTTAACTTATTACAATTGCTTAAACTTTAATGCAGTTTTTTAAACATCTGATCAAGTTAAAAAAAGAGACATTCTTAATATATATTCAATTACTAAATCCAATTTTATCATCCTCTTTAAATGCGAACAAGAATTACAGCTGTTATGCAAACTACTTTCTCTATTAAACGTAAAACCTGCAATTTCAACTTTTCACCTAATCATATATAATTTTTTGAATACCTTGCAGATAGGCAGTCAGTCTAAGAGATCTTAAAAAAATTATTTGTATAATTACTGAAAGATTTTTGAAGCACCAGTCTAATTCAGGTTACATATTGGGGGAGGAGACATTTATGCCTATCCGAAATAAATAAAATAGACATTTATGGAATACAGTCAAACCTCGTTAGTATATCACTCACTTTATGATTTACTAAGCGATGTGACTTCTTAAGTAGAGTGTACATTAAATGCAAAACATATTTTAAATTTTTATAGAATAAGAGTGCCTATAGTTAACTAACATAATTTATATAAATTAGTAGAATAAGAAAATAAAATTGATGACAAATTAAGGAAATTATAAGTAAAGACGGTACGTAACTGATAATTCTGGATGAATTCCTAAAATATCTTGATAAGGCAACAAACTTTGTAAGGAAAAAGTCGTGCTCTAAAAAGAAAGAAAAAAAGTGATTTTGGTACATAATTTTTTTTTAATAAATAGGACAGAATTTGTATATTGCTAAGGGGTAGCTAAGGGGTTGAAAAAATAAGCAGAGTACAACACGTGAAAAGGCGAATAAAAAGATCGGGACTACTGAATGATGAGGCAATATGAGAAGAGACTTCTTATCCAGATGACTCACTGACGAGGTTTGACTGTATTAAGTTTTTTTAATACGTATATTCATTTGTTAAAAGCTTTATCCTTACTTCCACAAGGACACGGCATGTCTACACCACTCTTTTTTAAAAACTAAATTCCAAAGCAGTTTTGAAATCCTAAAATCGAATAAAATACCGTTTCAAGGAAATTAAAATGTGGCAAGATGTGAAACCTTTTAGACTAATACATTTAAAATTTACTGACCTTGTCTTATTTCGCCATTTGAAATAAGGTTGCAGTTAGAATTTTGCAGATTTGTCCAAGATGTCTGTTCAAAGATTAGTTCGAAACAAAGGCTGCTTTCCTAAACGATAAACCAGTTACACTCGTGCTACGAGTTTCCATCTAATGAGTTTGTAAACGAAACTGAGAGCATTCAGTTAATAAAAATAGAGGGTTCGTGTACTAAACTGAATGCGGCTAGTTTCAAACTAAGTAAACTGAGCACGGAGCAGGGTTATTTAGCATTTGAGAAGATTTACATGCTGCACGTTGGTGTTGTTATGAAATGGCTTCTGAGTTTCAATACTTTATGTTTTCTAAAGCTGCAAATGTTATTTTTTTGTAGGAAATCCATGTACAACCTAGAAACCGCAACGAATGTACACAATTTTCAAAAGGTAATCATTTCCTTGTACGTTTCTCAAGTAAATTCAAAATTGCATATGGAAAGAAAAACAAAAAACGCAAATTGTAAACAAACATATCTCCTCGTCAACGAAATTAAATAAACTGAAGTTGTTCGTAAAGTCGAAAGAAACTGGTAGCACTGAACAAACGCATTCAATTTTTCTAACTAAAACTCGTGCAACGAGTTTGTCGTTAACGAATGCAGCCATAGGGACGAGCAGGTTTCTTGCGAGTCCTGGATTTCCTGCAATTCCAAACTTTTGAAAAATCGTCCTAAAATAATCTTATATTTTTAAACCATTAGCACTCTACTTTTTTCAGCACATTCTCCAACTTATGTTGATGTCAGGAGGGATAAATAAAATTCCGAAGCTTGTATGGTATGAAAAATGTAACTTCAAAAAAAATTTATATGAATAAGGCAGAGAAAAATTCTCGTTTTACTTTGTTATCGCTGAGTATTTTATGGAAATTAGATTTATTATTCGAGAAATTAAATAGGAAATTAAATTAATATTTAAGAATTATTACGACTCTTAATTTTTACAACGGTCTAACGGTGGTCCTGTCTTTTGTACAATAGAGCTCTTTCACCTACGCCATTATCACTACGTCACACCTTAGCAACCAACTTTTTTTGGTCAAACATTCGTTCATTTGAGTATGAACATTGGCTGAAAACTTGGCTTTGTATCCCTAAATATCCGAGTTGACCTAAAAAAAAAATTCAGTGACTCACATGAAAATCCTCTATACGGAAAAAAAGTTCTCTCGAGTGCATTACAGAGAACTTTTTTCCGACCTGTACAAATCAAATAGTAGGACTTCTACACCACTCTTTTTTTAAAACTAAATTCCAAAGCAGTTTTGAAATCCTAAAATCGAATAAAATACCGTTTCAAGAACAACTTTTCAAAAGTTTAGAATTTAAGCAAATTCAGGACTCGTGCAAATACTGGACGAGTAAATATTCATTCCCCAATTTGATGACCACAGCGACAGGCAAATTTCCGACATCAATTGGATGAAGAGTTAATATGTTTTTATGAAAAGTATCTCTCTTCTCTTTTCTAAAAAAAAAAAAAAAAAACTTAACGGCCGTTGACGCCGCCGTCACCGCTGTCAAGAGCTTGTTCGGCTATCTCCTCCTAAATCGTGAGGATTTGAGTTTTGACTAAGGTGTCCACGGATTCGCTAAATTCCGAGGAACCTGATAAGCTGACTTAAATTTCGAAAATCGAATTATTTTAGAAGATGTTAATAAAAAACTGAAAAAATAATCATAATGTTTACCAGATTTGTCATAAAATCATTCATTCCTTTGCAACACAGCAATTCCAAGTATGTAGAATCGCTTGAAATTGACAAACATGAAGTAGAATTACACCCATTTTACGCCAAATTAAAAAGTATATGAAATAAATAACTCAAACTGTGTTACACAAAGTTGAGAATTTTCAAATAGTAAGTTTGCTTAGACAACAGGAGTTTAGAATTAGCGATTATTCGTTTTTCCAAAACAGAATAACTAATTGTAACTGATTTTAAAAGCGCCGTCTTGGCATTAGGTACGATCTGGCAAAATGGTATCTTTCCAAGCAGGGTGAATCTAAACCGCCAATTCCAAAATATTAGCATCCAGTATCTTGAAAATTATAAATAATTAAAATGCAGATTATTTTAAAGCCGGTTCGGTCCAGCTGGAGTATTTGCTACCAGTAAAACACAATGGAAGTTTTTACTAACACCTTTTTTTTCCAATCGCCGGCCGCTGCCTTGGAAGGCTTTGGCCACAACGAGCCGGAATTGTTGGCCACTTTATTATGGGGGCACCTAGTAGGTGGACCAACGTCGCCCCCTATGAAGGGACGGACAAACAACAACCACGCCCAGTCGGAGATCGAACCCCGACCGCCGGGAGTTGAACCCGAAACCGTAGTCCGGTGCTTTACCCACTATACAATCCGGTCGGCTCTTTACTAACACAGAGAAAGGCAATTTTTATAAAGAGGGTATGAGTGCGAATCGAACCCACTAACGCATGGGTGCCGGCAGAATATTTCCCCCGGGGGGAGGGGGGGCAAAGACTACTTTAACGTATGATTACCATGTTGGAAAGAGCAAAAAAAGCAAGGGTAAATACTGCATACAAAAATCCAGGGAGGGCATTGCCCCCCCCTCACCCTATGCTGCCGGCGCCCATGCACTAACGTACGCTTCGCCGCTGCAAGTCTCAGGCCAGTATGTATCCCCCTTAAGGGGGCGTTTATTCGGTATTTTAACCCATTTGTGCCCAGATATTTTTGCGACTTTCTTCGATTTTTGCTAATACCGGCAATAATAGATAAATTTCTGATGTCAACTTCTTGAACAAGGGGTGATTTTTTAACCCTTTATAAGGAGAGCTTATGTTCAGACAGTCGAAAGTACTTGGGATTTTTCTGGCCCATTTTTTAGGAATTATTCATATATGTTCCCTCTATTGTAACATCCCACGTGAAAATTGAGGAAAGAAGTATTTAACGAACATAGAAATTTTGCAGGAGAATACATTAATTATTCACAAAATCAAAGTCAGAAACCTACCTGCTAGTTGTACAGGAATTTAACGCAAAAATATATAATTAAAAGCGATGATTCTTATGCTCAATTTTCGAGTAATTATTTGAGCTTTCTTTAAAATTACGAATGAAAGAAAAGTTCATAAGCCAAGTATAATTAAGAATCTAGATGTATGGAAAAAATATACATCCAATATAACTGAACAAAAATCAGAAAATTCACTAATGATAATTGATTTCCGTATTTAATTGACTGTAGGTGGTAAGTAATCTTACCACGGCCTTATAAAGGGTTAAAAAATCATTACATATAAAAATTGAAATGTCAACATCCTACTTGGTCATGTTAAAATATTTTGTGGAGTGTGAGTGCTCGTGAGTAAAGGCTAGGAAAAATAAATAACGTTTCCGACTGATAGCGATAATGCCGTCCCAAAAAAGGGACACCAAGCATAAATGGGTTAACAGAAAAACGAAATGCACAAATGCAGGAGAAAATCAGGGGGCGGGGTGTTTGTTAGAGGATGGGGGGGGGCTCTTTGCCGTATTTTACGGTAATCATTCTCGAATCTGAAGAAGGAAATTTCGCTTTTACTCGAAAACACCCTCTCAAAATCTTCAATTTTCTGTAATTCAAATTTCCTATGTCAGTTTCATACTTAAAATATTGTTTTCCGTAAAAAGGAATCATGTCATTCATAATAACATTTAATATTTCTTCCTAACTCTTAAATGCATGAATTTTAACCCTAAATTGTATAGCAATGGATATTTACATCCTATGTTTAAAACACGTTCACTGACGGATTAGAGTACGAGTCAAAATTTATTATGCCGAACTTACGTATTAAATGTAGTTTTTGACAATAAATGCTTCATGTTGTGAATAATAAAAAATATGACATTTGTTTAAAACTACGTATTTTTCGAAAAATTAATTTGTTATTCACAATACTAACATAAGAAATTTAGCTTGCACTTGTGAATATTACAAGTTCGGCTTTTACCAAATACGTGTTAACCCTTAACCCATTTATGCCTAGTGTCCCTTTTTTGGGACGGCATATTCGCTATTAGTCGTAAACGTTATTTATTTTTCCTAGCCTTTGTTCATGAGTATTGAGCCTCAACTATACAAAATATTTTAACATGGCCAAGTAGGATGTTAATATTTCGATTTTTATGCATAATGATTTTAAAAGAAATCATCCCTTGTTCAAGAAGTTGACATCAGAAATTTATCTATAATTTCTGTTATCAATAAAAATCGAAGAAAGTCGCAAAAATATCCAGGCACAAATGGGTTAAATGCATAGCGATGCATATATGCATCGTATTTTTCAGTGCCGGATTAGAGTAGAAGCCAAATTTCTTACGTCAGTTTCATATATAAAATATAGTTTTTTTTAATAATAAATGATTCATATGGATTCATTCATATGGAATGATTTATATGATTCATATCGTGAGTAATAAAAGTTTCACATAATTCTTTCAAACTGTTTTTCCTTGCAGAAATGAATTAGTTATTCATAAAACTGATATAAGAAATTTAACTTATACTCGTGGCTATCGTGCGGACGAGAAAAAAATTCATGCATTTAAGGGTTAAAGATTTTTTTTTTACCACATCAGATTTTCTGCAAATTTAAGGAAAGTTAGACTTTAGCTATTGGTTATTTACGTATCAGACTTGTGAAAAAATTTGCTCTTTCTGCACATTATTTGAAGAACGATTATATGCAAGGTCTGGATTACCGTTATGGAAACATGGGGACTTGCTTTTCGGATCTTAGTGCTTGGTCTAGAGGACCTGTATATAAATGTACGTAGAATCTAAACTATTTATACATAATTTAGAAGCCCGTTGTGGAGGCAATTGCAACGGGCTATAGAAAAATAAAATTCAAAAATGTGTCTCACTCTGTAATCTTTGCCCACTTAAAATAAATAACTTCATATTAATTTTTTGTAATATACTGAAGTCGGAATTGCATATTCTGCAGAACCGTTTTGCATTCAAAAGATTTCGTTTGGTGGGAACATCATCTCCCATATCAATGCTTGAAGCATAGAAAATCATTTTATTTGTGAAACAAGATAAATCATGCCAAACACATCGATTATAAAACATTTCCTAACACACTAGCGCGCACACTCGCACACTAAACAGATGGCATTTACTTAGCTATGCCTTAACACAACACAACCCACTAAATCGGTAATTAATTTTTTAGATTCGCATTGAAATCATCCCTGCAATTGCATTAGGTATTTTTTGATTTTCCCACCAAATAATGAAAATGTCACCAAGCTGGGTTCATTTATCGGAAGATTTTTTTTTTTTTTTTTCCTCGCCGTATTTGGAGTTTTATCGTAAAAGTTGCTAATGTTGTAATTATTTTGAGGGCTCCTGTAGAATTGTTACTGATACAGGCACTATTTTTGATTTAGAGCTTTATCTTGTGATCCTTGATACCATGTATCGATTTTATTTCATGCGAAATATTCTTTAAAGGGTATTTTAGAGATATTTCACTAACTACCCATTGAGATTAATGTACTGGAAATCTTGAGCTGTCCTGCAGAACTATAAATGATACATGCACCATGTTCAATAGGATACTTGGTATAGTACCTAGAAATAACATAAATTTCATAGTAATCTATGCATATTTACGGGAGTTAACAGACGGACAGTTCGAAATCAAACACTTTTCAACTTTATTGGAAAGTGTAAAAATTTAACTGGGTAATCTAGAAAAACTATTTAAGCTAATGGAATCGTAATTTTCCCTTCAAAGCCTGATAACCGTGACTTCAGTACGAAGTCAATGTCACTTGCGACACCCAATTTCGACACGCAAATGATAACCTATTTTTTTTAACTTTGGGAAATAAAATGCAGCTAAAAACTGCGAAAAATCGCTTATCCGGGAATGGATGAATTTTCCGATTTTAAAAGTAGCACAGATTTTTTCTTACATAATTATGAAAATTTCAAACGTATCGTATCAACGGTGTTAATTTTATTACGTTCTTGGACAATAACGTTTTAATCTGTTTGGATTAATGACGGCAAAAATTTTGATTTGGAATAGTTGAACCGGAATTGACAGAGAGTCGGGAATCTGCGTAACTATATAGGATAAATTTAAATAAAATTTTTGCGAGTCATTTTTATTAATTTATTTTTGCACAATTAATTTTGAAACATTCACACGCTGTAATGTTCATATCTGACGACCAATTTATAAAACGCAACTGGCTGGACACAAACCATTTTTAGTTAAATGGCATATTTTGCATATTTTTTTGCTTGTGGAACTGTCTGCATAATAAAACTGAAATGAAATTTTACAAATCAAAATTTTAAGCCACCTTGTTATGTCAGGCATCAAATCTCATCGGCCGGACTGCCCATGCAGATCACTTGTTACAGTACCTGTTTGATACTTAGCCCGACATGTTTGGGGACTAAAGACAAAATTGAAAATACACGAAGATCTTGCATACTGGAGCTAAAAGCTTAGTACACGGGGCTCCTCTAGAACACAAGAACATCCCATACGTCAATAGGTTTAATACGAGAGTTGCTCACTTTTAAAAAAAATATTTAAAGGTACGGTTAACCAAAAAGTGGTTATGATTAAAATTAAGATTGGCAATTATGAACTTAGACAATGCGAATAAGATTGAAATTTAATACAGTGATTTCAATGAAAACAAAGTAACCTTAAAAGTAGTTTTTCCCCCAAATTGACTTATTTTTTCGAAAAAAACCTATGTTAAAACTGAACCATTTATTGCATTCTACTACTATTAAATTTTTCGCATTGTCCAAGTAAGGTTCATTAACAAGGTAGCTAAATATTAATGTTTTGCAAATCGCTAACTCATCCTAAGATTAAGATGTTTTGTTCTAAAGATGAAAGAGAAAAGATAAGAATTTTTTAGTAGAGCTTTGTTGATGTACTATATTTGGAGAATTTATTTTTGGACTTGCTTAGTTCAAAGAGCCCGCTTATGAATCCTTGGCGAATAAAGTGGACAACACAATTGCCGTTTTTAACTAGCACAGAGAAAGTAAATGCACAGTCCACAGGCCTTCAACCACCGGCTTTTCTACGCTAGTAGAGATTCATGTATGTAGAAAGCTCTTCATGGATTAAATTTTCCATTTGACGGAGGAAAAAAACTTCAATCATCAACACAAGTCTAAAAGTATTGACACGTAATATTTATGCTCTTTTATTCAGTTTCTATTTAGGGAAGGAGCGGAAAAAGCATGTGCCCCGTTCTAGAGTGAAGGACTTGACGAGCCATGCAGATTTAAAAAAGTACCTTCATGCATTATCAGCAAAAGTGAGATTAGTGTAGGGATTTGAGATTCCTCTTGGGAAATAATGTAAAACTGAAGCCTTCAAAAGTGGAAGCATTAAATTTGATCGATATCGTGGAAGATGTCAAGATCTATCCGTCCGATTAATTGTGCCTTTTTAAAAAGTGCTTTCAAACGTCAAAATACTTTAATAAGTATCTATTTCCCCCCCCCCCTCCACACACATTAACAGTAACTATTTGAAAATTCTCACAATTTAAGACATTTAAATGCCCAGACTGACTTAAATATCTGGTTATTTCTGACAAAACTTTAGCAATGTCTGCAGATCCTCTTTGGTTTCTATGAAGCAAAAAGTTATTTTTTCGTCGCAAGATTAAATTAATTGGCTATGAAACCTATAGTTTCAGATGGTTGCTCTGTTGTACACCAAAGGATTACTTTATTGAAGAGATTACTTTGATTAACCTCTTAAGAATTTTTCGTAAATTTATAGTTTATTCCTTCTACATTCATTAATATTTAATGCAGCGATGCATGTTGTGGACTATGTATAACCATTAAACCTAGTAAAAAGTTTCCAATCTAATCTTTTTGATTAGTGTTATCCTGTGAAAATTTTTGTATCTGAAAGCTGCTTTTTAAGTCTAGTCCTTAAAAAAATGTTCAACTTTACCTTTTCTCTCCCCCCCCCCCCTCTTCTGCTCACACTATCTTTGACAATTATGCGTATGAATCCACCAAGCACATTTGAAAAAGATAATTGCTGTATTTAAAGAAAACCAACCTCTAAATTACAGACATCTATTCACCCTGTATGGAAGTTATTACAATAATTTAAGCAGAGGCATAAACATTTGCTATAAAAGATTTTATTTAAATTAAAACTTCATATTCGACACAATTTAATTTTGAAAAATCTCAAAACTTTCATAAAATTTTTGGATAAAATACAATGAAACAATCTGCAAGTCTGTTTCTCCTACATCTTTCACATTCTTGTCACTGTTTAAAGCTTTTTAAACACAGATTTAAAAAATAACTTATGCAAGCCTCTAAAAATTTTCGGAAGGTATTTTCTATACAATTCAATAATTAAGTTCTACAGCTCTGAACGAGATCAATTTAGTCTAGAACGATTTAATAATATCACTAAGACTAAAACGTTGCCAGCATGTAGAACTGGCCGATTTGCTACAGCTTGGGAGACTTGCTCTTGTGCAGGAGTTACAATTGATGCATTAATTTCTAGATCATTGTCCTCGGAAGATACGGGAGGAGATAAAATGTTGGATTTTCCGTTATTCACCGGCGATGAATTTAATGACTGCGATGCCGCACTATGTTCTGGGGAATATGCATCCCTTACCAATTGAGATACTGGGCCACCACATGAAGGGCAAGATGGTGAACTGGAGCGCCGAGAAGATACGCATTGTCTTTCTGCAGACTGCAGCTGATTTGAAGGACTAACTTCTGTATCCCTTTCTTCAATCAATGATGTTCCTGTAAGCGAAGAATTCTTATTTCCACTTTCCATTGATGAATTATGCAAATGAGTTTGCTGATCCTTTGCGGATGACGGCAATACTTTAACGTGAGAGTTTGCTTCCCGAGCTAAGGGACCCATAAGAACACGAGGGGAAGTAGATGCATCTGATCTTCCTTCAACCGCACACTTAGACGTTAAGTCACCAGTCTTTTTCGATTCAGTTGCATCTCTGGAGGCAGGCACCTCTACTTGTGAAGCAGTAGACATTGTCGTACTGGAAGACTGAGTACACGACTCAGTAGGGCTATACTGTGGTGAAGTAGATTCTATCGAAGTGGCTGGGCTGAAAAATGGAGGCGGCGAGGTAGTACGTGGAGGTGCCGAAGTGCACAAACGCCGCTGTAGAGTAAAAAGCTGAACTCTTTGAGGAATTAAACTGCTTGGCGATGATTCGTTGCTCTTGAATGCGATTAGAAATCGAGTGGGGGCTGAAGACGACCGATGATCTGCATCCATTTCCGTAGGGCTATCTTGAGAATATTCTAAAGTTACACTTGAGTCTGTATCGTCTAAATTCACATATATGTTTTGAAGAGAGCCATGTAACGTCATTCGTACAGGTGTTTGTTCTGTTGAGTCTCTAGTTTCCGAATGTTCAGTATTATCACCAATGTCATCAATAGGAAACATCAAAGGAGGCTGATCTTCCTGGGTCGTTCTACTTTCTGAAGAATCGTGCCTTACAAGAGGGTTGTTGTAATCTGAAGTTTGTATGTTAGAGCTGACTGCTAGTCTTTGTTCCCTTGACGGGTTGCCTGAAAGAGAAAAAACTTTAGAAATCACGACAGTTCATAAACGCAAAAATCAGTGCAATTACGGCTTACCTAAATGAAGCCCAGTTTGGCCAACGTGTTTTTTTATAAGGGAGTTTACCGAAATGCAAAATATTCATGAACCAAGTCCTTTAACACCCTTTTCAACATTTTATTTTAAGAGAATTTTCCTAGTATTGTACTTTTGTTTGGCTACATGCATTTGCATGAAATTATACGCACGTACAGCTAGCTTATTTCTTCGTTTGTTCACTCGTCCTCGTTTCAATGTAACGAGGTATTCAAGTTCATGAATAGGCAATTTTAATATTTTGTATACTACGCGCCTTTTTAGGGCAGGGAAAAATGTTGGATAATTTTCGATGTAGAAAGTCACGATTAATACGTTAACTTATTACACTTGAGAACAATTACATATAAATTATGAAAAAGTTAGAGTAGGCAGAAAGTAGTTGAATTAAAATCTCAAAAATATTTTTGGAATCTGCAAAGACAACAACCGATTATGAACTTTTCAAGCATTTAGTTTCCTTGTACTGCACCGTTAAAATTCCATTAAAAAACCGCTTGTAAAGTCATGCTTTTACGATAGAAAACAAATTACCTAATGCTTCTGAAGGAATATTGGAGTTCAAAAAACTCAAGTCTGGAAGTCTTCTAAAGTCGACATTTGGATATCCAGGACAAGGCTGTGGCATTACAACAATAGACAGTGGAGCGGCTGCACCTTGTTCAGCCACTGTGCGACTATTTAAGTGTTCTTTACACTTGCTACAGGAAATATATTTTTCAAGATTACGGCATTTCGTACAAGTGCAACACACTGGACAACATAAGCACTTTCCTTCGCACCTGCAGCTTGAACCTATTAATAGAAATATTATATAGTGACAGAACTTTCATAAAAGTGGCCAAGATTCCTTTAAACATACATTTTAACACATACGAATTCAAAATTTTTCTCTTGAACATAGGAGGAAAAAAAAAAATGGAAGAAAGTATACCTTATATAAAGAGAAATCAATAACGTTGAGTACAAGAAGCTATGAGGCATTCAAATAATCCCCCGACATACACAGAATTTGAAAGATTAACTGCTGTATTTTTTTAAACCACAAATACTACTAACGTTCACTAAACGTAGATTACCGAAAAGTCGGTTACAATAAGGTTTTAAAGGCATAAGATAACAGTGTTTGCTTTTCGACAGCGTAAAAAGCTAAAGAACCATCAGGTATACCAATAAGTTAAATATTTTATTAGCATACAAATCAAAAGTAATTAGAAGCTTAAAAAAAATAACGAAAAGTATCCTATTGATTTCACATTATGGCACTAAAAAAAAAGTATATTCTAAAACTGCATATTAAACAATTTGCCTGATTATTTGTACGATAGCAGCTATTTTCACTTAAAAGCTCGGATGCTATCAAACTCTGATGCTATCAGTTACGAACAAGTTCAATGATAAAATTTAATCATTTTAAAATCCACAAACTTCGATTGTTTTCCTTCAAATTTTAAGTGGTGTAACACATTTTTAAGAAATTAATACTGAAAAGTTACCCACAAAAGAGAAAAATAAATAAGTCTCACATGCACAAGGACAAATTTCCATCTTCAAAACTTCTTCTTAAAAGAATTTACACCAACTTCAAACTAATGCTTGCAGTCTTGTATTATATGTACAGCCTTTGTTCTAGCGTTTATATATTGGTAGCACCTTAGTAATTATGCATAATACAGACGTGTCACTTGTAAGGCATGGTGGTAGTATTCGTAAACGCCAAACGAGTTGTACTCGTTCAACGAGTTTCTGTCTAAGGTGTTCGTAAAGAAAACTGAGTGCATTCAGTTTAAAAACTAGAGCGTTCGTATACAAAACTGAGTATGATTAGTTTCAAAGGGAGTACGGATTAGGTTCATTGAGTTTGTTGAGAAGATAACTTGCTGCACATTGTTTTTGTTTAGAAATGGCTTCCGTTGTTATGGAAAAGTATGTTGTTATAAAAAGTATGTTGTTATGAAAAGTATTTTACGTTTGCTGAAGCTGCAAATATTTTTCGAGGAGGAAATTCATGCGCACGTTAGAAACTGCTACGAAGGTACGCTGACTGCATTCGTAAACGACAAACTCGTTGCACGAGTTCTCGTAAGAAAAATGGAATGCGTGTGTCTAGTGCTGTCAGTGGTTATCAGTTTCCTTTGACTTTACGAACAACTTCAGTTTATTTAGTTTCGTCGCCTAGGAGACGTGTTTATTTACAATTCGCGAATGCGTTAATTTTGCTGAGGAGAGATTTTAGTACATACTCAATATAAAATCAACAGGATTTAAAAAAAAAAAAGAGTGGCCGTAATTGAAGTGCACAGACCAAAATTTAGAAATTTCCAATTAAACTTCATTTTTTCAAAAGTATTTAGTAAGAGAAGTTCAAATTTCGATAATAACGGTTTAAATCAACTTCAATCTCAACACTAAAACATGCATTTTTGAATTTACTAAAATGAAAAGTACAAGAAAATGATTACCTTTGAAAAATTATGTACCTTCGTAGCATTTTCTAACGTACGCATGAATTTCCTCCTCGAAAAAATAACATTTGCAGCTTTAGGAAACGTAAAATACTTTTCACAACAACATACTTTTCCATAACAACGGACGCCATTTGAAAACAACGTGCAGCAAGTGTATCTTCTAAACAACTGAGGGAACTTGATTCGCTTTCAGTTTACTTCGTTTGAAACTAATCGCTCTCAGTTTTATATACGAACGCTCTAGAATGCACACAAAAATTAAATAAATTTAATTTTTGAGTGCAAAATTAAAGAACCTAATTTTAAAAATTGAAATGCACTCAATTAAAAATTGAATGCACGCAGTTTCCTGTACGAACACCTTAGATAGAAACTCGTTGCACGAGTGCAACTCATTTGGCGTTTACGAATGCGGCTATAATTTTCCAAAGGTAATAGTTTTTCTTGTATTTTTCATTTTAGTAAATTCAAAAATGCATGTTTTAGTATTGAGATTGAAGTTGATTTAAACCGCTATTAGCGAAATTTGAACTTCTCTTTCTAAATACTTTTGAAAAATGAAGTTTAAGTTAAAATTTCTAAATTTTGATCTGTGCAATTGAATTATGGCCACCCTTTCTTTAAAAAATATTGTTGATTTTACATTGAGTATATACTAAAAACTCTTCTCAGCAAAATTAATACATACGCGAATTGTAAACAAGCAAGTCCTAGGCGACGAAACTGAATAAACTGATGCTGTTCGTAAAGTCAAAACGTGTGTTTAGTGCTGTCTGATAACCACTGACAGTACTAAGCACACGCATTCCAGTTTTCTTACGAAAACTCGTGTAACGAGTTTGTCGTTTACGAATGCACCCTAAGATTAAAAGTGGTAGATATACGAGCTGGCGAAATTCCTTTGAAAAGTGCTGAAATGTGGTGTACAAGTTCGCAAATAAATGCTCAAAATACAACAAAAATACCCTACACCTCCTTCATTTTTTTTTTTGTTCTTTAACTGTTAAATTTATCGAGTTTAAACTTTGATACCGGACTTTCACTGCCGGATTAGAGTACAAGCCAAGTTTTTTCACATACCAAAAATAGGTTTTAATGATTGATTAATGTCGTGAATAATAAAAATTTTACATACTTCTTTCAAACTGCATGTTTTTCGAAAAATTAATTAGTTATTCACAAAACTGATCTAGGAAACTTGGCTTACACTCGAGGATCTGGAGCGAACTTGTTTAAAATTCAGGCATTTAACCCATTTGTGCCTGGATATTTTTGCGACTTTCTTCGATTTTTACTGATAACAGAAATAATAGACAAATTTCTGATGACAAATTCTTGAACAAGGGATGATTTCTTTTAAAATCATTATGCATAAAAATCGAAATATCAACATCCTACTTGGTCATGTTAAACTATTTTGTAGAGTTGAGGCTCAATACTCATGAATAAAGGCTAGGAAAAATAAATAACGTTTTCGACTAATAGCGAAAATGCCGTCCCAAAAAAGGGACACTAGGCATATATGGGTTAAGGGTCAAAGGAAATCAATACTATACAGTTTGTTCAAACTTTAAATTTCTCAGTAGTCTCTGGCGATTTTGAGAATCACTCATCTTTCCATCGTCAGTATGAACATGATTTTACTCTTTTTAAAGCACTACCATTTTCGTACTTTCACCAGGTTTTAGCAGATGATCCTATAGATCGTATGCAACTGACGTCACAACCGTAGCAGACGTGCTTCAGACCGGAACTAATGATCAACATATGGTGAAATGTATATTGTTTCCCAAATCAAACTGAATTAACAAATTGGAAACTTGTTCCCCAAGCCAAGTGCCGCAGACGATAAAATGACGTTTAGTCAGCTGTTCGCATATGGTCCATAATTGATAGTTAACCCATTTGTGCCTGGATATTTTTGCGACTTTCTTCGATTTTTACTGATAACAGAAATAATACATAAATTTTTGATGTCAACTTCTTGAACAAGGGATGATTTCTTTTAAAATCATTATGCATAAAAACTGAAATATCAACATACTACTTGGTCATGTTAAAATATTTCGTAGAGTTGAGGCTCAAAACTCATGAATAAAGGCTAGGAAAAATAAATAACGTTTTCGACTAATAGCGAAAATGCCGTCCCAAAAAAGAGACGCTAGGCATAAATGGGTTAAAAAAAAAAATAAGCCAATTTTTCTGTCAGTTACTAATACAAAGCATTATTCTTCACAAAATGTGAATCACGTTATAAGCTAGCCCATTTGTGCCCAGATATTTCTGCGACTTTCTTCGATTTTTGCTGATACCAGCAATAATAGATAAATTTCTTATGTCAACTTCTTGAACAAGGGATGATTTCTTTTAAAATCATTATGTATGAAAATTGAAATGTCAACATCCTACTTGTTGTTGTTGTTGTGAACATGCATATGGGATTTGTGTGCTGTGCTTGGCTCGAACCCGCTCATAAATCCTCGTCAAAAGGACAACTCCAGGGAGGGGGGGGAGGGTCTTTCTAAGGGGTCCTAACCCGTATTTACGGTAAGTTTCGGAGAAAACCACGAAAAACTCCGAACGGTTAGGTCGACGAATGCGCGATGGGACTCGCACCCGGGACCTCCACACTTCGCTCGTCTACCATTTCCAGTGACATAACCACTGTGTCATGGAACTCTACCACCATAGTATCGGAAAGCTTTCGCTAGCGAATATATCTAGCCTTCTCTTCTCATGACGTCACAATCCGAGAAATATCCGATATGCCCTACTACGATCGTATCGTGATAGTTTCACTGTCGTATTGACTATCGGAAATATTGCTGCTTTTTCCCGACACGTTGGATGAAGGCGAAAACTCGCATTCCGGTACCGGAGAGTACAAGATGGATGGGTTTTTATTGTGTGGATCGCGGAGTGTCAAGTACTTCCACAAAAGGACCCCTCTCCCTAGCATGTTGGGTCTGTCAAAAACGGGCTTCCACTCGTGATGGATGTCTCCGGAGTCTTCGGAAATTCTGAAGACAACGCCTTCGTTTAAGAAAAAGGGGGAAAAGCCTAGTGTTTTGATTGGTTGATCGCTCTGAGTGTCGCATAGACCTCTAGATGTCTATTGATGTGCTCTAGCAAGCACAAAAATACTCGCTTGATTTATTCGACACTCATCGTGGTAGCGCCAAAAGGAGAGTCGCGGCTATTTATTCGAAGTATCTGACTATCCGTGAGCGAGAAATATCCGTCACGGATATTCTACGACACCATGGTAGTAGAGCCCATGGGGAAGCAGCATCCTACTTGGTGGAGTTGAGGTTCAATACTCGTGAAAAATTGTTAGGAAAAATAAATAACGTTTTCGACTGATAGCGGAAATGTTGCCCAAAAAAAAAGGGACACTAGGCATAAATGGGTTAAAACAGATTTTCATATTTCTTCCTTGTAATGTGTTTTTTGAGTCGGAGTATTTGAGGTAATGCCGACCTTTGTGTTTTCAGCACTCACCTCACTCGCCACAACACCAAAAGTACAGTAAAGTAAAATATATTTTTTTAAATATAAATGAAGACGATTTTGATGGTCAAGGAGGCTCTAGACTGATTTGTCGGAGGGGGACCATTGATATTTCCGGATAGGTTTATAAATTGTTCAAAATGCAAATTCAAAGTGTGAAATCGTGAAGTATGCGAATCTAAAGTTGTAAAACAAAATTTTGTCCCCCCCATGTCCCCCCCATGCTCCCTTACTGGAGTCACCCTTGTTGATGCTTTCTTCCGGTATAGGGGGAGTTCATGTTCGTACGTGGCTTTCCTGTCTCCTTAACTTTTACAATTTAATTGTACTTCATTAGTCTTTTAAGTTTTCTTTCTCATTTTTTTTCTATTTTTCTCTTCTTTGGGTCTTTCTTCTTTCTATCTTATTATTTTGTACCTTTAAGGTACTGGGGCAACTGAGTCAGTCACTTGTGACAAAAGTCTCGATATCAGTGTATTGAGTTTGTCTCATTAAGGATCATCAGAGGTATGGAGCTGTTTCCCCTACGTCATTATCACTACGTCACACCTTAGCAACCAACTTTTTTTAGTCAAACATTCGTTCATTTGAGAATGGTCATGGGCCGAAAACGAGACTTTGTATCCCTAAATATCCGAGTTGACCAAAAAAAAAAAATTAAAAAATTGCAGTGACGTCACGTGAAAATACCCTATATGCAGGCCTCGTTTGCCTTAGCGAAAATCTCAGGAACATTTAAACCAAACGAAATATTAATAAACTGTTAACTGAACTAAAATAGTAACTCTCGAACAATTTTTGAAAGGGTTTACTAATAAATATATTCCTATTATTTAAGGAATAATTGATAATTTTCACTACAAATTATGTATTAAAAAGCAAAATATTCTCGTGTAACTTTTATACCACTTGAAATTTCGAAGAAATACACTGCTGGCCATCGTAAATGCAACACCCTGAAGGAAGCATGCAAATAATATGAAATTTACAACATGCATTAGCTGAGGTGAGATATGCAAATGATTAGAATTTCAGCGCAGACGCACATCAAGCGCGCCTGTGGCGCCACCTCAAAGCGCTATTTAAGGCTTGGAGATTTCGACGGTTTCAAGTACAGCAATTGTGTTTTTCTTGCTTTTTTTTCAAAAAAACGATAAATTATGCCTCATAGGAAACAACGATCATCTTTTGATCAAGTATCCGAGTTTGACAGAGGAAGGATAGTGGCATACCGAGATTGTTGGTTATCTTTCAGGGAAATCGGTCGTCGTATTGGACGAAACCAAACAACTGTGATGCGGATATGTGATCGTTGGGTGCAGGAGGGTACGACGGACAGACGTGATCGACCGCATCGACCTCAGTGCACCACGTCACGTGATGACAGGCAGATTGTACGCATGGCAGTGACGGACCGCTCAGTCACATCACGAACCATATCGCAGCAGATTCAGTCTGTAACGCATCATCCAGTGTCTGCGCGTACCATTCGACGTCGTTTACAGCAGAATGGTCTGTCCGCAAGACGTCCGTTGCTTTGTCTACCTCTGACGCGGAACCACAGACGTCTCCGCCGCCAATGGTGCGATGAAAGAAGGATGTGGACGACAGAATGGAATGAAATTCTCTTTACTGACGAGTCACGCTTCTGTATGCAACACCACGACGGTCGGATTCGAGTCTGGAGACACCGTGGAGAGAGGATGCTGAACAGCTGCATTATGCACCGTCACACTGGTCCTGCACCGGGTATTATGGTATGGGGCGGTATCGGATATCTCTCTCGCACTCCTCTAGTACGCATTGCCGGTACTTTAACCAGCCAGCGCTACATCTCCGAGGTGTTGGAGCCAGTTGTCCTTTCTTACCTTCAGGGCTTGCCAACAGCCATATTTCAGCAGGATAATGCACGGCCACACGTGGCACGCATTGTCCAAGGGTTCTTCGTCAATCACCAGATTGAATTGCTTCCCTGGCCGGCGCGCTCTCCGGATCTTTCGCCGATAGAAAACATGTGGTCCATGGTTGCTCAACGACTGACCCAGAGTTCATCCCCAGCTGTCACACCAGATCAACTTTGGCAACGTGTGGAAGCTGCTTGGTCTGCTGTACCCCAAGAACACATTCAAAGTCTCTTTGAATCAATGCCGAGGCGTGTGGCAGCTGTGATCTCCAACAACGGCGGCTACTCTGGGTACTGATTTTGGCAGGAACCACGCTTCATAGAATGCTGTAAATTTAATCATTTGTTACTTGGTCAACATGTTATCTACACAATAAATTTTGTTGTGATATCTCTTTTTCTTGGTGTTGCAATTTGGGTGGCCAGCAGTGTATTTGACAAGTGCAATCTAGATTTTGCGGCTGACAATGAGAATGTTACTGTTGTGCCATTGTATGCGAATTTGTTGATCCGAGATTTTATAAAACAGTTGATTCCCACTGTTGATAAAACAAAATAAACAAGAAAGATAAATCATGCCCAATACATCTATTAAAAAACACTTTCCAACACGATATTTTAGCTCAAAATTTGGCAATGTATTGTCCTTAAATCTGTCGAGATTTCGGAGATAATCTTTAAAAAAATGCTGCATTATTTTTTTTTTGTATGTACTTTTGTGAGACACTGTAAAAGAGCTTTAAAAGTTTTTTCAATCTTCCAACCGAAGAGTAAACTTTTAAACTTTTTTTTTTACTTATTGTTTTGCTTGAAATAGATTAGTGTTTGCTGTCAACTGCCATAGATTGCAATGCATTGGCATTATTTCGATTGCTCCTGTAGAACTCTCAATGACCATTTCTTCGATGGAGAGATTTATCCTGTAATCCTTGATGAAATACATCCATTTTGTTTCATTTCAAATAGCCGAATACCTCTAAGATATGCTTTAAAGAATGACTACCTGTAGAGCGTAATGCGTTGGATATGTTTTGAGTGATACATACATAAAAGAACTATAAATGATGCATACACAGTTTTCAGTAGGGTACATGGAACATTAAATAAGAATAACATAAATTTCGTCGTATTCGATGCATATTTGCGGGAGTTAGAGTACAGACTGACAACCAAAATCGTAAACATTTTTCAACCTTGTTGGAAAGTGTTAACAAGTTCATCTAAAGAAATAGTTTTAGATTGGAGGTATTACATAGAATTGAAAGGTTTGCTAAAAGGAATATCTATTAGCCAGAGCACACATTGCCAACGGGTACAGAAAACATGTATTGTGATGACTAGATCTCTCACATATTTTATGACGCTTTGAATATTTAAAAATAAATATTTAAATTTTAATCACATTATGGTTCCTAAATTTAGTAAAAAATAAAAATCCCAACATCGATTTTTCTCCACAAAATAGCTTCAAAGTGGAATACTGCATTGTGATAGTTTTAAGGGGACGGTGGACGTTATCAAAGTGTTTGTTCAATTTTTGACCAAAAATTATGAATTTGTGTATAGATATGCTTTGAAGTATGACAAAATTAAATACTTAAAAATCTTTTAAAAAATAATTCTTTTAAATTAAAAAAAATTGAATTTCGAAAAAATGTCTCTTGCGCGCCAATTTTTAATTTTTTCCTTCAATTTTCTCTTATTATTCAAAAATGTATTCCGAACAAATTGTCTTATTAATTTAGAGATTCGTTGAAAAGTAAAATTTTAGGAAGTATTTTTACACGTTAACACTGAATTTTCATAAAATTTTCATGTTTTTATAAACTTATATTGGATTTATATAATCTTAATGATCACCAAAATTAAAACGGATAAGAAAATTCATTCTTATAAGTATCTTGAGTCTCTGTTATGAATTTTATAAGACTTCTTCAAAAATTGTGCCGCAAGGGACATTTTAGACACAGATCTGTGAAAAATATTCATTTTGCACAAAAGGCATTTTATCGGACATTTAAAGGACCATTTATGAGATACTTACAGTTTTTAAACGCTTATAACTTTTTTATTAATTAAGTTAGACACGTGCAGTTTTTGTTTCAGATACAGTAAAAATCATAGAATATGAATACATTTTTTAAAAAATTTCGAATTTTTGGCGAATTTTTGATAATGTCATAGCCCACTATCCCCTTAATGCACTGCTCCAGGTTTTATGGTAGTTAGTCCACCGCTCTGTGCGACTAAATGCCAGGGTTATCGCAGATTTCTGACTTTCGACTTGGCTGTTAATTCCTCCCTAGTGGAACCTTAGCCCGCCCACTGAGCACCTCCAAAATATAATCGCCTGTCCCAAACTGTTGTTACAGCCAGAGCCCGTTTATCGGCAGGGCAACCGGGGCATCTGCCCTGGGCCGATGCATTTCAAGGGCCCAAAAATTTTGTATCTTTCAACAAATTTTTATTTATTAAAAAATTAAATTCTTTAAAAAACTTTGTACGAATATTTAATTTGCCATTTTCTCGAAAATACTCGAGAGCTGGCAGCTGATTCTCTGGCATTTTACTCCTCTAAAACCCATCAGCATTAGGTCAAAGTTCGTGAGCCAACGTCCGAGTCTCTTTTTGTAAGTTTTTTATTTAAAAAAATCGTATCAGTTTTAAGATAAGTACTATAATTTTTGCAATTCTTTTCATTTATATCGTAAAGAAGTTTAGTATAGCAGTATGTGTCTAGATATTCATTATTTGTGAAAATAATTGTTATTCATATTTACTAAAGTCCTTTAATATACTTTACCGCAGTGTATTCATATATTTTGTATTTAAACTCGATATATATATCTGCAGCTACATGTGCCCAAAACAACTTAAATGCGTAATATGTAATTTCTCGTAAGTGCAAAGGCCCAAAAATTTGTATTTGCCCAGGGCCCAATTTCTTGATGATCGGGCCCTGGTTACAGCCGCAAAATTTAATAATATAACACAAATTCTAGGTCAAACTATTTTAAGAAAATCTCAAAAACATATAAACATGCTAGAGCTGCCTATCATGGAATTGCTCTCTCAGTCATATAGGTCTTAAACCGCTCTGACGGGCGAAAGAGAGAAAGCAGACCTGGCCCTCAGCTGCAAACTACTTGAAAGCAAATTCGAAAGATGTATACCAGATGCTACAGAGACGCTCCAACATCGCCCACACCCCGAAAAATCACAATCCAAAAAGCTGCTAAAGAAATACGAATGAAAATTGCATTGTTTTAATATTGGTATAACAAATTAAAAACTAACCACTTCGTGTCATAAAAATCTAGAAGTGATCCAGTTGTTGCATTGTATTTACTGTGAGTTATTTCCGTATGCGTTCCTGAAGATGCGAAAGGCAAATTCATAAAAATATACATGTTTATTTAAAACATATTTTTTTTTCTGAAGCTCTCTTTCAGTACAACTTTTAGAATTTTCATCCAAATTTATGAAAATTTACAGGAGATTCTGTCGAAACACAAACTTTCGAAATAAAATGATTACAGATACAAGCATGCTAGGTTCAGCTTCACTTGTTCACGATTATTTTTGACTGCATACATGTTTCGAAAAGGTTAATGCGAAACTAACTAAAGATACTATTTCAAATGTCTATGACTGGGTTAGCATGAAATGCACATTTTCAAATTGCCTGAATTTTTGTTAGCAGCATAGGAGTACAAAGATTTGAATTAACATGTTGGCAAAAGAATGGAAAGCAAATTTATAACTGCTGCTTACTGTTAAAAGGTTACAGTTTAAGAAAAGGAAAAGGCTGTGCGAAATTGTCAATGGAGAAAACATTTTTTTTCAAAAATTTTGGGATTCACTGTATTTTCATGTTATTGCCTCAAGAAAATGTTACACAATTTTTAAAATAAGCAAATGACCATTAAAAAATTGACAACATTTGTTTAACTAGAACAGCAAACGCTATTACCTCTAAACGCTTTAAAGCAATTTTTTCAGTTTGTAATTTTATTCGACATTTATGATTTCAGTCGTTTCGTTGCCACTGCGTTTTATCAAATTTCTAACCATTTCGAAGAGATGAGAATATTTACGCGATTTTCATGAAAACTGTCTATTAAATATTTGAATCAATATTGGCAGCTACAGTTTAAATTAATTTGTCATCTAACATGATTCCAAATTTTATTCTACTAGCCGCCAAGGCGGCCAGCTTCGCCGCCCCATACCTTACTGTTCTTTATACTCAGTGCAGTGTTCACAAATTTCTGGACTCATTTTCAATGAAATTCATGTTTCTTTGTTTTAACCCTTTGAGGCGCAACCCTCTCCCAATGCTGAAAAAACAGCAGCCGTTGCCATCGCTCGACTTAACTAACCAGCAAGATGGCGGACGATCGAAACGTTCATCGCGTGCCACAGATCTAGAGACCCTTTTTTGACGACAGCTGTCTGTGCCCGCGCACAGCCAGCTGCATCAGAAAAGGGTCTCTAGATCTGTGGCACGCGATGAACGTTTCAATCTTCAACCATCTTGCTGGTAGTTAAGTCGAGCGATGGGAATGGCTGCCCTTTTTTCAGCATTGGGCAGTCTTTCCAGCTGTTCTCGCATTCTTCCATTTTTCAGCAGATGTCAGTGCTGTTAAAAATAATCGTGACCATTTTTTACGGGAAATGACGAGCTGAAAAGTAAAGGATTCTCGTGGATCTATGTCACCCGCAACTATTTTTATAGAAATCAAATATATTCTTCGTGACTGACAACAGTCAAAACGTCAGAGTTGGGTGATCCCAGAGCGGGAAACCTGCGCGTTAAAGGGTTAACAGTATTTGTCATTCAATTTAGTTAGGTTAGGGCTGCTACACATTTTGGGTGTCCTCATAAAAGCAGATGTTGAAACAGTAAATGGCTAAAATGTGCTTTAACCCAATGTATGGTGACATTTTTTAGGTGGGCGATTAATACGCCAAGTATTGTAAATTCGATATTTCAAAGCTTATTTTGTAACATAAATACTGCGTGACATCTGCTTGCTTCATTTGACGTCGCTGAACTGTTCACTTTGATTTTTGCACATGCGTTTTTGCACTGATGTTTTCATCTAATTGTTGCAGTTCGCTGGGAGAAAATATCGTCGATTTTGGTACCGCATACGTTAGAGTATTATATAAGTAGATTCCGTTGCCAATTTTCAGGAATGGAACAAACATTACTCAGTTTTCCCAAAATCTCAAAATCTATAAAAAGTTCGAAGTAATTGACTCCTATAGTTTTTAAGGGACTATCTATGATGATGCTAAATTTTATTTAATCCGTTTCAGTGGTTTACATATGATGAGCAAAAATATGCTAACTACATATGATATGATACATCTCTGAATAAACTTTCTCAAAACCTCGAAATCTAATAAAAATTTTCAAAAATTTGACGGCTATGATTGTGAAATCGACATATTTCCTATATGTCAACAAGTTTCATTTCGTTCTCTGTACTCGTTACTGCTTGATGAAGGAACAAAAATTTTCCCATTTTGGAAAATTTTAGAAAAATCTAATAATCAAAATTTAAAAAATCCGACGCCTGTACTTTGAATGACCACCAATCATGTCACTAAATTTCATTTCATTGCGTGAAGCGTAAACAAACAAACAAAAAGCGTCGCCGACTGAAAGAAACTTTTTGGCAGTCAATCTGGGTTCCCAATTTTGCTTGAAATCTTAAAATATTTGCATTCTTGTAATGTACAGAGAAAAATAATTTCATTTATATAGATATGGATAGAGGTATTTGAGATTGTTAGGATTTTATTGATTCAGTCACGCTCACTTATAATGTACCTTATGCTTAAGAAAATTGTAATAAGCAAAACATCGACTAGCAAAAAGTTTAGTTCATTTTAATTGTTTCAAAGATTTTGAACGATTATCTTGAAATTATGATCTTATGCCTAAGTTTAATTACTAAAGAACGCGTTAGAACCCCTTAGAAAGTCCTACCAAGGCACCCCCCCTTGGCAGATCGCCCTAGAGTAGCGTTGCCTTAATCACACACAATCACAATTAATTACTAAGATTACTTTTTTCCTTCTTTAAATTTCATTACGATTCTAATTTTTCTTACTTTTGTTGTGAAAGTTGCGAAAACTTAAATACAAAAAATTTCCTAGGAAGTTTTCTTAAAATATTCTCAAATTAATACAAATATTCCTATTAAATCGTAATATTTTGATAGTTGCTGCTTTTCACGATCCAGTGTAATGAAATAAGCATTCTTATTTCATTTGTTGTTGGTCCTCAAATTTCAGTAATCTTTGCTAGAAAATGTGTATTTAAACAAGACATTTATTGTCAAAAGGTTCAATTACTTTTAACCCTTTGAGGCGCAACCCTTTCCCAATGCTGAAAAAAGGGCAGCCATTGCCATCGCTCGACTTAACTACCAGCAAGAGGGCGGACGATCGAAACGTTCATCGCGTTTCACAGATCTAGAGACCCTTTTGGCACAGCCAGCTGTCGTCAAAAAAGGGTCTCTAGATCTGTGGCACGCGATGAACGTTTCGATCGTCCGCAATCTTGCTGGTAGTTAAGTTGAGCGTTGGCAACGGCTGCCCTTTTTTCAACATTGGGAAAGGGCTGCGCCTCAAAGGGTTAAACAGCTGATAAAACTACCCTAGCTAACTCAGGAGCGTAGCTAGGTGATTTTGCGTGCCTGTCAGATGAGTGCAAAGTGATTTTGCGTGCCTGGCAGATGAGTGCAAATAATTCTCCCCCATAATCATTGTATTTCAGCGGTTCTCAACATTTTAACGTTGCGCCTCCCCCCCAACAAAGGCCAACTTACAGTGGCGCCCCCCCCTCACAATTTTCAGCATACGTTCAGTTTTTTAATCTTTAATAATGAACATTTAGTCGAATTTTCTGCAAAATGTTATCAGTAAAGTTTGAATAAACATTTTACGCGAAAATTGATATATTTTTGAGTAAAAATGAGAATAAATAAGATTATGTTTTAAAAATATGCATCACTACTTGCTCTTTGGTTTTTCTCGCCCCCTCCCCTGCGCCCTCCTGGGGAGTCGCGCCCCACCGGTTGAGAAACGCCGATTGTATTTGATAAAATCCTACATTTTGAAATATTAAACGTAAAGTACTTAAAGTATTTTAAATCACTTGCGATCCAGCTGATTTTGCAACTTCTCCAGCTTGCGCCCGTGGCGGGTCCAGCCCCGCAACCCTTTTACTGCGGCTCTCAGCTAACGTTAAAAAAAAAATTTATTATACTGCAAAATAAAGCTACACACATACTACATATATATTCTATTAAAACATTTATTTTCCTTGTAAGAATTTACATAATGCTTTCTATCAAATGCAATTTTACAGAGAACCATTTCGTTTTGTAAAAGTATGGAAACTTATCTAAAATGTAGTACACAGTAAAGTAGCGATTAAGTATAATGTTCGTGATTTATCAAAATCAGTCGTTGCAAATAAAACTAAAGTTGCAAAAACACAACTATAATATAAAATTTTAAAACACGTGAATTGTAAATTCTATCTGTAAATTCTTTGCAATATAAAGCTCGTCTGACAGTTTTAAAATAAAAATTAACAGTTCACGATAATTTAAGAAAATCTTAATGTTCAGTATAAATACGTATTTGCATACAGTCTGCTTATTCCAAAGTTGTTAAGTTTCGTCACTCACACAAAGCTAAAAAGTATTTTGGAAGATTTGCCATACTTATTTTTCGCTATTTTCACGATCATGTGCTTCACAAGTCGTCCATAGGAAACTGGCATTCCGATTCCGATGATTCTTCTGACGAACTGGCATCCCTGCGATTAGGTGCAGTAGGTTTTGCTGAAAAGCAATTATTCTTTGATCTGCTTGACCTGCGCTCGGGTGTAGAGGGACTGGAATAATCTGATGAATCTTTTTTAAAGTATTCAAGTGAAGATCCAGTTGGCAGGGGCTCCTGGCGAGATCCAGTTGGCAGGGGCCCCCGGAAAGATGCAGAGGCCTGGGGCTCCTGGCGAGATCCAGTTGGCAGGGGCCCCCGGAAAGATGCAGAGGCCTGGGGCTCCTGGCGAGATCCAGTTGACAGGGGCCCCCGGAAAGATGCAGAGGCCTGGGGCTCCTGGCGAGATCCAGTTGACAGGGGCCCCCGGAAAGATGCAGAGGCCTGGGGCTCCTGGCGAGATCCAGTTGGCAGGGGCCCGCGGAAAGATGCAGAGGCCTGGGGCTCCTGGCGAGATCCAGTTGGCAGGGGCCCGCGGAAAGATGCAGAGGCCTGGGGCTCCTGGCGAGATCCAGTTGGCAGGGGCTCCCGGAAAGATGCAGAGGCCTGGGGCTCCTGGCGAGATCCAGTTGGCAGGGGCTCCCGGAAAGATGCAGAGGCCTGGGGCTCCTGGCGAGATCCAGTTGGCAGGGGCTCCCGGAAAGATGCAGAGGCCTGGGGCTCCTGGGAAATATCCAAGTCGTCCATAGGAAACTGGCATTCCGATTCCGATGATGCTTCTGACGAACTGGCATCCCTGCGATTAGGCGCAGTAGGTTTTGCTGAAAATAAATTATACTTTAAAATCTATTGTCTCAAATATTCTTATTATACAAATGATTCTGATTACTCTATACAGCGATTAATGATAGTTTCACATTATCTAATAAAGGTTTACGAAGTTAAAGTGCGTTTCAGGACAATAAGCTTAAATCTAAAATTATGTATGGATGTGCTATCATTTAAAGGTTTTTTCAAGCATAATTAAGGCGACCATATTTCTAAACAGTAATTTGGGGACAAATCAAGCATTGTCCTCGAATCTAAAAACTTGGGGACACTAGAAAATATTTTCGAAGACTTATTCGAGGACACAACATATTACCATGTACACCCTCCAAAAAAAGTATTCGTGTAAGAGATAAATTTCCTATTTTAGATTTGCGAATAATTGAGTTTTTGAAAAACGTCACAGAAATATGGAGTCGTATTTATACATAGCCTAATTCATATTCTATGATAAATAATTTTTAATATACGAAACCAACATAGGAAATTTTTACTCTAATACTTTTTTTTTGGAGGGTGTATACCAGTGTACCCATACTTTAAATCTTGACTGACTTTGATACTTAAAAATGAACTCGAATAGCTCTTTATATCAATTGTGTATTCTTATTTCTAATAAATTAATGGAAGTATTTCATTCATTTATAAATATTTATTTAAACCAGAAATATGAAAGGAACATCATGTTGAAATATTGCTATTTATTCAAAATTTAACTCTTGGAATAGTATTTGTATTTTTCAGAAGGCATTGCTTTTTACATTGGATCATTTTGTGATATTTTTTCATGAAACTTTGTACACCGTCTAAAAAAAAGTATTCGAGTGCAAAAAAAATTTTGTACGTCAATTTCAAGCATAGTTCTTCATGAAAAGGGATTAATCATTAACAAAACTTAAATGGGAAATTTGGCTCATAGTCGGATACTTTATTGAATGTCTACGCATGCTGCGTATTTAGAAAATGCGGACTGGAAAGTGCATGATGGGTAATTTTGGCGCCAGCCGACTTGGCGCGATCTCGCGCGTCGCAAAATCTGGAACTCCTGACCCTTAAACTAGTCCGCAATTTCAGATCGCTCACCAAGGGAGGGAGTCGGCAATTTTTTTTGGCTGAGGACCGCCTGCTCATGTTTGAAAAATATCCACGCTTCTTTTGAAGGTGGTAGTTTTTTTCTTTACTGTGCTATATTGATTCAGTGGCTGGTGCAATAAAATGAAATTTGAGCAGTTAGTATACAAATCATTGCTTATTGCTTAGCAGATCAACTTTAATGATTCTTATTTTTAGTTCAATATTATTTTAATGAATATTGTATTATTTTAATGGAAACCCCTATTTGGATGGAGATAAAGAATTAAGAAACATTTTTTGGAAATATAAAAATAATATCTTATTAACCCATTTGTGCCTGGATATTTTTGCGACTTTCTTCGATTTTTACTGATAACAGAAATAGATAAATTTCTGATGTCAACTTCTTGAGCAAGGAATGATTTATTTTAAAATCATTTTGCATAAAAATCGAAATATCAACATCCTACTTGGTCATGTTAAAATATTGTGCGGAGTTGAGGCTCAATACTCATGAATAAAGGCTAGGAAAAATAAATAACGTTTTCGACTAATAGCGAAAATGCCGTCCCAAAAAAGGGACGCTAGGCATAAATGGGTTAAAATTAGGCACAAACTATGTTTTATTGTTAACTTATCTTACAGATTGAAAATTTATGTTGTACATGCTACACACACAGTGACAACAAACGTTTTCAGAGATCGAATTTATTGTTTCTCCGAGTAGATGGCACTTTTAGTTGGTTTATTTTTCTTATTTCTTCAGTTTTTTCTGAAAGAAATATACTAAACTGAAACTTTCAGGGGGAAAAAAGTACAAATCTTTAAATTTGGGGACATTTGAGTACAAAATATTTTTGGGGACAAAATGAAAAAAAGATCTGTATTTGGAGACTGTCCTCGAATTTCGAGGACGTATGGTCACCTTAAGCATAATCAAAAAGGTAGCAATGAATATACTATTGAATATACATAATATGCAGATTTTAAAATGCAATATCTATATCAAAATGTTTTTTATACTGGAAACCATCCAGTATGATAAGAGTTTTTCAGTAATTTACATCTTTTCTAATGCTGAAAACTTTATCTAAAAATATAAAAAACAAACAAAATAAGGAAAATCGTTGTCCCGCTCGACCAAGGAAGCTCCTCGAAGTGCTCTACAGAAAGTAATGTAGTGGCCATCCATTATAACATGGTCCCCGCGGAGGGTGCAATAAAGGTTCGGGAGGACACCAATGGTAAAAAGGTGTCGAGCCAGACATTCAGGTTGAGCACAGAGTCTAAATTGCGACCGCTTCAAGGCGGGGACAATCTTTTATACATAATTGGTCTAGATGTCTCCAACCATCGAAAATAGTCTGTTCTTATTTCTTCACAAAATCGGAGGGATACAAAATTATTCATAAAGGCATCGTACAGGAAAGAACACTACCTTTCATAAGTTGCAATACATCAACATTCCTCTTCGCCATTGTATCATCACGCTCGTTACCACTAAGTCAGCAGTGTTCCGGGATCAAATGGAATACAGTGGACTTTTCCATCATTTCCAAATTTTTAGTGGATAATTGACAGTCCAAAACATCCCAGGAAGATAAGTCATGAGTAGAGCATATGGCCTGTATAGAATAGAGGTTTCCAACTTACAAATGTTCGGGGGCCGCGATTGAATACACCTGTCTAGTGGCGGGCCTTAACGTAATAAGGTTCATAGTCAAGTTATTTTAGGGTTTCGGAAGATTAAAGACATTCATTAAAAACTGGCCAACTTCCAGACAAAAAAAACAGAATTAAATTAAGAATCAAGATAAAATGGACATTTTGAACGTTATCTGTGATGGGATGGACGAATGAACAACCAAACTCAAGTCTCTGTCAAACACAAGCCCATAACCTGAGAGAGTGGTGTGCTGACTAATATAATATGAAACGGCACAGTGACTACAGTTTAAATGAAAGCTTTAAAATTACAAGGAAGAAAAATTAAAGTAAAAGCACACAAAATGTTAGTGAGAATCGGGCTCTGTTTGCTGCAACTCCTAAAGGGGTGTTTACATCAAGCTCTGTTGTCGAGCCGTGGGAGATCGAGTAAAAAAGAATCTGGGAGGCGGCTATTATCCTTGAGTAATGCAAGTCTTCTGAGAAGTTAACGGAGGTGAAAAGAAAGGGTGAAATGCGAATAATAGCATCTAATTTTATGTTCGATTATTTTCACAGAAAGCTTTGAAAGCCGCAAAAAAAGCCATCGAGGGCCGCCAGTTGGAAACCCCTGGTAGAAGGTCTGGAGTCAGAGAACGACAACCTTTTGAAATTCGTCAGAGAACAACCAACTGTTGGAAAGTTGTGCGTATAGCGAATACCTTCGCGTCGAAAAGAACGTTAATTTACATATTAAAATACAGTATTTTGTACATTTGATTTAACTTTTCTTAATTTATTCATCTGATTTAATGACTCCTTGTATCTTACAGTAAAAGACATTTTAAAATCTCTAGAATTCTTGTCAAAATCCAATTTTCCTGGTATTAGTTATAAAATACCAGTGTATTTCAAGGTGCATTGCATGTGCAGTCTCTATATTGCAGTCATTGTGAATTAAAGTGACTTTAAACGTAGCCATCAATTTGCTACACTTTAAACCCTATATGGGCAACCTCCGGACAGCGGGCAGAATGTTTCCCGCTCCGGCTTTTCATTCGGTCAGCGGAATATACCAAAACCCCATAAAAACCATTCGAAATCTCAAATCCCAATTATACGGTCTGCGACTTCACTCACAACCTTAGTTTGTCCGGCAAATTTACAAAGGTTGCCCATATTTACTTTATGCAGATATTTAAGAGTAATACCTATATAGACCTCAGTCATATTTAACACATTATATACGCTATATCCCCAACGAACATTAAATACGCTATATCCCCAACGCAGCTGGTACAGCCAGCTGCGTCAAAAAAGGGTCTAGATCTGTGGCACGCGATGAACGTTTCGATCATCCGCCATTTTTCTGATAGTTAAGTCGAGCGCTGGCAACGGCTGCCCTTTTTCCAGCACTGGGCTATCCATCCAGCTGTTCTCGCATTCTTCCATTTTTCAGCAAATGTCAGTGCTGTTAAAAATAATCGTGACTTTTTTTTCACGGAAAATGACCTGCTAAAAAGTAAAGGATTCTCGTGGAGCTGTGTCACCCGCAACTATTTTTATAGAAATCAAATCTATTCTTAGTGACTGGCAACAGTCAAACGCCAGTCAGTGACGTTGACTGGCCGCCAGTCAACGTCAGAGTTTTGACTGGCAACAGTCAAAACTCTGACATGCCAATGTCAGAGTCTGGTGTTCCCAGAGTGGGAACACTGCACGTTAAAGGGTTAAGCATTTTATACAGCAAAAACACAGTTAAAAAGTTAAATCCGAACATGAAATTCATAAATTGAGCACATTTCTGTATACGTCCCCATATTTAGTTCATCATACTGATACTTAACTGCTTAAATCTTCCAGCAGATTTCTTTTAACTCGCAACAGGCCATGTCCATATCTGCCGCAGCAAAATTCTCTAGTTTCAAACAAACGACACGTGCATTTTTTGGATTTCAAGCAGTTTTCTTCGGCACATCTTGAGCATGCTTGAATGCCAGCACACTCACAGCAGAGGATAATCCTCCTTCGAAGGTGGCGGCAAGGAGAACAAACGCAGATCATGGTCTCGCATTGGCATCTGACTGTACAGTCGCAGTAGCTACCTTTGAAAGGGATAAATATTAGAATATTAAAACACTGGAAGCAGTATGGCGGCTCCTGCATTTGAGCACATGAACCCCCAAAGGAAAAAAACTGAAGAATAAACACATCAAATTAATTTTAAAGCAAATATTAACCCATTTATGCCTAGTGTCCCTTTTTTGGGACGGCATTTTCGCTATCATTCGGAAACGTTGCTTTATTTTTTCCTAGCCTTTTATTCACGAGTACTGAAACTCAACTCTACAAAATATTTTAACATAACCCAGTAGGGTGCTGACACTTCAATTTTTATACATAATGATTTTAAAAGAAATCCCCTGTTCAAGAAGTTGACATCAGACATTTATCCATTATTGCTGGTATTGGCAAAAATTGAAGAAAGTCTCAAAAATATCTGGGCACAAATGGGTTAAGCACACTTTTAGATTTATGCGAATTGAAAATGAGAGTTTCTCCCCCCCCCCTCCTCCCACTATTATTAAATACGCTTATTATAGCTAAAGCACTGTAGTGTAGGTTACTACAACACAGTCTAATAAGTCGCACGTGCGAACGGACATTTTTTCCTTTGAACCGCCGCTCTCTGGGATAAGAAGCCCAGACAGCTGAGAGAGCACGGCACTCATGAAATCTGTCCGTTCGCACAATTTTATTTTGCACCCATGACCACTTTTTTTGCGGTTTCGCTTCCGGATTTTGCCTTCGTTTGTTACGTTCGGTTAGTTAATTTTTTTTATTTCATTTTCTTATTTTTTTTATTTCTACGATTTTTCACTACATTTTTTTTTTTTAAACTAGTGTAAATAATTAAGATACGTGTTTCGGAGCTAAAGCAATGGCATTTTTCAATAGTATCTTTTGAAAAAAAAAATTGAAGTAAAATGAGTCAAGACAATATTTTTGCTAAAACTTATCTTGATGACGAAATGTAAGACCCAAGATGACTTGTTTTCTTTCAGTTGCGTGCATTGTTTTCCTTTAACTGCTGGAA
This sequence comes from Cheiracanthium punctorium, assembly GCA_038373885.1. Classification (NCBI taxonomy): domain Eukaryota; kingdom Metazoa; phylum Arthropoda; class Arachnida; order Araneae; family Cheiracanthiidae; genus Cheiracanthium; species Cheiracanthium punctorium. Next base: position 90,912 of record JAWZYV010011950.1, read on the forward strand.
ACGCAAACCTATTTTAATTTGTAAGGTGCGTCGTATCTGCATATTTAATTTTCGAAATTTGTTTTGTGAACCTCCTTTTAAATCACCCATGAGCCGCCATTGACTAGAAGTCAAAGCAGCCTATTGCACAGGAAATTACAACGGGCTTTGCGCTAGAAAAAACATTTGAAGACAATACATCTACACTGAATGTATTTCATCTCCGTCCTCCTAAAATAACTTCATATTCAGTTTTTATGTACTCAAATCGAATTTCGTGCTCTTCAGGAAACGCGCGTAAACTTCGCATTCGAACGATTTCGTTTTGTGTAAACAGACCCTCTTATATCAATGCTTCAAGCAGACCATTTTAATTGAAAAAAATGTAACTGTTATCTCGAAAAACTGTTTAAAACGAACTGGAATCGCAACTTTCCCCCTCAAAGCCTGATGACTGAGTTAAATATAACGTCATGTCAATTGCGACAGAAAATTTTGTCGAAAATTAATTTTTTTTTTTTTTTACTCTCAGAAATAAAATGGGACTGGAAATAGCAAAATGTTGCTAAAAATTAGAGAACGGGTGGATTTTCAAAGTAGCGCAGATTGTTTTTTTATATTTTTTATGCATAATTATGAAACATTTCCGCCGAATCTTACAAACGGTGGAGATCTTATTAGGCGTTTTGTGCCTAACTTTTTAGTCTTGAGTAATGGTGGTTTATCTTTGCGTGTTTGCCCGGAATTCTTAGAGAGGTATCGGAGAAACTATATGTAGTAGGATTAATGAGACTTGCTCTAAATACGAGGCACGTCCTAAAAGTAAGTTTCATGATTTTTTCTCCCTCACATGGGAACTGTATTGCCAAAAAAAAAAACAATACATTATGAATAATGCACCTTGCACTATATTTCGACACAGTTGCCATCGACGTACAGGCATTTGTCGTAGCATGTCAATTTGAAGAAACCATTCTGGTAAATCTCTATGCCCTGTGATGAACTGAAAAGTTGCACTTTCGGAACGTCGCTTTCAAAACAATGCTGACGTGGAGCAGGGTGTGCGACGATTCCTTGCATCACAGGGCACTAAGTTCTACCAGAGTGTAAAATAATAAGATAACTTTGTATAATAACACCATAAATTTTACTTCAACTGCTGTACATCTGTTTCGAGTAGAAACTTTTTGCCTTTCCTCAGTGACAATCACCTGAAGAATCAGTGACAATCTTCAGGCGATAGTCACAGGAAGGCCAAAACATTTTTGCTCGAAACAGCTGTATGACCGTTGAAGTAAACTTTATGGTGTTATTTTACAAAAAGTTTATTACTTTATGTTTTAAACACCAGTTATTTTGAGTGATTTTATTTTCTACCAGAGTGGCGTTTTCAAATTGATTGTACATTGCGGCAAATGGATCGAAGTCTGTAGCGACCATGTCGAAATATAGCGCAAGATCAAGGACGTATTTAAGTGGGCGCCCAGGGGGTCCGAACCCCCTCCCCACCGAAATTTGCATTTTTGTTACTAAAATGATAAGTCTTTGTGAAAAATTCAGCCTTTTTTACCGTTCGGACTCCCTCCTCAAATTGTTTTTCTGGATACGTGCTTGCGCAAGATGAATAATTCATGATGTGTTTTTACACAGAAATATAACTGTCGAAGAAACAAAATATAAACAAATGAATAAGACTAAACTTTCTTTTGCAACGTCCCTCGTACTTTCAAATGAGGGTCCAAGGAGGAGGGAATAGGTTTAAGCAACCTACCACCTTTGAGCACACGGTAATAAAAATAAAAGCAGTCTTTACTTTTTTTAAAGCTTCACAATACCCCTTCCCCCACATTTTGGAGCCGATATTACATAATATTAAACATGTACACGATAGGAACTGAATTTGTTTTGGAATAACTGTCATACCATTGAATTCGTTACCATCTATACCATTGAATTCGTTTAAATTTTTCTCACTGAGAAAAATTCCCCCGTTTGGCTAGTATTACTGCTGAACATTTTAATAATCCGCTGGAAGATAGATTTGTGCAAGTTCAACCCTGATCACCAGAGATACGTTAGAAAAACACTCTTGAGTCCGACAAAAGGGAATTTTCATCTGTTCATTTTGTTTCATGAAAACGAACAGATTGAGCCTGGATTCAACAGATTTTTAAAAATTGTTCAATCTTAGAAAAAATGGTGGATCGAAGACTTCAGAAAGGAACTTGATTAGTTCAGATAGTTAAGAGACACCGACTAATACTAGGCCAAATTTATCATGTCAAGTAGTGTAATGAGAGCAGGATTGCTGATACACTTCGATTTCTGAAAATTATCTTCACAAAATCTGCTTTGGGTCAGTCTTGGTACACAAACTGAAATAAAGAAATAGCATCAGGGTCTCGAAAAAATCCAAGATGATTTATCATAAGCTGCATTACACACTAATGAAAAAAAAAAACTGTGCCTTTGGTGAAACTTCCGGAAAAAATTCTTAAACATGAAACGGCACTGCAAAGTTTTTGCAAGAGTAACGTTTTGCAAAATTTTCGATTTGAGAATTTTTTCTAAAAGTTTTGTGACTGGTACAGGTTTATCTTTTATTTCAGTATGTAGTACATCTTGCAGAGAGACAATCTCAAAATTTTGAAGGGTCTGACATAATTAGTTTATACTTGTGTGCCAAAATCGCATGATTTTTTTTAACTATTTCGTTAAGTTGCAAACATTGATTAGAAAGTGTTGTTTACAACATTGCTGCTGGTCTAACGTACCAGAAAAGCAAGCCCGCGAAAAATCTGATCAGCGTCTTTTTTCCACCTACCTTTTACTTTTTTGAGGGGGAGGCGGGTTACTGTACGAAGCAACCGTAAGTAGAAAAATTCCCATTTCCAGTCTATAAGATGCTGAAAAGTACTACTTTTATAATAAACTATGTATTCGAACCTCAAATTTAATAAGCCATGCGGGTTCGTCCAACACAAAAGTCATACGTTTAATAGAAATTAAAAATCCCGCAGGTGCTCTAATATTTTAAAAATATTTTTATTTGTGCTTTGGTTCTACATAATTTTAAAAATTTCTTATTTTCCAGTATAGCACTAATATTTCGCAAAACGTGCATTTATAGTCAATGACGTATAATTTCTGCGCCAAATCAATATTTAAAAAAAACATATTCATAAAGAGAAGCAGTGAAAACTGATCCAAACTTACTTCCACAATGGCATAACATTGCTAAAACGTGCTTTAAATCTGAAAGGCTAAAAAACTAGTTACCCGAGCTACTTAAGCGTTAGACCCGCTAATGTGCAATACAATAAAAATGATTAACACGTCTTTAATAGTAATCGTGTGCTTCATCTGAACTATTCACAATGGGTGTGTTCACAATGTCAGGTTTGAGTCACTCGAGTTACTCCGGGCGACTCAATCAGGACGTTCATAAATGTTCATTATGTGTTAATTTTGCAACCGATTTTAGTTTTTGGAATTCTTAAACTCTCAGTTTTTAAACCTAAACCGTTGATCAAATTTTCTTAAAGTCAACTGAGTGCAGTTAGTTGAAAAACAAAATCAACTTAGGCAGGAGCAAATTGATTCAGTTTTCTGTAGCTTGTTGTTAAGTTCCTCCCAGGACATTCTGGTGAGCAAACGCATCCCCCAGGCAATGAAACTCAATAAACTGGAGTCGTTCTTGAACTCTAAAGAAACACTAAATCGCATCTGTTCCAGTTTTTGCAGGAAAACTAGTGGCACAAATTGATGAGTTTACGGACACAGCAGGTGAACCCATCGATATTGAACAACTCGATATAATACTCAATGCTGATAAAATTCAGCCGTTGCTATTACTCGATTTAACTTCTAGCGACATTGAATTTCCAATCTCATGGCATTGCTACAAAGCCAAAGAATTTTAATGGCCGCATTCGTAAACGCCAAACGAGTTGTGTTGCACTCGTGCAACGAGTTTCTATCTAAGGTGTTCGTAAAGGAAATTGAGTGCATTCAGTTTAAAAACTAGAGCGTTCGTATACAAAATTGAGTGCGATTAGTTTCAAACGAAGTAAACTGAAAACGAATCAAGTTTCCTGAGTTGTTTAGAAGACACACTTGCTGCACCTTGTTGTTTTCAAATGGTGTCCGTTGTTACGGAAAAGTATGCTGTTGTGAAAAGTATTTTACGTTTCCTAAAGCTGCATATATTATTTTTTCGGAAATTCATGCGTACGTTAGAAAATGCCACGAAGGTATATAATTTTTCAAAGGTAATCACTTTCTTGTATTTTTCATTTAGTAAATTCAAAAATGTATGTTTTAGTATCGATATTAAAGTTGATTTAAACTGTTATTAGCGCAATTTGAACTTCTCTTGCTAAATACTTTTGGAAAAATGAAGTTTAAGTTGAAATTTCTAAATTTTGATTTGTACACTTCAATTATGGCCACTCTTTCTTTTAAAAATCCTGTTGATTTTATATTGAGTTTGTACTAAAAACTCTCCTCAGCAAAATTAACGCATTCGCGAATTGTAAACAAACACGTCTCCTAGGCGACGAAACTAAATAAACTGAAGTAAAGTCAAAGGAAACTGATAATTACTGACAGCACTAAACACACAAATTCCAGTTTTCTTACGAAAATTCGTGCAACGAGTTTGTCGTTTACGAATGCAGCCACTGTCTGCATGGCGTACAATCGACCGCCATGCTGATGATAGTTCAATCCACGGACTTTGGTGTAGGACGATCATCAACGTATTCTAAACGAGCTAAAGTAAATTCCCTGTAAGATGGCGCTGTAAGTCGAAATCGTTTATGTTGTGCGCATGCGTGCGCTAGTAGTAGATAGCATCATGTTTCGTCATGGCCCCACCATGTCCGAGTGGATAACACACTGAATATGGTAGATGGCTGAAGTGTGAAGGTTTCGCATTCGGCCATCGCGCGGTGTTCGACTCAGTACTCAGAGTAGAGAAAAAACGTGCGTGACCAATAATCAAAACCAATACGTGCGTGACCAAAAATCAAAGAAAAAATGATAAAAATCAGTGAATATTTAGACGTAGCAATATAGGGATAGGTATTTGAACATTTTATTTAGGGGGGGGGGAGATTTTATTAGGAAGGGGAATTTTTATTTATTCTCTTCCTCCACACACATAACTATTCTGCATTTTGTTATTTTAAGAAAAAAGATAAAGAAAACTGCAATTACGAAAAATCTATTTACTACATAACTCCTCATTTTATTTAACTTTCTCAACTATTTTGAAATTTTTTACTGACCTATATTGTTAAAAATTACTAAGGGTTCATGTCTCCTTAATACGTAGGGGAGATACTGAGATCAAAAGTTACACAAGTGTAAAAGTTTATATTTAACCCATTTATGCCTAGCGTCCCTTTTTTGGGACGGCATTTTCGCTATCATTCGAAAACGTTATTTTTCCGAGCCTTTATTCGCGAGTATTGAACCTCAATTCCACAAAACATTTTAATATGGCCAAGTGGGATGTTGACATTTCAATTTTTATACATAATGATTTTAAATGAAATCATCCCTTGTTCAAAAAGTTGACAGAAATTTATCAAGTACTGCTGGTGTTAGCAAAAATCGAAGAAAGTCGCAAAAATATCCAGGCACGAATGGGTTAATGCATTATATAGTTATTACAGCAGTCAAGTAATGGCAATATGGTAGAGAGCCTTCCAATAACTCAAGGACAGAAACAAATCAATTTAAAAAAACAATAAATTGACAACGATAAACAAATATCTGGCGAAATATCTGCATGCTATGATGGGAAAAGTTGTGTTTTTGCTCTCCAAGCATTGACTCTCTATTATCTAATTGGATATTTTCTGTAATACGCTAGATTTAAGAATTACGATGAGTAATGTTACGTCAAAAATATTTGCACTTTCAGTAATAGAAACTTGGCTCAAATACAAATTCAGAGAAACCATTAAGTTTTCTAAAAGTAAGCGCAAACTTATCTATGTATAGTAAGCAATAAAATAACGGTTTAATATAACTTTCAAGATTTATTAAAATCAATCATTTCGAAATAAGTTCAGATTGCAAAAAATCACCATGTACAGAATATACAGATACAGAATACAGATATAAAATATACAGAAAATAAATTTTAAGTGATAAAATACGTGTACTTTTGATTATTTAAAGCTGTGTTATATAACATTAATTACTTATTACTTCCTTGTACGTAGTATAAGGAAGTAATGTGATCCCGAAAAATTTTGGGGGCCAAATTTCGACAAAAAAACCGATTTTGACTACCTCTAAATTGAATTTTAAAAATTTTTTCGATGCATCTCATCGTAGGCTATCATGCACGATCATATTAATGCGTCTGCAACTCATTTTGACCAGCGGCGAGTCTATTGTGGCCAGTTTTTCCATGCCGTCTGTACGTACGTACGTACGTATGTATGTATGTAACTCGCATATCTCAAAAACTATTGGTCGTAGAATGTTAAGATTTGATATTTAGGATTGTTCTATGATCTAGTTGTGCACCTCCCCTTTTGGTGATAATCGAATGGATAGTTTATGTACAGGACCGCCCAAAAGATTCGAAATACATTACGCTCTATGGGCCGATATTCATTAAGCTCGCCTAACTCAAAAGCTATTAGGCGTAGAATGTCCAAACTTCATATTTTGGATATTTGTAACATCTAGTTGTGCACCTCCCCTTTTGGTTCCATTCGACTGGATAGTTTATCTACAGGACTGCCCAAAACATTCGAAATACATTACGCTGAATGGGCCGAAATTCATTAAACTCGCATATCTCAAAAACTATTAGGCGTAGAATGTTGAAAATTTATATTTAGGAACGTTGTAACATCTAGTTGTGCACCTCCCCTTTCGGTTCCATTCGACTGGATAGTTTATCTACAGAACCACCCAAAAGATTCGAAATACATTACGCTCTATGGGCCGAAATTCATCAAAGAGTTTTTTAGAGGTATTGGGGTATTTCAAACGACTCAGAAGTGATATATGCTGGAAAGAGTTAGAAAATGAATTTCTCCATTAAAAAAAAGTGTCTTTATCATTTACAGTTCAGCTACAGGATCACTCAAAAGATTTCCAATACATTACGGTCAATGGCAATTTTAGGGGCATTCATGCATTTCAAGCACAATGCCGTCCTACCACATAAGTTAGGTAATGGTCCGACCACGGTCACGTGACTCCCTCAAGAACTATCCAAAAGTCGCCAAGCTTGGCGACTTTTGGTGTACGTGTGTGCATATTTAACTCTCAAATCTCAAAAACTATTATGAAATTTCATATATAAGATTGTTGTAACATCTAGTTGTGCATCTCGATTTTTGGTTCCAATCTACTGGAGAGTTTATTTACTGAACCACAGAAAAGAATTTCAGTACTTTAATAACTATGGACATCTTCAATATAATACAACTGTAGACGGTCATTGTTTGGTACATGCCCAAAATCTCGCCGTCTGTCCTCGGCCTTGGCGAGTTTTGGCGAAATATCGCCAAATTTGGCGATATTCAGTTATTTGGTCCATGCCCAAAGTATCGCCATTTGTCATCGTTCTTGGCGAGTTTTGGCGAAATATGGCCATATTTGGCGATAATCTGTCATTGTTTGGTTCATGCTTAAAATCTCTCCAAATGTCGTCGAAATTGACGAGTTTCGCCGAAATATCGCCAAATTTGGCGCCAAAAATTATTTCGTATTTTGTATAACTGTAAAACTTTAACCCGTAGAATTTTGAACTTTTGTATTTAGAACTATTGTAATATCTAACTGTTTTCAATATCTTTTTTGACAGCAATCGACTGAGAATTTATTTACAGGGTTTGCCAAATGACTTTAAATACATTGAGGTGTATGAATGCATTCAATTCATTGAAAGTCTGTGGTCAATGACTACTTTGGCTATCCCCAAAATCTCGCAGACTATCTCTAGTTTGTCGGCTTTTGGTGAAATATCGCCAAATAAAGTGTTAGAAGGAAATCTTTCAAATTGAACTCAGCTTGGCGATATCGAAATATTTGGCTAGAAATCGCTAAACCTTACTATTATTGATATTTTATCTCTTTCAAACAAATAAGTTTAGAGGAAGTGCGTAAAAAACATTTTTGATTTAATAGACGTGCAAGGAAGTCATGTGTTGGACACATCAGATTTTTTATATACAGCTTCACTAATACTAAAAATAAAACTGAAAATTCGTAATGATTTCCGAAAAATCTTAATTTTCAGTATAAAACATATGCAAGTATACAGATTGCTATTCCAACCATAGTTTAATCCCAGACACAAATGAGACAAAGAGTATAGTTTGGGGAGATCTGTACTCATTTTTCACCATTTTCAAGATTATCTTTTGCTGCAGATTTTTAAATTTGCCTTAACAGTGCTTCGAACGATAGGATCAGCATTCCTTGGTGTACAGTTTCTGAGAATGTTGATCCGCTTCACAAGAACTCAAATGAAGAATCGCTGGAGCAGTCTGGTACTTCTTCCCACCCGTGCATGAACGACGATCCGCTGGACTCGGGTGAAGAGCCCGTGGATAGAGGCTGGATCGGAGATTCCGTCTCAAGTAAAGACTTCATCGGCAGATGCTCAATTGGAGATTCTGTCTCAATTGGAGTTTCCGTGGCCAGATGCTCAGTTGGGGATTCTGTCTCAAGTGAAGTTTCCGTGGGCAGATGCTCAGTTGGAGATTCTGTCTCAAGTGAAGTTTCCGTGGGCAGATGCTCAGTTGGAGATTCTGTCTCAAGTGAAGTTTCCGTGGGCAGAGATCCCTTAACCGAAGATCCAGTGGGAAGAGATTCGATACAATATCTTGTCTCGAGTGAGGATCCGGAAGACAAGGATTCCATTGAAGATCTCGTCTCGAGTGAAGGTCCAGTAGGCAAGAACTTAAAAGTTTCCACAGACAGGGACTTAGATGAACATCTGCTGGACTGGGAAGAATCAAAAAGTTGAGTAGGATTGCAAGAAAATGACATTCTTGAAGTCTCGAATGAACTCGTTTCATCCTCTGAAATAACTTCTATACTTGAACTGGATTCCGAAGACTCTCTAGATTTTTTATTGAATGCTACTAAATGCTTAGAATAATCAGTGCTACTGCAAGTTGTGTGCGATTTTGTTACGTCTTCCATTGAACGTTTCTTAGCTATTTCTTCATTACCTTGAGTTAAATATATCTTTCTCGGTGAAGTTTTTCTTGGAAGATCAGTTGCAGGTTTTTGTAAAAAAGAATCCAAATCATCCATGTGAAGGTGACATTTTGATTCTGGGGGTGCTTCTGACCTGAGCCCGCTGAGATTAGCGTCAGGAGAATTATCTGAAAATAAACAGAAAATTATAGTTTTAAACCTATACGCAGTCTCAAATACTCTTACCCATAAATATGATACAGAATACCCTATTCAACAATCATAATTTTACAGATCCGTTCATTTGTCATTTCAATAGTTCAGGTTGTAAAAGTTACTGAAGTTATGAGCATTTCAGGATTAAATCCTCAAATGTAAAGTTTATTTCTGTTAAGTTAAAGATTCTTGAAAACACAATAAATGATGAATTTAATATCAATTACCCATTATGCCACGAAAATTGTATAATGCATAAGATTTCTATAGCGGAAACCATCTAGTGTAGCCAACCGCTTGATTTACATTTTAAAACACAATACTTTATGCATTTGATATGACTTGATTTCATTGATTTTGCCTTGATTTCATTAAATGATTTTACAACTCCTTTTTTGTTTTAGGAAAGAAAGATATTGCAAAATACCTTAAATTGCAGTCACAGCCTGTAATTTTACTAGCAATAATAAAAAACTCGAGTGTGCCAGTGGAACTTAAAAAAATTACTTGAAAATCTAAGTTCCACTTCATCAACAATTCATATATTTTTATCATTCGCAAAATAAGTTACATGTATCTGTAACTGTACTACTCATATTTTTTTTAGCTCTTATTAAAGAAAGAATACCAATTAGACCTTTTGAGACATGTCCGGCATAGTTCTAACATTACGTAAAACACCTAATGACACTTATAGTCAATGACATATTGTTCTTGTGTTAAATCAATCTTTTTAAGTATATTTATAAAGAGAAATATCGTGAAAATTATTTCAAACTTACTCCCACACGAAGATGACATTGTTAAGATGCTAAAATGTGCTACAAATCTAAAAGACAAAATAGTTAAACAGACAATCGAAAAATAAAAAAAACTCAAATAGTGGGTGCATTCATAAACGACAAACTCGTTGCACGAGTTTTCGTACGAAAACTGGAATGCGTGTATTTAGTGCGATTAGTGGCTATCAGTTTTTTTTTTTTTTTTTTTTTTGCCTTTACGAACAACTTCAGTTTATTTAGTTTCGTCGCCTAGGAAACGTGTTTGTTTAAATTCGCGTCTGTTGTTATTTTTTGCTGAGGAGAATTTTTAGTACATACTCAATATAAAATCAACAGGATTTTTAAAAGAAAGAGTGGCCATAATTGAAGTGCACAGATCAAAATTTAGAAATTTCAACTTAAACTTAACTCAATGTAATATTTACTACTCAATGTATATGTTACCGTGAAAGTCCGAAAATTGGAAAATGTCGACATTCACATATAGTCGCTCGGTGTACGTCCGAAATATTTGCCAAATATCCTTATTTCTGACTTACACCGGCGAATGTCGACATTCACCATGTACTAATGGTGAATGCTAATATGTCGGAGATTTGCATTTTGTTCTCCGTATTTCTGGAGCGATTAAACTTCACAAAGGTGAAGTAACTTTTTCGTCTATCTTACTGAGAGGAGTAACCAATCACGGTGAGGAGAGGGGTTCGTCACTCTGTAAAGGCGTTTTCACTGCAGGACATGTAGCTTTAGATTCTAACATGAGAAGAGATACCTGATATTACTTGCCTTCTTAGGCCGCATTCGTAAACACCAAACGAGTTGCACTCGTGCAACGAGTTTCTATTCCTAAGGTGTTCATATAGGAAACTGAGTGCTTTCAGTTTAATAACTAGAGCGTTCGTATACAAAACTGGGTGCAATTAGTTTCAAACGAAGTAAACTGAGAATGAATTAGGTTCGTTGAGTTTTACTTTCTGCGCGTTGTTTTTGTTTAGAAATGGCGTCCGTTGTTATGGAATAGTATGATGTTATGAAAAGTATTTTACGTTTGCTGAAGCTGCAAATATTAGTTTTTCGAGGTGGAAATTGAGACATACGTTAGAAACTGCTACGAAGGTACATACTTTTTCAAAGGCAATCATTTTCTTGTAGTTTTCATTTTAGTAAATTCAAAAATGCGTGTTTTAGTGTCGAGATTGAAGCTGATTTAAACCGTTATTTGCAAAATTTGAATTTCTCTTGCTAAATACTTTTGAAAGAATGAAGTTTAAGTTGAAATTTCTAAATTTTAATCTGTGCACTTCAATGATGGCCATTCTTTCTTTTAAAAATCCTGTTGATTTTATATTGAGTATGTGCTAAAAACTCTCCTCAGCAAAGTTAACGTATTCGCGAATTGTAAACAAACACGTCTCCTAGGCGACGAAACTCAATAAACTGAAGTTGTTCGTAAAAGCAAAAGAAACTGATAACCACTGACAGCACTCAACACACGCATTCCAGTTTTCTTACGAAAACTCGTGCAACGAGTTTGTCGTTTACGAATGCAGCCTTTGTAATACGCAGTTGTGCTTGGATAAATGCTAAGCATTTAGTTTTAAATTTTGCCAGTAAAGAACTTTTTTTTTAACTTTTTCATTTATACCGTATATATCAAAGTAGAAAAAAGCTTAAGTAACAACATATGTAAATAAACTTTTGAACTTAAACAGTACATTCTAAATGAGAAAAAAAAATAATACCAATAAAAAACTTATTTTATTATGTTATTGAAGTCTTTTTAACCGGCTTACATCTGTTGAACTCGCCTTCTGTTTTCGACCTCCACTACAGTATGTCTGAGATTGTCGACATTCACCGGTAATGGTCCTAATGTACAAGAATATAATCAAATATTCGGTCTTTCACCGACGCATTTGGTATATGTCAACATTCACCGGTGAGTGTTGACATTCTCCAATTTCGATCTTCCACAGTAACATATATATTTGCAAAATATCTATCGGGACCGGATTATCCATTAGGCTGAGTAGGCTGCAGCCTATGGGCCCCGACCATTTCAGGGGCCCCGCAAAAATGAATCAAACGAATTTTTTTAAAGTTGTAATTGCACTTTTCAATTTCTTTTCAGTTCATATAAAGTAATGTAAAATGACTTTGCATTAATGACTAATAAACAGGTAATATCTGCAGCCATATGAAGATTTCCTCTGGAAACCGAGATGAGTCTCCTCAGAGATCAGGGAGAGCCCTTACACATTTTTTTGCTCTTGCTGGCCGGAAGCTGTGAGAGGGAAAAGATAAGGTGGTAGAAGCGGGCGTATGCATACAGGAAAACTGATTTCCAGGAATGGACCGGAGGAAGGGAATATCCATGAGGAGGAAAGGGGGGGTCTCTTTATTAGGGTTTGCAGAATCTCCAAATTTTCGATTGCTTTTTCTGGATTGTTTTCATTCTTGTTTTTCTCACTTCCATTCCTTATTGCCGCGGAAGTGAGTTGAATGTAAACGAGGCATTAGGATGTTCAAGAAAATAGGCGCACCCACGAAAGGGGCTACAGGAGGCTAAAGCGCCCCCCCCCCTAAACCCGGAGAGTTAGATGCGAAAAGCTTTAAAAATTGAAAATTGTCACTAATGAATTAAAATTGTTTATTAAAAATTGCCTTCAAATTATTTCTAATTTTGTGTGTGTGTGTGTATGCGGGGAGGGGATAGTCAAAAGTAGGGATGTTGGTTTTTAAATAAATACTTACAGTTAATTGCATGAAACCAAATTAAACTCGGGCACAACATCACTGAAAAGTTGAATAATTATTTACGACTCTAACGAGCTGTGTTGATAGTGGGCTTGTGTTCTATGGGCAAGTGCTAATATTTTATCGTTACCAGAGAGTTATAACTTTTATAATCTAGGTCACTATAACCGAGTTCAGCCAACACCTCCTACATGTAGAAGGCCTGAGAACATAATCATTTAGGTTATCACTAGGTCTTCTACGATGACGTAATCACAGTTTTACTTTCACAAAGTAAAACTATTTAAAATTTCTGGTGAATGATACAAATCTTAGAAAATTTCTTGAGTTAAAGATAAAAATTAAAATACCTTTCTGTTAAAAAATAATTTATTATGATCTATTTCTATATCATATTATATAATTAGTGGTAGTTAAAATTTCCTATATGTCGTAAAATTAAATTTTCTATCTTAAATCATTAACCCATTTATGCCTAGCCTCCCTTTTTTGAGACGACATTTTTGCAATCAGTCGAAAACATTATTTATTTTTCCTAGCCTTTATTCACGAGCATTGAACCTCAACTCCACAAAATATTTTAACATGGCCAAGTAGGATGTTGCCATTTCAATTTTAATGCATAGTGATTTTAAAAGAAGTCATCCCTTGTTCAAGAAGTTGACATCAGAAATTTGCCTATTATTGCTGGTATTAACCCATTTGTGCCTGGATATTTTTGCGACTTTCTTGGATTTTTACTGATAACAGAAATAATAGATAAATTTCTGATGTCAACTTCTTGAACAAGGGATGATTTCTTTTAAAATCATTATGCATAAAAATCGAAATATCAACATCCTACTGGGTCATGTTAAAATATTTTGTAGAGTTGAGGCTCAATACTCATGAATAAAGGCTAGGAAAAATAAATAACGTTTTCGACTAATAGCGAAAATGCCGTCCCAAAAAAGGGACACTAGGCATAAATGGGTTAACAAAAATCGAAGAAAGTCGCAAAAATATGTGGGTACAAATGGGTTAAAATGTTTTATGCGGGAGTAAATTCACTACAAACTTTGAATAGTATTGCTTTGTGAAAGTAAATGTGTTAAGACGTCATTTTAGTGGACCCAGAGATGACATAAATGTTTCTGTTCTCAGGCGTTATATATGTAGGAGGTGTTGCTTCAGCAGTATTTGTAACCCCAGCCCCCCCCCCCCCTAAACCAAAATCGTGAGTGTGCCACTGTTCAAAAGTTCTTGTTTTCAGTATTCTGTAGATATTAAAGTATTTGAGTAACAAAGTTTTCCCACAGAACTTTTAAAACGGTCTAGGTCTAGGAGGATATAAATTTTAATATTAATGATGTTATAAATCAAACTTTTATTTGTCTGCAGAAAGAAAAAGCCCTCTTTCTGACTCAGACTGTTATTAGACACTGGGATTAATTGGCTGGGGACAGTGGAAATAATTGCATGGGATAGGTAGAAGAGGGGCCTCCACAATGAATTATTTTTTTAATGAAATGAAATAATTTTTTAGTTTATATTAAGTTTTTAAAGAAACAGTTGAGTACAGCTAAAAAAGTTTGTCTTTTAACACCTTACAGACGTCAGGCCTTAAAGGCATCTGGATCTATGAGTGCAAGATATATTTACAAATTTATTGAGTGAAAAAATGCATTGCGTATAATTTGTAATGATAGAAATCAAAAGCTACAAACTATTCACGAAGCTAATTGTCTACTTAATGAAATGGCGAAAAAAGATAATGTGATTATGGCAGACTTCTGGGCAACAATCATTGATAGAGTAAATGCAGTTAGCAAATCCTTGCAAAGTGAAACGCTTGAACTTCCCTTCCATATATTAAAATCCCTGAACAACTTTTTACAATCGGAAAAAGAAATGTTTGTTGAGTATGAGAAGAAGGCTAAAGAAAAAGTGAATACGAGGTAGACTGATGAAAACAAGCAAGGACATGTAAGAAAAAGGTATCACGGTTGATAATAATGAAGACGAGGTTGTACTCAGAGTAGAGAAAAAAAATTAAAGTAGGGTAATTCCGGGTGGGATGGACCACATTTTTTCTTCGTTCTCTAAAAGTCTAATATTCATATATTTTTTTACTTTTCTCAGTATTTACATATAGTATATGATGTTTGTTATAAAAATCCTAATGCAGAAGATCATATATGTAAAGGAATGTTTTTAATGACTAGGGACCAAGGCCTCCAGATTCGCTACGCTCGCTTTTCGTATGAGGCATTCGGCCCCTAATCAGGCTTATTCTATTTCTTTCCAAAGAAAAAGTGAGAAATTCTGTCTCATGGGTCTCATGGCAAAGAAACGTGAAATTTTTTTACTATTTATTTCCTACAAAAGCGGTCTGCGGCGACCCCCGAAAAATGGCATGGCGACGAACTAGGGGGTCGCGACCCCCCGGTTGGGAACCACTGGTCTAGGAGGATATAAATTTTAATATTAATGATGTTATAAATCAAACTTTTATTTGTCTGCAGAAAGAAAAAGCCCTCTTTCTGATTCAGACTGTTATTAGACACTGGTATTAATTGGCTGGGGACAGTGGAAATAATTGCATGGGATAGGTAGAAGAGGGGCCTCCACAATGAATTATTTTTTTTAATGAAATGAAATAATTTTTTAGTTTATATTAAGTTTTTAAAGAAACAGTTGAGTACAGCTAAAAAAGTTTATCTTTTAACACCTTACAGACGTCAGGCCTAAAGGCATCTGGATCTATGAGTGCAAGATACATTTACAAATTTATTGAGTGAAAAAATGCATTGCGTATAATTTGTAATGATAGAAATCAAAAGCCACAAACTATTCACGAAGCTAATTGTCTACTTAATGAAATGGCGAAAAAAGATAATGTGATTATGGCAGACTTCTGGGCAACAATCATTGATAGAGTAAATGCAGTTAGCAAATCCTTGCAAAGTGAAACGCTTGAACTTCCCTTCCATATATTAAAATCCCTGAACAACTTTTTACAATCGGAAAAAGAAATGTTTGTTGAGTATGAGAAGAAGGCTAAAGAAAAAGTGAATACGAGGTACACTGATGAAAACAAGCAAGGACATGTAAGAAAAAGGTATCACGGTTGATAATAATGAAGACGAGGTTGTACTCAGAGTAGAGAAAAAAAATTAAAGTAGGGTAATTCCGGGTGGGATGGACCACATTTTTTCTTCGTTCTCTAAAAGTCTAATATTCATATATTTTTTTACTTTTCTCAGTATTTACATATAGTATATGATGTTTGTTATAAAAATCCTAATGCAGAAGATCATATATGTAAAGGAATTTTTTTAATGACTAGGGACCAAGGCCTCCAGATTCGCTACGCTCGCTTTTCGTATGAGGCATTCGGCCCCTAATCAGGCTTATTCGTAAAAAAGACATAATTTCAACAGACAAAACCCGAAGATGGCATCAGATAGAATGTTACTGAGTTACACATTGCTTGGGTCTTGCATGTTCATTGGTACATAAAAATTTAAACTTCACACTACAGTAGACCCCCTCTCCCTCATAACACGGAACATATTTTGTTATGGGAATCCGTGTTGTACGGATCCTGAGCTATACTCCACCTGGAGTGCGGACTCCGCTTATAATCGCTGGAAAAATTATTTGCACTCCTCGGAAACACAATGATATTTAGTATTGTCATTCAAAAGTTATATCAATTAGGAGCTAAAGCATAATAAAATCAGAAAATCTGTTTCAGCTGTATTTTTAATAATGTAAAACCTATTGGACACCTTGCGAATTTGCCACCCATGGCGATTTTTCATTATTTGGCGACTTGCGTACATGTAAAGTTAATAAAAGCTACGGAACAGATAGGATAGCTTGCCACCAATGGCGACTTTTCATTATTTGGCGATTTGCACATGCTCACAACCTATAATTACTCTTCATTTAAGGTTAGCGGAAAACCGTTATCCATATTTTCATTTATATAATCGTTTGCAGATTGGCGTACTTAGCACCACGAATTATTCCATCTCATCGCGCTAGCAAATATCCAAAGTGTACTATAACTGCTATAATGGCATAGTTAACGCCTCCAAATATTTCTACTGGTAGCAAATAATCCAGCTGGACCGAACCGGCTTTGAAATAATCTGCATTTTAATTATTTTTCATTTTCAAGATTTTAGTTATTCTGTTTTAGAAAAAAAATAATCGCTAATTCTAAACTCCTGTTTTCTAAGCGAACTTACTATTTGAAAATTGTTAACTTTGTGTAACACATCTTGAGTTACTTATTTCATATTATTGTAACCTATTTATAGAAAAAAACAGGTGATGCCTATTCTACACCTTACGAAATATTGTAACAATAGATTAAAGCTGTTGTGAACTAATAGTATTTAAATATATGTAAAAAATACATGTGAAGCATATTCTGTAGCTTACGAAATATTGTAACAATAGATTAAAGCTGTTGTGAACTAATAGTATTTAAATATATGTAAAATTATGTGGCATACTTTTATGTCGCATTTTTGGGACACGTTTTTCATACAATTTTCAATAAAGGGGGTGAGAGATAAAATGACATAGTCATTAATAGATGGAGAAAACCTGCACAGAAAAATGCACAATTCCAACTGAATGAAAATTTCAAAACCTTATTCTCAAGTGTATTCAGCAGACGATAAATTACGACAAGCATTCGAATAATCTCCTCAAAATCGCACAAAACCGTTTAATTTTTCACCAAATTAAAAAGTTGCAAATTTTAGTCTCGGAAAATTTCTAAATATTTTTCTTTTGGGTATAAAACATTTCATTCCTGCTCTGATTTCCCATGCACACGATATTTTAATTTAAAACAGCCTTACAAATAATCTAGACAAAAAAAAAAAAAAAATCGTTATTCTTTTATTTTTACTTCTTACTTATTTATTCTTTTATTTTTACTTCTTACTTATTTATTCTTTTATTTTTACTTATTTTTACTTTCAATCATTTAATATACTTGCCGAATGCGGCAACCTAGATAAGCTTAAACGGCGCTTTTTCCACTGCGGGGTTACAATTACGAAATGGCGGAAAGCAAAAATTAGCCTTTTGCGATACGTTTTTTATCGATATCACCTAAAATAATTCGAATTTTGAAAAAATCGCTTCGAGGTGTGTCGGGAACTGTCATGGAAAATTTCCGTACAAAATTCGGTAGGTCTACGATCACCACGAGACACATTCAAACAAACTAACTAACAGTTTACACATTGTTTTATTAATATAGAAGAAAGATAGTTTTTATTTTGGCGTAAAATGGGCGTAATTCTAACTCATGTTTGTAAATTTCACGCGATTCTAGATACTTGGAAACGCTTTGTTGCAAAGGAATGAATGATTTTATGCCAAATCTGACAACCATTATGTTTATTTTTTCAGTTTTTTATTAATATCTTCTAAAATAATTCGATTTTCGAAATTTAAGTCAGCTTAGCAGGTTCCTCGGAATTTTTCGAATATGTGGGCACCTTAGTCGAAACTCAAATCGCCACGGTTTAGGAGGAGATACGACAACAAACTTTTGACAGCGACAGCGGCCTTTACTTTTTTTTAAAATGAGGGAATTTGAAAAATATTTACTATGTGGTCCCTCTCACACGGAGTAGCCGTGTGAGATGGACCATATGAATGGGAAAGATGGACCACCATAAAATAATGAAAAAGTTGAACATGTATTAAATTTATAAATGTTTATTTTCATTACATGAAAATTAAAATTATCAATTAAATTAATTTTAATTAATTTATTAATTTTACATGAATTACTGTGCCATTTAATACATATGAAATTGCTTTTATGAAATTGTTTTTATATGCTATGACTTAAGATTGACGTAAAACCTGGTCCATCTCTCCCGCCTAGACGTGGTCCATCTTTCTGGCCTAGGCTTGGTCCATCTCTCCCGATCGTCCGGATGACAAGCACAACCCACCCTGACTCTACATTTTGGATTTCATGTCGCCATTTTAGGTTATTTGGAAGCCTACAGGTTCCCCGAGATTAAATCACCAAAACCAGACAGATCACATACAAAATAAAACTTTTAATTCTAGAATTATAACCTTATGAAAAAATTATTTGACTCACCAGCAGCAACAATGATAATTAGCTGAAAAATTATTATGTTTTTTGAGTAGCAAATAGTAGCAAGCCTTACAAAACCTCTTTAAGTGTCTCACTGAGATAATTGCGCCATATATCGAGGAGCGCATTAACTAAATATCTGGCTGGTCCAACTCACCCGATGGTCCATCTATCCCGGAATTACCCTAGAAAATTTCCTACCAGTAATGGATATACTAAATACTGAACTGACACGGCGTATAGAAGCATATACTAAAATTCATTCTTTGTTCTTTGTGTCCTCGTAGAAATTTCAACAAAGATAGATACTGAGATTATGAAACTGTTAAAAATTTTCAAGCGAGTTATCAGCAGGATATTGAGTTGGAGTTACCTAATGAAATAATTCATTTTAAGTACCTTATTACACAGTTAAAAGAATTTCATGGTCAAAAAACAGCATCGCGATCTTACAAATTCATATTTGAAAACATGGTTCAATCAACGTTTCCAAATGTATTGACGGCGCTAAAAATGTACAGGTATTTAATGATAACAAATGCCACTGGTGAACGGACTTTTCCAAAATTGTTAAAAAATTGTCATCGATCTACTATGACTCAAGATCGTCTAAACTCGCTTGCAATCATGTCCACGGAACATGATATATTGCAAAGTGTAGACTTCCAAGACATTCTAAAAGATTTTACTGCAAGAAAATTGAGAAAAGTGAATGTTTAAAATCCGGATGACTATTAATTTTAAAATATTTTATTATTACAATAAGTGATGCTGTATAGATTATTATTTCTTTGAAGATGCTTCAGTATCAAATCAATAAATTTCTACGAGAAGTAGGGTGTACACTGAAAAAACCAATAATCTCATAGCAATGTAAGATTGCAAACGCTGCCTTTATCTGCAAGCTAATGATGATCTTAGAAAATATTAAAGTATTAAAATAAAAATAATTAAAAACTTTGTTAAAAGCACATACAAATAAAAATAGATTAGTACATGCGTTTCAGGTAGTGCAAAGAGTTCACCCTTCTTCAGCTGGAAAAGTACCAATCGACACACAGTAAGCAGACAGAGAAGAAAAACCAAATGTACTGTATTTGTTTTCACTTCAGTGAATTACGAAATTTGTACGCAATATATCTCGTACAAAAGGAGAGTATTTGCTTTCACTTCTCTTCCTACCTACCTGCGTGTCGGTTGGTACTTTTGCAGCGGAAAAAGGGTGGACCCTTTGTTCTACACAAAAAGTGCGTACTGATCTATTTTTATTTATGTGTACTTTTAACACAGTTTTTAATTATATTTTTTCCTTAACACTAGCTTTTTTGAATGTTTTTTATTATTATTGAAGTACTAGCTGAAGTACCCGTCCTTGACGGGTTAGTGAATGCAAATTTCCAAAAAGCAAGAACTTTCGTCAGCATTGTAGGAGTACACAGAATGGATGTAGTATGTTGCCAAAGTAAAGAAAGCGAAGTTATAATTTTTATGTATTGTTAAAATATTACAGGTTAGAGAGTAACTAAGTAATATCATTTCATTCGCTTTGGTCGTAATTATGTGATGCTCGAACAAATATTGACGATTATTGAAATAATTTTCGCAAAATCTCAAAATCTAATCAACATTTTTGAAAAATTTTGAAGGCTAGAATTTAAGTTGAGTGACAGCCCATCCTGTCACCCAATTTCGTTTCATTCCCTGCAGTCTTTATTTCGTGATGCTGGAACAAAATTTCAGCATTTTAAAACGATTTTCGCAAAATCTCAAAATGTAATCAATATATTTTAAAATTTCAATGCCTATAAATTAAGATTAGCAACTACCTATCCTATCACTAAATTTCGTATCATTCGTATTAGTCGTTATTACGTGATGTTTGAAGAAATATAAGCGTATTTTGAGAGAATTTTCACAAAATCTCAAAATCTAATAAAAATGTTTAAAAAATTGGACACCTATAGTTTATGTTGAGCAACCATCTATCATGTGACCAAATTTCATATCATTCGCTTTAGTCATTATTACTTTATGCGGGAACAAAGATTCACTCAGTTTTAAACGATTTTCGCAAAATCTCGAAATCTGATCAATTTTTTTTTTAATTAGATGCTTATAGTTTAAGGTGAGTAACCACCTATCATTTCACCAAATATCATTTTTTCACCTTTGCAGTTATTACGTGATGTGCGAACACAAATTTACGCAGTTTGAAATGATTTTCGCAAAATCTGAAAATCTAATCAAGATTTTTTAAAAATTCGACGCCTATGTTTTAAGTTGAGTGACCACCTATCATGACACCCAATTTCACATCATTCGCTTTAGTCGTTTTTACGTGATGCTTGAACACAAATTTACGCAGTTTGAAAGGATTTTCGCAAAATCTCAAAATCCAATCAAGATTTTTTAAAAATTCGACGCCTATGTTTTAAGTTCAGTGACCCCCTATCATGACACCCAATTTCATATCATTCGCTTCAGTCGTTTTTGCGTGATGCTTGAACACAAATTTACACAGTTTGAAATGATTTTCGCAAAATCTGAAAATCTAATCAAGATTTTTTAAACATTCGACGCCTATGTTTTAAGTTGAGTGACCACCTATCATGTCACTCAATTTCATATCATTCGTTTCAGTCGTTTTTACGTGATGCTTGAACACAAATTTACGCAGTTTGAAAGGATTTTCGCAAAATCTGAAAATCTAATCAAGATTTTTTAAAAATTCGACGCCTATGTTTTAAGTTTAGTGACCACCTATCATGACACCCAATTTCATATCATTCGCTTCAGTCGTTTTTACGTGATGCTTAAACAAAAAAAAGCGTCACGGACAGAATGACAGAATGACAGAATGACAGACAGACAAACTTTTTTTTGAGGGTCGCATCGGATTCCCGGGTGCTTGAAACGGATAGAAATCGCAAAATTTTTGAATTCCAAGAAATGTACAGACAAAAGTCTAATTTTATTTATATAGATTTGTCATATTTCCGAGCATGGTTTAGGGAAAATGAATCTTTCACAATCATTGCTCAACTAATTTACAATTGATGCTTTAGAATTCAGAATTTAATAATACAATATTCGAATTTCTCTTATAATAAAATATTCGGCTGTCAAACCCATTGTTTACAAAACGCACCTAAGGAATTTGATTAATAGTTGAATCCTTTTTTTAAGTGATTATTAATTGATGCACAAGATGCTAGCGATTCCATACTACTAAGTGATTCAGAGTCGTTGAGGTGTATCCCGCTCTTTCTAGAAGTAAATGGTAAATAAATCTTATGCTGAGGAAGTCAGTATATATCTATCTATTTTCATGATCGAAATAGCTTCAAATGTTTTTATGCGTATTTATATTACTAAGATTAAATAATTTAAATTAATCAAATTTTTTTAAGTGTCCTTCGTTGTACACTTCCACCTATTGTATACAAGATATAATTAAAAAAATCTGGAGTGACACCACTCGACTTTCCGAACACTTACGATTTAAGATCATTACCAAGCATTTAAATAAATTTTAATCGAGGAATAATTCAAACATATACACCAAACTGAAGCTCAATCGAATGCGCCGTTTAAACGGTAGTGCACTTTCAAGAATTTCTCCCCATATACCATAATGTAAAAGAAATCTTTGTCGTAGCCCTGTAGAAAAACTATAAGTCCTGTACACGTCAAAATTAATACCGGTCTTATGATGGTGGTTTATAACATATGTACCAAATTTGAGCTCAATCGAATGTACCGTTTAAACGTTAGCGCACTTTCAAGAATTTCCCCCCATAGGCCATAATGTAAAAGAAATCTTTGTCGTAGCCCTGTAGAAAAACTATTAGTTCTATACACACCAAAATTAATGCCGGTCTTGCGACGGTGGTTTATAACATATATACCCAATTTGAGCTCAATCGGATGCCCCGTTCAGGAGGTATCGTGTTCACTCACAGACGCACATACAAACACATACCTACAAACAGTGGCGGCTCCTCTAGGGATGGACGCGAGACGATTTTTTGCGAGACGAGACAGAGATTTACAGCTTTTTTGCGAGACGAGACAGACATTTTTAACATTACGATATAGGAATTTTGCGAGACGAGACAAAGTTTTTAGACTTTTGCGAGACGCGAGACGCCAGTTTTTCGTCTCTCGTCCATCCCTAGGCTCCTCCATTTGAGCACATGAGTACGTGATCCCCCCAAAGGAAAAACTAAAGAATGAACACATAAACAAATTATATTTAAAAGAAAGATTAAGCACACTTGTAGATTTATGCGAATTTAAAACGTTAGTTTTACTCTCTCCCCCCTCCACCACTATTATTAAATAGGCTTATTATAGCTAACGCACTGTAGTGTAGGTTACTACAGCACAGTCTTGAATAAATTGCACGTGCGAACAGAAAATTTTCCCTCTGAACCGCTCTGTGGTATCAAAAGCGGAGACAGCCGAGAAGAAGTACCGCGCTGATGAAATCATTCCGTTCGTACATTTTCATTGTGCACACAGGGCCATTTTTGCAGTATTGCTTCCTGATTTTCCCTTAGTTTGTTACGTTTGGTTAGTTAATTAATTTTTCTTTCATTTTTTTAAATATTTTCTTTATTTCTATCTTTTTCACTACATTAATTTTTTACAAACTAGTGTAAATAATTAAGATAGGAGTAAAAGTCATGTTTTGGAGCTAAAGCATGGCATTTTTCAATATTATCTTTTGAAAAAAAAATTGAAATAAGATGAATCAAGACAGCACCTTTGCTGAAACTTATCTTGGTGATGAAATGTAAGACCCAAGATGACTTGTTTTCTTTCGTTCGCATGCATTGTTTTCCTTTAACTGCTGGCAACACAAATCTATTTTAATTTGTAAGGTGCCTCGTATCTGCCTATTTAATTTTCGAAATTTGTTTTGTGAACCTCCTTTTAAATAACCCACGAGCCGCCGCTGCATACATGCATCTCGTAAAAATAGCATAAATGAATTCAGAAGACCTCAAAACGTGTAAATACACCAAAATCTCGAAGTCAATTTTTTTCATGATTACAATACTTTCCTTACATGGTACATTTTCGGAAAGTAAATATATTACTTTAAAAATTTATTTCATAAAAAGTAGTAATTAGCATATCAATAGACAACTTTCATAGAAGAGGGGCGGGGCCTCAGGTGTTCCACAGCTTAGTGGCCCCTCTTGGGCTTAATCCGGCCCTGATGATGTCTATATTTACTACTCAATAGATACTACTCGATGCTCTTCTCAAATAAGCTTCAATTTATTCAACTAAGGCATTATTAACATGTATAAAATGAAGGAAACATGAATTATTTTTTTAACTTGAAAGAAAATATTTTTTTTAATTAAAATTTTGTCCCCAATTGTTTTACATTTTGGGGACTACCACATAGCACCTTACTCAGATCACGTTCAGATGAACAGTTACTGATGTTGGGGTAAAAATTACGATTTTTTAGTCGGCAAAACACTCATTCCGGTTACTCCACTTCTTAACTTAGGAGTTTCTCAATCTTCCTTTTAATTTTTTCTGTCAGCGTAATCTTTTTTATTTATAATAATAATTTAATTTTCGGATCATATCAATCTCTTCTATTTTTATCTCGTCGATATAAAAAAAAGTAATTTCAATAGGCAAAAACAATCTTAGTTTCTAATTTTAAAGTTTTCTTTTGTTCGTAATTTATTGCCGTCTGCTCCGAAACTTGTTTTCTTATCTGAACTTAATAAAGTGTAATTGTGAATGATAATAAAACAAATTTTACGCTGTAAATTTTTCTGTAAAGAAGATAAATAAACACGTACTTAGACGATTAAATATCATTTCAATTTTCTTTTTTTTTCTTTTTAATTGTTAGTGTATCGATGAAAATAATATTTTTGTCAATTTGTAACTTACTTAAATGTCTGAAGATTTGTGTGTTTGGTATTTTTATAACTTAATTAAATTTTATTGATTTTATTATTAAAAATATTATATTTAAAAAAAGCTTTCTTCCATTTAAAATAGTATGTGTCTTGTAAAACTTGATTTTGTTTTGTGTATGTGTGTTTGTTTTAATTTATACGATAATATTCAAATTTCTGTATAAACATTCAATATTTTTTATAACATATTTTTCATATTTTGAATAAATAGTATGTATCTCTTTTTTATCCATTAAAAAAATTATATTTTTAACTTATTGCTAATGCCTATCGAGTATAAATAAGCAGTTAAAATAGCAATGCGATTGCATAACAAAGCAATTTAGATAAGTTTCATTGTAATAAAAAAAAAATTCATTTAGTTTGTTTATGTTTGCCCATTCCAAAAATATTTTAATCATGCATTAGAAGAAATTATATTTTAGTATTTCTTCAAAAGTTTGGCTTTTGTTTGTATCTTTATTCACTGTAATTATCTATGCTCACATTGTTTCAAAACAACAACTGGATGAAAATTTGAGAAAGCTGTTTTAAGTTACTTTATTTATTTTTAAATTTTGTTACAGTTTATCAGTTATAAGCCTCAGGGATCGCACTGACGTCTGATAAAAGTGGGTCACAAAAGCCAATTATCTTGAGAGATATGGGTTTTTGCATATGAAAAACCCATTATGTGCGTACTTTTTTGCATCACAGTCAACAAAATTTGGGTAAATGACTCAGAAATCTGAGTAAACGCGAACCCTGGCCTATAGTGTAGAAATGTTGAGGATTAAAATTATCCATGTCTTCAGAAGAGGCAAATCCGAGCTCTATACATTTAATTATTTACTAGGGAAACTTCTTTTTCTTTGGTAGTCCTAAAGATTTTACATTATTTTTATGCTACTGCATTTAGGCAGTTGTTAAAAAGGGAAAGGAGGAGGAATTTGTGAATACAGTAAAACCTCCTTTAGCGACCACTTC
Organism: Cheiracanthium punctorium; assembly: GCA_038373885.1. Classification (NCBI taxonomy): domain Eukaryota; kingdom Metazoa; phylum Arthropoda; class Arachnida; order Araneae; family Cheiracanthiidae; genus Cheiracanthium; species Cheiracanthium punctorium. Next base: position 116,879 of record JAWZYV010011950.1, read on the forward strand.
TAATGACGATATGTGGACCACATATCTGTGGTACTCCACATTCTCAGTAGAATTAACATAAGAACTAACCTCAGAACAACTGTCACCCGTTCACATTACAAAAAACTCTTTAACAGCCACCCGAATGTGCTTTTCAATTTTTTTTCAACTCAAAGTTTGAGCAATGTAAAGTTTATTTGCCACACACCACAAAATAAACATACTGCTAATATCTAGTGCCTCAACTAGAGTTTACCGTCACCCAGGGCAAAACTAAATTTGACTGCCTTTACTTTGGAATCAAAAAGTATTTTAGCAACCTTGTCGATATGATGCCCAAAACATGCTCTGTTTGCACCCTGCCAATTGTCTTCCGAATATCTAAAATTCTGGTGTTCTTACTAACTTTCATGTAGCTGCAAAATTTCACTTCATTCAAAAATGATGAGTTGTATGGAAAAACAACAAATAATTCTTTAGAAAAATTTATTTTTTTCTTAATAAAGATGACTTTTTAAAATATAAATTAGTATAAATGAGATTTAATGAAGCTAAAATAGCATATTTGTATCCCTATTATTAACTTTGTTTATTTTAATGTTTTTAAGATATTAACACCAGTGGCGAGGCTCCTTCATTTGAGCACATATACCCTCAAAGAAAAAACTAAAGAACAAACACATTAACAAATTAAAATAAATATGAAGTACACTTCTAGATTTTTGTGAATTTAAAATGTGAGTTTTACTCTCTCCCCCCACTATTATTAAATACGCTTATTATAGCTAACGCACTGTAGTGTAGGTTACTACACCACAGTCTTTAATCAATTGCACGTGCAAACGGAAAATTTTCCCCCTGAACCACTCTGTGGTATCAAAAGCGGAGACAGCCGAGAAGAAGTACCGCGCTGATGAAATCATTCCGTTCGTACATTTTCATTGTGCACACAGGGCCATTTTTGCAGTATTGCTTCCTGATTTTCCCTTAGTTTGTTACGTTTGGTTAGTTAATTAATTTTTATTTCATTTTTTAAATATTTTCTTTATTTCTATCTTTTTCACTACATTAATTTTTTACAAACTAGTGTAAATAATTAAGATAGGAGTAAAAGTCATGTTTTAGAGCTAAAGCAATGGCATTTTTTCAATATTATCTTTTGAAAAAAAATTGAAATAAGATGAATCAAGACAGCACCTTTGCTGAAACTTATCTTGGTGATGAAATGTAAGACCCAAGATGACTTGTTTTCTTTCGTTCGCATGCATTGTTTTCCTTTAACTGCTGGAAACAGAAATATAATTTAATTTAAGGTGCGTCTTATCTGCATATTTAATTTTCGAAATTTTTGTGAACCTCCTTTTAAATAACCCGCGAGCTACCACTTATTAGCACCTGAAAGCCAACTACCTCCAGAGGAAGGTCACTTTTAGGCAGGCCCACGGATGGCCATTATTCAGAAGTTTCACTGTAATTAACTTATATATTGATACATAAAACATGTAAATCAAAAAACTACAATTATTGCTAATCGTTTATCTTTTCAGGATTTTGAAACCAGGGTATGCCATTCATATACATTAATATCTGACATAAAATAAAATTGTTTCAAAAACGTGGCTTAATGAAACGACAAGGAGATAACATCAGTGATCAGGTGATTACATATATATTCACATCCTTCATATTTTTGAGAATGCAATAAATATTTTTGATGGAAATAGTTTTCATTTACCTTTACACACACAAAACCTTTTTTTTTTTTTTTTTTTGCATAAACTAGCACTTTTCAACCACACACGTGGCCATCCTCAAGTGTTTTACTGACTGTTGCTTCTCTCGCTCTTTTATTATACTTCAGCCATGGGGACACCAACTTTTGTCGATGTGTGCTTCAGTAGTGTCATTAATCGCTGTGACATCATTTATTATTTTTATTCCTTCTCGTTAGCACATCAAATATTAATTTAAAATTCACATAAGAACCTTAAGCATTGCAAAGATTCATTAAAAAAAAAAGCCACTTGCCTCTATTTTTTTTTTTTTAATGAACAGCTCAGAAATATCGCTAACACCCACTGGCTTTAAAAAGTAAAACCAGCATGCTTTCTTTTATTTAGCTTTATATTCACATCTTATTTCTAACAAAAACACGCTTTCTTTTCATACAATAGCATAACATAATTTCAGTCCCTTCCATCCATAACATGAAACAATTTCAAATTCCCAAACTGGTGATACTACATGTTTTTTTATGGCTGCCAGTCAAAAATACCACCTGCAGGTTACTTCACTACCTGTGCATCGCCCACGATAGTGCCAGAGCGACCACCAAATGAAACGTAAACACAAACATTGATATGTAATCAGCACCATATACGGAATATAGTCCTCTTTTTTTTTGGCTGCTACATTTGCTATTTTAGTGTCTGTTCCTTTACAGTATGGGATTGCTTTAGTGAGCTGTTGTTTAGTCTTTTGTGCACTGCTTATTATATTCAATTGCACCATACCTAATTCTTGCAAACACATATTTTCCATTTAACGGGAATTTTTATAAACAAAACAAGGTGCCCCAATAGAATCTCCCATTTTGGGTATTATTGCAGAATGGAAAAGGAGAAAAGTCAAAGATTACATAAAATTAAATAAAACAATAAAAGTCTGGTGCAGATATGCGGATGACATTTTTGCTCTTGTTGAAAATAAAAATTTAGAAAACCTACTTAAAGAAATAAATGAAAAACATCCAATTCATGTTTGAAAAGAAAATAACTGTATAATTAATTACCTAGTTATCATTAAAAATGAAGAATCATTAAGAAAATCATTAAAAATGAAGAAAATAAAATAAATACTAGTATTTACGGAAAACCCACAAACAATAATCAACTTGTCAACTTAAACTCCAGTACCACCTTTAAATATAAAACAGCAGCTATTCATTCATACATCACTAGAGCTATTAAAATTTGTTCGAACCAAATCCTCTTAGAAGAAGAAATCAATTTCGTTAAAAATCAAGGGGAAATAGCAAACTATCCTAAAAGAGTCATAAATAAACTCTATAAAGAAAGAATTAAAAAAATGAATCTAATAACCAGTGCACAAAAAAACGAAACATTTCATTAAAGCAGTCCCATACTATAAAGGAATAGCCACTAAAATAGCAAATGCAGCCGCCAAAAAAGGAATCAATACCCCCTTCAAACCTAATCAAAATTTGCATCTGACTTAATCATCTTCAGTAAAATCAGAACAGATAAAGATAAAATAAACCAAGAAGAAACCAGGGGCATCTACAAAATTAATCTTAATGAAGAAAGCAATAGTTCTGGATGTTATATTGGGGTCACAAAAAGGAAAATTAAAGAAAGGAAGAAAGAACATATTTATGATCTACACTTTAGAAAACCAAGTCCCCTGTCAAAACTAGCCCAATCCATCCCCCTTACTATCAATATTGATAATGTTAAGAAAAAAGCAAACTTCAAAAATAAAAGCTACAGTCTGAGATGAAAAGCAAAATAATAAATGTCACGGCAATTAACGTTACTACTCACACACACATTGACAAAAGTTGGTGGCTATAGCTGAAGTGTAATAAAAGAATGAGGGAAGCAATAGTCAGGAAAACACCTGAGCATGACCATGTGCATGGCTGAAAGTGCTAGTTTATGTGAAAAAAGGTATTGTGTGCGTAAAAGTTAATGGAAACATTGAATTCACATATTCATCCTGCTTGTATACCAATTTTCATTATTTCTCTTACTTAATTGTGCTGTTAAGGTTTTTCTGATAAAATCTTTTGTTATGATATTCTTTGACCATTATACTATTTCTTTGAAGTTATGAGAAAAGAAAAAATGTCACAAATTTCTGAAAAGAAAATTGTAGAAATCTTCAAAAAATGTACCTGTAAGCAATAAACATTTGTGATCTATAAAGATTTTAGAAAACATACTTGAACATATAATCTCATTTCAAAATTTATTAAAATTCAACAAAAGATTGAAAAATATTTTTAATGTCTTAGAATTTTTTTCCCAAGACTTTAAATGTATATTTCAATTAAATATGTGTCAGTATATATTGCAATTAAATATGGGTTATTCCACAGTATTTGGCTTCACAAGTTTGAAAAAAAAAAATTAAATAAAGAAATTAAAAGCAATGCATTTTAAAACTTTAAATCTCTTCTAATAAAATTTATCAACAAAAAGTGGAGCATCTTGTTTGCAGTCATACAGAAACATTTGTTATGTACATTATATTTTTAATTACTCAAAAAATATTTTATTTTATTTCAAAGTTCCCGTGTTTCATAAAACCTTTTCAATGGTAGTGTCGTGAAATAAAAAGGGAAAGAAAATATTTATCACAAATTTTTAGTGTTTAATTACTTTGTGTCCCATATGAAACAATTTTATTTTTAATTTTTTAACTAATAATATTGATGATAACTGAACAATTTTTTCTCCTTCTTCAACTAGTGCACAACTTCCTAAGTTATTGAATTAAAGTATATAGCTTTTCATTTTGAAGCTGGACATGAGAATTAAAAATGTGTTACACACAGGAGAAAATGCAAAATTTTGATTTAAAATTTAGCTAAATTTTAGTTTGCTGCTTTTTTTTGCATAATTGACAGCACTAAAGGCAAAAAATATGTATACAAGTAAGCACATATGGTTAGATATACACTATTTACCAATAATTATTTGGACACCCATACAAATCAGGATATCTGCAGTCCTGATCTATGTTGCACATTCTTTCTTTAAATGTTGTGTAGGAAACAGCATTGGCATTTGTCACATACAAGATGCCACAAAATTCAGAGCTCTCTGATTTTGAGAAAGGCAGAATTGCCAGATAGCATTCAAATAGTCAATATCCCTAAGGGACATGTCTAGTCAGTTAAACATTCCAAAAGTGACAGTGGCTTTTGTGATTGGGAAGTGAAATGTGGGTGGTAATCATTGGAATATGCTTCGACCAGGCAAACCTATGAAACTAAGAGATAAAGACCGATGAGTGCTGTCCAATGAAATTCGGAAAAGCCACATCAAACCGATAGCCCACATACTCCAGAAGTTCTAACAAACAATTGGGACTCTTGTTTTGATAAATACCATCCGCAAGAAAGCACATTTAGTTTGGTTTCCATGGTCTTGCTGTCCCATAAGACTTTGATTACAAAATCCAATCATGATGCTTGGTTGAGGTGGTGCAAGTACGTTGAAATTGAATCCTAAATGGGTGGAAGCAGGTTCTCTGGAGTGATGAATCAAGGTCCAATCACTATCAGTCAGATGTCAAGAAACTTAAGCATATAGGGATGGACGCAAGACGATTTTTTGCGAGACGAGACAGAGATTTACAGCTTTTATGCAAGACGAGACAGACATTTTTAACATTACGATATAGGGATTTTGCGAGATGAGACACATTTTTTTGGCTGTTTTGCAAGATGCCAATTTTTTATCTCACGTCCATCCCTATAAACATACTCAATGGCTTTTACAGAAACAAACTTGGCAAAACTTCTGACTAAAGAAATACATGTCTTTGCCATCGCTGTAACCTAATAACCCTTCAGAATGATGAATCATTCTTTCCTGGCTTTAATTGCTCTGAGCTTTTCACCAATCACAGCCACAATTGTAAATATAAACAATGTAATGTTTATATTTAACTCGCCAATTACAAAAATAGTTATTATGTCCTAAATATGGAAGCCTTACAGATTATAACCACAGATGGCACTATAAATGATATGACGCATGCGCAGATAGATCCTGGGTGGAATGCCTTGCTGAGGAAGAGAGCTGGCCAGTTGGAACTAAGACCTGTGCTGAAGAAGGTGGTGGCTGCCACCGATAGTGCTACATACGGATTTTAATGCATTTTTAACTGTTTCTAATTGAGTCATTTTAAATGTTTGATAACATTTTTTTTTCTGTTTGTGTCATGGGGCCCCCTAAAATTATCAGGACATGGGCTAAAGCCTACTAAGCCTAATGGGTAATCCAGCCCTAGTTATTCCGACATCAAAGTTTTTAAAGTAATTCACTCTCAATGCTTTGAAGACGGGTGGTCGTTTTTTCAACCAAGCAGTTGAACACCTTAAAGGACGGGCTTGGTTCATATTTTGACCAACTAATGCTTTCCCCCTCTGTAAATGTTCACCTGTACTGGACCGGTGGGGAGAGATGTCAACATCCATCCATCAATTCAGTTGCACCCCAGTTCCTGAAAAGGAGCATATACGCGTAAAGGTAATCCCCTTGTTCAAGAAGTTCGTTTTACTTTGGAGGCTGGAAAGAGTAATCCATTAATGTTTGTTGCACAAATAGCAGCTTCAGCTAAGAGTCACTGAAATGGGGGGAAAGCATTTTTCAGATGCTCCCGTCCTTCTGAAACAGCACTGCCAAAATTTCCCCGCCGGGAAAAGGTTAATATTATAAAAAAACAGTACATATTTTTCACATAGTTAATAATTTTCATTCTCTTTTGATCCCATTCATTATTTTTAATTTCTTGTAGTAGACAGGAAAAATAAAGAAAACACAGTACTACTATTTCACACAATAGAAATACTGCATTTTGAAACATTAAAAGGTTAAAAACTACACTATAAAATCCTTTGGTAGCAGCTTTCGGTGGCATGCCACTACCTTCTTCAGCCCTACATCAAATACATCATCGACATAACAAAACCAGGTATTTATAATATTGGGAAATTTACTTCCCAATATTATAAATACCCGTCTCTTTAAATAAAAGTGTGCTGTAATAATTAAAAGTGAAGCTGAAAATATCCTTAAAGAAATCAACGCAATAGACCCAAACATACAATTCACCATGGAAATAGAAGAGAATGCCACCATTAACTTCCTGGATGTTAAAATTATTTGAGATAAAGAAAACCATATCCATACCACCGTTTTTGGAAAACCCACAAACAATAATGAAATTGTAAACTTCAACTCAAAAACCCCTTACAAATTTAAAATTGCTGCCATCCGTTTCTATATCAATCGCGCCATTACAATCTGCTCCAACGAAATCCTCCTCAAAAAGGAAATTCAGTTCAAAACTCAATGTAAAAATGCAGGCTACCCAAAATCCCTTGTCAAGAACCTCTTTAAAAATAGAATTAAAAAACTTGAACACATCAGCAGCCATCAAAAAGAGAAACCAGTGTTTACTAAAGCTATACCCTACTGCAGGAGAGTAGCTATAAAAATAACCAATGAGGCAGCAAAGAAAAATATCGAAATGCCTATAAAGCCTAATCAAAATATTTTCAAACGAATATGCAGTGATAAAGACCCAATAGATAAAGATGAAACCGTCGGGATATAAAAAATAAATTTTGCCTTTAATAATTCAAATAAATCTGGTTGTTACATAGGAATGACTAAAAGGAAAATTAAAGGAAAAAAAAGAACACTTTAATGATATTAAATTTAATAAACCCAGCACAGCTCTCTCTAAAATAGCCCAAGAACAACCCATTGAAATTAATTTTAATGAAATCAAAAAACTTGCTGACTATAAAAATATCAATTGCGCACTAAAAATGGAGGCACTTAAGATCCTAACTACAGATGGCGCAGTTAATGACATGATACATGCGCAGATCGATCCGGGCTGGGGAGAGACTGCGAGGAAGAGATCAGTGCAAGCAAGAAACGGCGAAGGCTGAAGAAGGTGGTGGCATGCCACCGAAAGCTGCTACCGAAGGATTTTATTGAGTAGTTTTTAATGTTTTAAAGCAAGTCCTTCCTACTACTTTTAATCAAATACTGCATTTTGTTCTTGAGTTAATTTATAATGATTACATAGTAAGCTATTAAAACTGAATTATATCATGGCATTAGTTAAACCAGTTTTAATGAAAAGGTTTTTGATACCTGATAAAAAAATTTTTTTTTTTTTAAAAGTTCATTTGCAATACTGTGAATTATTCTTCTGTCAAAAGCTTTATTATTATATCATTATCGTTTCTTTTTGTATTCCATATGAGTTCAAATATGTTTTCAAGCTGTACAAATTATCTTTCTTTTTTGGTACTTTTTCTGATATATTAAATAAAATGAAAATTCAAAAGAGTAGTCTTAAAACATTAGCTGTTAAATGGGTCAATTTTTACTACAAATTTTTACTTATTTAATACTCTGTAATTTACCTTTTAAAAAGCTTCATTTAAACATAATCATACTTCAGAAATTTTTTCTTGCATACTGATACTTTCACTTATTGTAGATTTTTCTTGGAATAAAAGAAAAAAATTTCGGTCACCAAAAAAATTAAGATAGCTCTTTTCTTCTGTTCAAGAATTTTTAAAAAACTATTTCACATGTTTCATTTATAAAACACATCCTCTTCATACATCATTAAAAACATTTTGTAAGTCAAAATAGTTGTATTATAGTTCTATTTATAGTTATATAGTTGTATCTGGTTATCAACTACTATCTTTTATAAAAAAATATGCCTTTTTTTTTTTTTTTTTTCTTTAACTGTTTGTCTAAAACATTGTACACTATTAAACTTTTAACTTAAAAATTTTAGTCTGCTTGATTCTTTAAAATTATCTTAAAATTGTATTTGAGATTTTTTTTCAGTATAGCTATGCAGTTACAATTTAAATTAATTAATTAAAATAATTGAACCACTGAGAATGTTACTTAATGCAAATAATTTAGATGCTGTGAATTATAAATTTATTTTCATTTTAGCCTCCTGTAAAGAAACCTGATCTCAGCTCATCAACTGATTTACGTTCTAAAATTGGAGCAAAATTACAAACATTGTTAAATGGGATTTCTACAGATACTAGGCGTAATACAAGAAACAGAAGACAACTGTATAAAGATTTATTTGGTGAACCCCAGTATTCAGAAATTATTATAGATCCCACAATAGTGGTAAAAATTGAAGAGCCTGATACAGAAGAGTGCACTAATGATTCAACTGCTTTCCTGAACTCTCAGAATTTTCTGAAATCAGCAAAGAATCGGTTGACTGAGCTGCTAAATAAACAGCAAGAAGGTTCAAACAAATTTAAGGTAGTTATGCTTTTTAAAAAATTGAGAGATTATTTTTGTTCTTTAGCAATAATTTAAGTTTATTTTAGAATGTTTTTTTTTAATGCATGGTTTTGATTTCTTGGAAATTTGTCACTAAATGTCTTTGAAGAAGTCCCATGAGAAGTTGTGTTGGAATATATGTTAAGTCAGACAATAAATCATCTTTTTTCTAATTATCCCCCTTTTTCATGCCTGCCCCACTTTCTCTCCCTACCCCCCAAATAATAATAATAATAATATTGTAATGTTTCGAACAGCATCTGTTTTGGAGTTTTAGTTATTATTAAAGAATGTAATTGATCCATGATTCAGTTGAATTAGTGGGATTCTTGCCCCATGTTATATTCAACCATTTTACATCTTTTTATTAGCACTAGGGTTCTATTTTGCTCAATCCCAGAATTTTGTCTATGCAATCTTGTGGACAGGTTTTGTAGATATGAACTGTCACGGTGAAGATCTTTTCCAATGTGTTTGCCAGATAATTTGGAGGGGGATTAATAAAATTTTGAAATTCCCACTAGGTTTGCAATTTTTGATAATTGATCACTAAGTTTGGTGTCAAAATTCGGCAGTTTATTATAAATATATTACAAGTATAGTTAGAGAATGCCTGGCAAAAATTGTAAAACAGTTTTGGTAGGCGATTTTATTATAGATTTCAATTCCAAAGAAGTTTTTTATGGAACAAGGAAGGAAAACATACTACATTATGATACACTTTCCAAGCAGTATTTAAAATGGTAGAGAATAGTTGGATTATGCTTGGAGAAGGCTTTAAAACACTTTTAGAAGGTGATTTCAAGATAATATTGGTTCCAAAGATGCATTTTATTTAAAAAGAAAGGCAAATGCGGCACATTCATGAATTATGATGCCTATTCCAAATAGTATTTAATATGGTGAAGTATAGTTGGAATATGCTTGGCGAAGATTTAAAATAGTTTTAGTAGGCGATTTTAAGATAGATTTTGATTCCAAAAATGGGTTTTATGGAATGAGAGAGAAAAATATGGCACACTCATGAATAACGATACTTTCCAACTTAATGGAATAAGGGGAAAAAATCTGGAGTGACTCCACTCGACTTTCCGAACACTTACGATTAAGATCATTATCAAGCATTAAAATAAATTTTAATCGATGAATAATTGAAATATATATACCAAATTGAAGCTCAATCGAATGCGCCGTTTAAATGCTAGTGCACTTTCAAGAATTTCTCCCCATATGGAATAATGTAAAAGAAATCTGTCGTAGCCCTGCAGAAAAACTATAAGACCTATACACATCAAAATCAATGCCAGTCTTAGGATGGTGGTTTATAACATGTATACCCAATTTGAACTCAATCGAATGTACCATTTAAACGCTAGCGCACTTTCAAGAATTTCCCCCATAGGCCATAATGTAAAAGAAATCTTTGTCATAGCCCTGTAGAAAAACTGGAAGTCCTATACGCACCAAAATCAATACCGGTCTTGTGACGATGGTTTGTAACATATATACCCAATTTGAGCTCAATCGAATGCCCTGTTTAGGAGCTATCGTGTTCACTCACATACACACACACACACACATGCATGTACATACATATATCTTGTAAAAATAGCGTAAATGAATTTAGAGGACCTCAAAATGTGTAAATACACCAAAATCTGAAAGTCGAATTTTTTCATGATTACAATACTTTCCTTACAACATGGTACATGTTCGGAAAGTAAAAATAGGGACGATGCATAAATTATGATACGCTTTTAATCTATAGTGCATATTTAAAAGTCCGAAAGTGTTTCAGATTTTCTTACTTTATTTTTTATTTTTTTTGTAATATAATAGAGTACAGCAGAACAACTGTACTTTTGAATCTAATATGTAATAAGTAGTGTAAAAAAAATAATTTATTCTGAATAATAAATTTTCATATATATTTAATCATTGTGTTTCATTTATTTCAGAACAATGAAAAAGAAAACACATTGTCTAAAAACAAAGGTAATTCATCATCTCCAGTCAAATCCAACTCTTTGCAAAACCAAGCATCTCACAAATCATCCCTACGTTCATCAAGCAGAAAAAGAAAAGTTTCTTCTGGTAAGGAACATTCCAGTTCAACTTCAGATGCTGCAAGTAGTCAAGGATGTTCTAAAAGCTCAGCTTTAGAGGATATTAGGTATTTACAAGATGGAACTGAAGTTGATGATATATTACTTATTGAGACACCAGGTAGTTCTAATAATTTAAGTAATCTGCAACCCTGTTCTGCTAATGAACCTAATAGTTCTTCAAATACTGATGATTGCATTATTTATGAGGAAGTCACTCCACCATTATCAACTGGTAAGTCTGACTCAATTGTTGCAGGTACATCTACTGTTAGTTGTCAGCCAAATACAAGTTCACAGACTTCTGTTTCTGAGTGCTATGTAAAAAAGGATAATTCCAAGTCTCGGCGAAAATCGCCAAAAAAAGTTCAGTCCGAAATGTTGAATTATGATTGCTCTCCTCATGTTGCAGGCCTTGTTGATGTCATTTTAAATACAGAAGACAACATAAATAGGATTCCTTATAGTAACTCAAATGATTCTGAAACAGTTGATGATCCTAGTGTACCTCAAATTGTTGTGGATGTTCCTGATGAAGATTCAGTTTCTACCAGACATACTTCAGCTGTAAATCCTGAACCTGAAGTTGTTCTGTTATGTGTGAAGAAACCAACTCATGAAGTCATTACTTTAGAAGTATGTTTTATTATCTTTATTAAATATTACTTGTGACTTAAATAGAGAAAGTTCAAAAGGAACTATAAGCATTGCGATGATTAAATACACTTGGGTCATCAAGCCAGAGAAATTAAAAGAGTTTGAGGGAAGGATTTTACAAACTACTATGTTAAAGCTACTTTGAATAGCTTAAAATATCAGCTGCTTGAAAAATACTTTTAGATACATAACTGACATTGAAAAAAAACCTATCCTATAATTAATGCATTTATAATAAAAATTCTTCACACCTTATTAAAAAACTGCACTTAAGATCTGTCATACACAACTTCTCACATCTACATATTATGACATTATAATTACATATCAAGAAGCTCTTGTATATGCTACATTAATTGGCTATGGCCTTTTGCTAAAATGCTAAGCCCCTAAAGTGCTGAATTACATTAAAAGAAAATCTGATGTGTCCAACACATGACTTCCTTGCACGTCTATTAAATCAAAAATGTTTTTTACGCGCTTCCTCTAAACTTATTTGTTTGAAAGATATAAAATATCAATAATAGTAAGATATAGCGATTTCTAGCCAAACATTTCGATATCGCCAAGCTGAGTTCAATTTGAAAGATTTCTTTCTGACACTTTATTTGGCGATATTTCACCAAAAGCCGACAAACTTGAGATAGTTTGCAAGATTTTGGGGATAGCCAAAGTAGTCATTGACCACAGACTTTCAATGAATTGAATGCATCCATACACCTTAATGTATTTAAAGTCATTTGGCTCACCCTGTAAATAAATTCCCAGTCGATTGCTGTCAAAAAAGATATTGAAAACCGTTAGATATTATAATATAGTTCTAAATACCAAAGTTCAAAATTCTACGGGTTAAAGTTTTAGAGTTATACAAAATACGAAATAATTTTTGGCGCCAAATTTGGCGATATTTCGGCGAAACTCGTCAATGTCGACGACATTTGGCAAGATATTAAGCATAGACCAACAATCACAGATTATCGCCAAATTTGGCGATATTTCGCCAAAACTCGCCAAGAACGATGACAAATGGCGATACTTTGGGCATGGACCAAATGACTATCGCCAAATTTGGCGACATTTCGGCAAAACTCGCCAAGGTCGAGGACAGACGGCGAGATTTTGGGCATGTACCAAACAATGACTGTCTACAATTGTATTATATTGAAGATGTCCATAGACATTAAAGTACTGAAATTCTTTTCGGTGGTCCTGTAAATAAACTCTCCAGTAGATTTTAACCAAAAATAGAGATGCACAACTAGATGTTACAACAATCTTATATATGAAATTTCATAATAGTTTTTGAGATTTGAGAGTTAAATATGCACACACGTACACAAAAAAGTTGCCAAGCTTGGCGACTTTTGGCATAGTACTTGAGGGAGGTACGTGACCGTGGTCGGACCATTACCTAACTTATGTGGTGGGACGGTATTGTGCTTGAAATGGATGAATCTCCTAAAATTGCCATTGACCGTAATGTATTGGAAAAATTTTGAGTGTTCCTGTAGCAGAACTGTAAATGATAAAGACACTTTTTTTTAATGGAGAAATTAATTTTCTAACTCTTTACAGCATATATCACTTCTGAGTCGTTTGAAATAGCCCAATACCTCTAAAAAACGCTTTGATGAATTTCGCCCCATAGAGCGTAATGTATTTCGAATCTTTTGGGCGGTCCTGTACATAAACTATTCATTCGATTGCGACCAAAAGGGGAGGTGCACAACTAGATCATAGAACAATCCTAAATATCAAATCTCAACATTCCACGACCCATAGTTTTTGAGATATGCGAGTTACATACATACGTACGTACGTACAGACGGCATGGAAAAACTGACCACAATAAACTCGCCGCTGGTCAAAATGAGTTGCAGACACGTTAATATGATCGTGCATGCTAGCCTACGATGAGATGCATTGAAAAAATTTTTTAAATTCAATTTAGAGGTAGTCAAAATCTGTTTTTTTGTTGAAATTTGGCCCCCAAAATTTTTCGGGATCACATTACTTCCTTATACTACGTACAAGGAAGTAATAATTGTCACATCTGCATTTAGAACAAGCTTGATACAAAAAATATTTTTTTTTTAAATCTGGTAATTTTCAATCATTTTTTTAAAAACTTTAAAAAAATAAATGAAGAAATTAGTGACCATTGATTAACAAAAATTAAAGAGGTATAAGTTGACGAACTTCAAAATGAAGATAATTTATATGATGATAATATATTGCTTAAAAAGAAAAGAAAAAAAAAAAAAACTTCTAGCATACATGAGGATTTTTATTTTGGGCAATGCCCAAATTTAGCTTCTTTTGAAAATGCTTAAAATAAGTATTGCTTTTCTCTGAAAACAGAAAGAAGCAACAGTTTGTTTCAATTGTTCAATTATGAGAATTATTTAAGTAATTATGAGCTATTTCTGCAAACATGATTTAGTTACTCTGCTTCAAGTTTGAGTGGTAAGATCACTTCAAAAAATTGATATATTGTTTGCAGCAAGTGGTTTCATTTTCTCAAGGTTATCTGCCCCTATGCCAAGAAAATTAATTTATCTGATAAGGTATTATTGAATATTGCTTAAAATGTTGTTTTATTACTAGATAATTGAGGGTTTTTTTTTTTTTTGTTTTTTTAGGACAATGATGAATCGGATGATGTTGTTGAAGCAGTTCATGAATGTGATCAGTGTGGTAAAGCATTTCGTGCACAATCCTTGTTGAATTTTCATTTAAGAATGCATGGAAGTGATTCATCCATATAGCATCTCCCAGTTCTTCATTAATTAGCTGAGAAAATAATATTGTAAGAAAATAATTTAAAATATTTTCCTGAAAACTTTCTTTTTCTTATTGCCTAATTTCTAAGTTACATCTAAATAACAAATTGTGCCTGCTGAAATTTAGTACTGGCGTTCATAAATAATTGTTAATAACTGTACTTGCAAAAACATTTGCTTGATACAGAATAAAAGTTCTGTATTTATTGGAAATAATTTCAGTATGTCTTCATCTTTTATGTATGAGGAATATATTACCAGCTAATGAAATGTGATTAATTGATTTGAATCCCCCCCCCAAAAAAAAGTTAATTTTCTTTAATGAATATGAAAAATGTGTTCTATAAAACAATTTTCTTATACAGTATGTTGCACATTAAAATTACTTCAGTTCACTGAGACACTTCATTGCCAGATCATATAAAAAAATGCCAATCATTTGTGAAATGTTTTTTTTTTCTTTTTTTTAACCTGACATAATTTGTTCTATTAATTCTTGTGAGAAACATAGCCAGGGTAGTCTAGGTATGTGTGTGTGTGTGTAGGGGGGGGGGTGCTTTGTTGCCCGTACTAATTTTTTTTTTAATGACAGTAATTTAGTTTTGTAAAAATTTTACCCTTTTTACCACTGGGTCCTTCCTGAATTTTTTTCCCCCTAGATATGTGCTTGTATCCTTTTATAAAGTAACATGGTTTCTTGAATATTGAGATAAAGCATGTAATCTGAAGCATATGCAGACTTGCCAACTTTTATGCTTTACGCGTAAAATTTACGCATTTCGACTGCTGTTTACGCTTTTACGCATAGAGCACTTTTTTTTACGCATTTCCGGATATTTTCTTCCTAACTTGTGTATATTTCTTTAAAAGTGAAATTGATATTAAAAAGAAATGTATTAGGTTTTAAATTGAAATGATGTTCTATGTTAGGGCCTTTTTGCCTTTTCAATATGGATCTAAGTGGTAGCATCGGCACCATGATCCACATCGCACATCCATGTTGACACAATGCGCATCAAAATATTTTTCTTTGTTGCCACTGAGGCAAAGAAAAAAATCTTTTCCCACATGCGACGCTGAGTATTTCTTAATTGGTTTACCCAGTCATGACATCATAGAGTAGAGCGAATGGGAGAATCGTTTACTAGGGAGTAGGTCTTTCTCCTGTGACTTGTGCGTCTCACGTCACGTGGTGTTCTTCGTTATCAGCCATCAGCGCGCACCCGCTTTGCGGTTAAGTGGTAGACGCAGACAGTAGTATGAGCATACTTCTATTGCTTTTCTGAGGATTATTTTCGATAAATGATCACTGGCACAGCATAACTTATAAAAAGTTATAGCAAAGAATGGGTATACAGGGGTCGCACTGCCAATCGCCAACGTTGCAAATTGCGGAAATAAAATTAGTTTGGCGAAAGAAAATACGTTTGGGCGAAAATATTGACAATTGCTTTTCTTAATGATGTCCGGAAAAATCTAATTTGGCGAAATGTTAAAAAGAGCCAGCGCAACCCCTGGGGTATATATAGTATCATATGTCAAAGGAGCGAAATTTGCTTATTGTAACGTGTGCCGGAGTGATTTCAGCATTTTTCATGGAGGAAAGTATGACATTTCTCGCCACTCGAGTTCGTCAAAACACAGTGAAAATGTGAAACGTGTTAACAGCAGTAAAAGTCTACAAACATTTTTCAAAGAGGACGGACAGTCCAGTGGCAGATTAATGCAAGTTTCTCGGGGGTGGGAAGTTAGAAGATTGACATATACATCCATTTTATGGAAGCAATTTAGGATCTTTTACATTAATTTCTTTTTTCTCGGGGGCCGGTCGCCCCCTCCGCCCCCCCTTTAATCCGCCCTTGGGACAGTCGGACGTTATTCATGCAGAACTGTTATTTACATCTTTCTTGATCGAATACAATGTTCCTATTTCAGCAGCTGACTATGCTGAATGTGAGAGGGTTTTCAGTATTATTCGGAAAAACAGAAATGAATTCAGGTGCAACTTGTCTATTAAGATTTTGGAAAGCCTTCTTATTAAAGATTTTTACTTCAGATTTTCTGAATAAAGCAGAAAAAGCTACTGCTGCTTCTTTGAAGTCAGCACAGTCAGAGTTATTTCAAGCCAGTTAAGTGATTATAATTAATAAATTGTTAATCACAAGAAATCTGGAAAATGGTGTATTAATTGATTTGCCTTTTATTCAACAACTTCATTTTCTTTTATTGTTATTAGCTTTAATACTTCAAACAAATAATTGTGATATAAAATGCATTAAAAATAATACTCGTGCATTCTATGGTGAAAAGTAAAAAATAACGCTCACGCGTTGTATAGCAAAAAGTGTCGAAATTTCTGTTCGCGCGCTGTTTTACACATTTTGATTTTCCCAGGTTGGCAAGTCTGCATATGCATCTTTAGATCTTAAAATTTAAAGCTGTCTAAAGTCTTTACAACTTTTGTTATAGAGAACACAAATGATCTTATTAGGATGATTATTTCAACAAAGGTCCGCTGAATTAGATTCTTGCTTTTGTTAAAAGAAACATCTTTTTCACTAAAAACAAGCATATACTGTATTCCTTATCTGTAAGAAAATAAAGGCAAATGAATGAAAATGTCTTTATATTGCTCATATTAATGTTTTCCCCTTCCAGTCTACAAAAATTAATTTTTTGTGCTGTTCTTGAATAACTGTAAGATTCTTTGTAACCAAGTGTAGAATCATAATTCTTTAAACAACAAAAGTCTGGATTTTTATATTTTCTTTTTTCCTCTAGAGCTGAATTTTGACAGATCTTGATATTTTTATGCAATTGTAAGTAGAATAAATTCAAATAAATTATTTTTTAAAAATATTCAAAAGACCTATGAAACATTCATAATATTGCCTTGTACTATTTTTCATACCAGTTAACTGTAGCTATTTAGCCCTGTTTACTTAGAGTATGAGATCTTCCAAATTCTGTTTATAAATATATTATGAATTAATTTATTTATTAACTAGCTGAAGTACCCGTTCTTCGCACGGGAATGAATGGACTTTTTGATATTAATATTTGCTGTGATTACTATTTATTGTAATAAAGAGATATAGCAAAATGGATATCGCGTTATATTGTGTTCAATAATCATGCATACTGAATTTCAAGTCAATCGTTTTTACGGTGCAGAAGGCGATGCGGCGTAGCACAATCTAGTGGCGAATTTTAGCAAAACGGATACTTCAAAAATTTTCTTCGCATTCAGATATCGATGTATACGAATTTTCATGACGATCGGCTGAATAGTCTTGAAGTTAATGTGTTGACGCGACATCTAGTGTCAAGTTATAGGAAAATGGATCGTGCCAAACTCTTCCCCGTGTTCAAATATCTATGTATACCTATTTTCATAGCGATCATTCGCACAGTCAAGAAGTGATACACTGCAGGGCCATCTAGTGGTTAATTAAAGTAATGATTTGCTACAGCGCCGTCATGTGGCGAGTTATAGCAAAATGGATAACGCCAAAATATTCTTATTGTTCAAATAGCTATGTATACTGATTTTCATAGCCACCGTTTGAATGGTCAAAAATTTGGCCTGCTGCAGCGTCATCTAGTGGCGAGTTAAAATAATAATGCATTGCAGTGCCATCTAGTGGTGAGTAACATCAAAAGTAACGCAGTTAGAATATATTCTTCGTTCTCAAATGTGCAAGTATAAAAAATTTTATGCCGATCGGTCGAACGGTATAGAAGTTGATGCGTTGCAGCGCTATTTAGCGGTAAGTTACAGCAAATGGATAGTGAAAAATATTCTCCGTGTTCTAATATTCGCGTGTACCAAATTTCATCGAAATTGGTTGGACGATATTCGCATAGCAAACGGCTAAACGGAATAGAATTCGACGTTCTGCTGCGCCACCTAGTGAAAAGTTAGAGGAAAACGGATAGCATAAAAACCTTCTCCATGATAAAAGACTTAGGTGAACCAAATTTCATGGTGATCGGTGAAACGGTGCTGGAATTTTTCAACCTCCTACACACATACCAACATTCATTTTTATCTATAACCAGTCTTATTATACGTATATACCAGTCTCAAGTAAAATCCAGTTTCAAATCTAAGCCTCGCCAAAGTGCCAGCATACGCCATTTTGCAAGAGTTTTTTCAGGGAATCATTCGAAGCATTGACTTAGCAGCATTCAAAATGGGAAATGGTTCGACCGCCAGGCATTTATTTGAAAAGTGGAATCCCTTAATACAGCCGCATTTTTTAAATTATCAACTATAACATGTTTTATTCATCGTTACCTCGATGTACTAAATGCGAAGATTTCAATTTTCTGAAATTTGGCGGATTTCCCCCAAGTTAAATCAATGTAGTCAATTGGCGAGAATTCTGAAGCTACATCGCTTGAAATGCCCTAATAACTGCATCATTTCTGCACGGATAGTTAAAATTTAATGCTGTATTCTAAGAAAACCTATACACTTGTTTTCAAAAATGCTATTCCCTTAAGCTCTCAGTAAATTGCGCCAAAAAGCCTAAAACTGTGCAAACCGCTAGAACTCACTCTCTAAAAATCGGCCTATCAGCCATTTTTTTTTCGCCAAACTAAAAAAAATTACATATTAGTCTCGGATATCTTCGATCCTCATTGTTTTGCGTATAAAACATTTCATTCCTGCTCTCATTTCTTATGCGCACACGATATTATAATTAAAAAAATAACCTAAAAATTAAACTAAAAAAATCATTATAATTCTTTTATTTTTACTTTAAGAATTTAAAACATTTTATTCGGCAAAATCGCCACATATGGCAACCAAGATGCTTATTTCACACACTTTTTTCACTACAGGGGTTAATATTACGTAAAGCTTTCTGCGTGGAGAACATAAAAATCTCTTAAATTCCGGGAACGGAAATTAAGAGAACCATTCAGGAGGAAAGCGTTTTTAAGTGGAGTTTCAAAGTTTTAAAGTGGACTATCATTTATTCTATATTATTTTACATATCTGTGTAAAATTTCAGGTTGACAGGTCCATTTTTGTGGAATTGTATACTACCCAAATCAACAAATTGACAGACAGAATTTCATTTTTATTTATAAGATAACCTACGCTTGTTTTTAAAAATACCCTCTCATTAAATTGCGCCAAGCGCTAGAATCATAGAAAATCTGACACACTTTCAGATTTTTAAATACGCACTAAAGTGCTATATATAAAAAGAGTTATAATCCATGGGTATTCCCTATTTTCGTTCCTTCTTTCATTAAGTTGGAAAGTGTATCATTATTCATGAGTGTGATTAAACAAAATTAAAATTGATATTTCTAACATCCTTTCTTTCCAACTGAATGAAAATTTCAAAAACTTATACGCAGGTGTATTCATAACCCAAATAGCAGACGATTAAATTACGATAAATAGCGCCAAGCGTTAGAATCCTCCTCAAAATCGCGAGAATGCTGAAGATAGATCGCTTGAAATCCCTTAATAACTGCATTATTTTCGCACGGATCATTAAAATTTAACGCTGTATTCTAATAAAACCTTTGCACTTGTTTTCAAAAATCCGTTTCCTTAAGCTCTCAGTAAATTGCGCCAAGCCTGAAACTGTGCAAACCGCTAGAACTCACTTTCTCGGCATTTGAGCCATTTTATTTTTTCGCCAAACTAAAAAATTTTAACATATTAGCCTCGGAAATCTTCAATTCTTATTGTTTTGCGTATAAAACATTTCATTCCTGCTCCGATTTCCCATGCACACGATATTATAATTGAAAAAAATATAACCTCACGAATATAAACTAACAAAAAAAAATCATTATTATTCTTTTATTTTTACTTTGAGAATTTAAAACATCTTATTCGGCAAAATCGCCACACATGGCAACCACGATCTTTATTTCACACTTTTTTCACTACAGGGGTTACAATTACGGAAAGATTTTTGCGTGGAGAACATAAAAAATCTCTTAAATTCCGGGAACGGGTGGACTTTCAAAGTTTTAAAGTGGACTATGATTTATTCTATATTATTTTACATATATGTGCAAAATTTCAGGCCGATAGGTCCATTTTTGTGGATTTGTATACAACTCAAATCCACAAACAAACAAACAAACAAACAAACAAACAGAATTTCATTTTTATTTATAAGATATGTGTATTATGCATTTCACATATTTTGTAATATAAAATGTTGTTTTGGGCCAATTTTTTTTTTAAACTTTATTATTATAAATTAATTTATTCAGAGTATCACCAATGTTAATGGAAAATATTGTTAAACCATTTAAAACAGATTTTTAAAAAACTGCTCTTTTACTATTTGGAAGCAGCTTTAAAAATGATTTTTTATTTAATACATTAAAATCATTACATTTCATTCCTAACATTTTTACATGATTTAAAAATTACCACTTCAATAAAAATATTGATAACAATTTATAATCATTTATCATTTTTTAGGAAATGCTTTTATTTGTGATTGGATTACATTATGTGTAATTTCTTTTGCATAGTTTTCTGAGAATTGAAGCGCTACTGATTATGCAGCTTGTGATCTAATTTTATGAATAAGAACTCATTTATATTTATAATTCTATTTTCACATTAAAAAAAAAACCAAATACACACACACAGATTGACTGTTTATTGAACTGTATATTTTACTATAATAGCTATTAATTATAAATAATTTTACTGGCTGACTAAAATACTATATATTGATTGGGGTACTTGGGCAGTGTGGCCTTATTTCCAGTGCATACAATGGTTTTTGTCATGTGATTAAGAATCCTGAACATAGATAATTTTTCAAGTGGTTAATAGATACACATATTTTTCAGCATATTACTTTAGCATTATATATAGCTATATTTCTTTCTTTTTCAGGTATGTTTGGCTGAAATGAAAGAATATTTATGAAATCCATGAGTAGTTTATTATTCGTTATGTAAAAAATCCATTATTTGCTTGAAGACTGTTATGTGTATTAAATATCACTTCATATTTAGTGTTCAAAACATAATACAACTACATTTTTAAAATCTTTAGATAAAACTATTAACTTCCCTTTATTTAATTGCCTTCTCAAAGTTGTTCAGGGCAGGTATTTGTAGATTTTTTGTAAAAAAAAAAAAAATCAGACTACTGGACAAAATGGAAAAAATAGACAAAATCCATTAAATTTGAATAAATGTATTGCTATGTATGTTAAAATCGTGTTCCTATGTTATATGCTTTAATCTTAATCTAACCTTTAAAAGATCAATTATGTAATGGCATAGTTCATTTAAGAGTTATGGAATTTTATTGTATCAATTAAAATTTTCCAGAAAAACAAAATAAAATATAATTACAAAATTTAAATTTTTATATGGCCTTCCATACAAAAAAAAATCCAATTAAGGTAAATGCTCCAGTAGTGGGCCACTCAAAGGTACTTCCTCAACTATCATCTTAACTTCAGAGAAGTTTTGCTAATCTATATTTTTTTTAATGGTAGTTCAAACTCGTATCTAACGCAATAATCAACTAAAATATCAAAATAATTGTAATATTATTTTTAAAGAAATTAAAACTTAGGTCACATCTATGCACGAGATGTTGGCATAGCAAAATTTTGCTGCACCATAAGTGGGCATACCAAAAGTAGACCGCCTAGATTTGTCAAACAGCTTAGGAAAACAGAACGCAATCATTATACAGTATGACTGCTAAGGTGCATTGTCACACCAATAACTTCTGAACAGTAAGAGCTGCAGTCATAAAAGTGAGGTCTAAGTATATTAAAGTTGCCGTGCGCTACAGATAAAGCTGCTTAGTTTTGCTTATTGTTGTATAACAATACATTAATATTATACACAGTAATAGCTCCTAATAAATAAAAACAATAAAAATGGCAGATGAAATGCTTTATTTAGTCATTCTAGGTACACAAGATTTTCTGGTTCTTTTTGTGAGCTAAACTTTTTTCTGTTCCTCTTCTTTTTATTTTCTCTTTGTTGTGCGTTACAGATAAAGCTGCTTAGTTTTGCTTATTGTTGTATAACAATACATTAATATTATACACAGTAATAGCTCCTAATGAATAAAAACAATAAAAATGGCAGATGAAATGCTTTATTTAGTCATTCTAGGTACACAAGATTTTCTGGTTCTTTTTGTGAGCTAAACTTTTTTCTGTTCCTCTTCTTTTTATTTTCTCTTTGTTGTGCGTTACAGATAAAGCTGCTTAGTTTTGCTTATTCTTGTATAACAATACATTAATATTATACACAGTAATAGCTCCTAATAAATAAAAACAATAAAAATGGCAGATGAAATGTTTTATTTAGTCATTCTAGGTACACAAGATTTTCTGGTTCTTTTTGTGAGCTAAACTTTTTTCTGTTCCTTTTCTTTCTATTTTCTCTTTCAATAATTTTATTTTCTTTTTCAGCAGTTTTTGCACGTTTAACATCTTCTTAAAGAAATTATCAGGCTGTAACGAAAGTTTTCCGCCATATCTGCCTTAAATACTAACTTCTAACTCCTTAGATAACTGTTTTTGAACTTTCGGTACCAAACCTGCACAGTGTCACATGATGTAACAATAGTACTTAAAGCTGTACTCATAATTCGTTGATATTATGTAGCTGACTTTTTGCAATACAACTGGAAGTAAATGATGGTTCTTATCCTCTAGAGTGATAGTTCCATTTGAGACACCTTATACTTAATGATAACTATGTTTTTTACAGATTTCACAACACAGCGCTATTAAGTAAACCTCTTTCTTTCAAATGCCAAAAATCGTTTGACAAAATATGAGCAAATATGCCAACGAGAACTGTGTGCTGATGAAGTTTGCGGTGGCGGGAAACTTTCGTTACAACCTAATACATTTCTCAGTCTCTTATTCTTTTATACCTAAATTTGATATTAACAACAAATTTTTTGAATGTTTTATTATTTTTTTGTAACTGTACTTAAATATTCAGAAGTAATACTTCTGACAAGGGATCCTATATTTTACTGCTTTAATTTTTTGTATGTTTGTGGTGTGCATTGTTACTATAAACTTTTTCGGTATTTTACTGTTACAAACAGTCTGCTTTTAAAACAAGCATTTGTGCCGTAAAAAATTGTGGCACAGTTTTATATTGAAGCTCTCTCTCTCTCTTTCACTTACAACTAATTTAGAAGTGGGGTCTAGTCATTTCTATGAGTATTCCTTTTCTTATACAGGTTAACATTATTGTACCAGCAGTGAGCCTACATTCGTGTACCAATGCTGGTTTTCATGTGCTCCAATACTGAGCCACCTCAGCCCACTTCTGGAGCATTTAATAAACCATTGATCTAAAAGTGAGCTAGCCATCACTAACAATAAATTACTATTCTAATTTCATTCATTAATATTTTTTAATAAATTCAGTAAATAATATCAATAACAATTGATTTCAAAAACTAATAGAATGTATGTTCAGAAACTATTTGAATGAAGACTTACCTCTTAAGGGAATCACTAAAAATTGACTTAAAATGATTCTCTAAAAGAACAACTACAGCAATAAACTTTCTTGTTCCTAACTGAACGGGAAATGAAGGCTGCACTTTTCGTATTGAAATGATAAGGATTTCAGCCAGAGGTTGATCTTTTATCGCTTTACACAGTTGGAATTTCTGGTTTTTCAACTTAAACTTTCAAATGGCCCATTACTGGAGCACTTACTTAAAATCAGTAAAATGTACTTCATGCATTAATTAGGTAGTAAAACTTCAGCCTTTCATAATAAAAAGGCTCAGAGATGTATTTAAACAAAGTCGGTTAGGTGTTATACATCCACCAGTAATAGTAAAAGTATTATGTATTTATGCAGTCATTTTTCATTTGTAATTTATGCACAGCTCCTGAAATGCAATCTTCAGATGTGACTTTTGGAGAGCCATTAAAAAGTGGTGTAAGTAACATATTTATTTTGATATCTCAGCTTTAGTATGATGATCAATTAAAATTTTATACAGCAGCCGATTAATGTATGAGGCACATTTTTCTAATTGTGAATTCTTTTGGATGAGGGCTGTATAAAAATTTAAATTTTGTATTTATATAGATTATATCTCCATAAAATTTTAATTGATACAATAAAATTTTTCCTTTTTTTAATGCAACTTTGAATTTATTGTATACGTCTTGATCAATATTTAAGGAATAAAAGACTAGGCCAATATATTTAGGACATACAGAGTATAAAAAGATGAAATACTCTTAGAAACACAAAAAGGAAAAGACAAAACCAACTAGTTACACCGTAGTTCACAAAATGACCAAGTTTATTTGGTTTGCAAATAAAGAGAAAGAATATATGATACAATCTTGATAAAATCTTTTCTTTTTTATAAAGTGAAGTTTTGAAAAATAGATTAAAAAATAGATTTCTAGTCATAAGACAATTAAATACCATAGCAGAAATATGAAAAATGATTACCACTTTGTAAAAATATTTTGGCAGTATTTTATTGCATATTGATAACAACATCATTGATTTTCTTTTTAATTTTAAAAGCCCTTGACTCTATATCATAGACTCCCATGCATCAAAGATGCATGTGTTTGGAGCATTAACATAAAATATACATTAAAACTATGGAAACATAAATATGATAAACAATCAAGAAAATTAGCTGTGGATGTCGACTGCATCAACTTCCTAGCCCACCAACACAGCTGTATAAGTCTTCATTCAGTGAACAACAACTTAACAAATGAACTTTGCCCACCTCAAAATTTCTGTTTGCACAGTGTGCACAGGGCACTATTATCTATACCATTTCTGCATAGAATTAGTATCTACAATATTCCATTGATATAACATGTTACATTCTCCAGAACATAAAAAATACATAAGTGCCTTCAAAAATAAACATGCATAAAATGAATTTCTTTAAATATAGTCACTGTTTTTCCTTATTTACTGTTAGTCATCTATAATTGTGGTGCATTATGATCATTTGTGTATAACCTTAGTTTTATTTGTTTATCTTAGTTCCTTATATTATATTTTTTAAATGTTTATCTGCTTTCGCAAAATAATTTAAGTTTTTTTCATTTATTCCCATTATCCAGAGATTTAAGTATCAAAGCAGTGTTTTTCTTTTTTCTTTGTTGAAATGTCTCTCTTTATCCGGTATTACCTGTTACAAAAATGTATATAAAATATTTTTGATAAATGTGTAACATTTATATTTGTGTAAAATATTTTTTATTTTGTAAAAACGCTCTGTTATTCTGTAGCTTTTTCAATGTATTATTGCATCATCTATTGTAGAATATTGTATGAAATTTGTCTTAAAACAATCTCAGCTTAAAAAAAAAATATACATATATATATATATTTATATATTGTGCCTTATTTTAATGCTGAATCAAGTTGAACATAGTTTCAAATTAAAATATGAATAAAATTTAGGAAAATGTTATTGTACTTAAAATATTGACAAATTAACATTGTTGTGCTGCAAGCAAAAGATCATTTTATTCATTCCAATTCTACAATCTCGTGATAAAAATGACTACCTAAAAATAGTTAACATCCTGCTGTCAAATATCATGTCAGCAAGGGAAGAGTTAAAAATGATCATCTAGGGTTTTTTTTTCCTTTTCTTTCTCAGTTTAAGAATTATCTTCGGTTCTTACATCGCCAGCCTAAGAGCTAAATGCTATGTGTACCAGAATGAGTTGTGTTCCTTACAACAAAAATGGGCACAGAAATCCCCCACTGGAAAAAGAAATGGGTTCTCTATAACTAAAATTTGTCAGAATTTAATACTGAGTATGGCGTTTTAAGAGTATTAAAAACCAAAAAATTAATAGGTATCAGTAAATAGCAAATATTTAAGTAAATTATTCAGCACCTTTTCATTATTTTTATTTTTTTAATTACTTCTAGTACTAATACTTTTAGCTGACTTTTTTAGACTTCAGTAGTCGTACTGCACTGTACTTACATAAAGAGCAAACTCTTATTTTATTTGCTGAATAAATGCTATTGACATACTCTGATAATTTCCATTCCAAATATAATTTTTTACTGTAATCTTTTTCTCTCATTTCGGCTCTCCCCTCATTATATAATGTGTGCAATCATACACAACATTTCACGTGCCATGCCGTAGGCCTGGTCTGGGTGCTTATCTAAATTATAAGCAAAACGGGTAGTTTATTTGTTGTTTTAATGTATGTGTGTTGCATCAATATAAGAGTTCTGTAAGTAATCATACAGCTAACATTTTCCAATAAAATTAAAAGTATTTCTAAAGCAAGCATTCAAAGATGCTTAAAAACAAATAAATAAGTTATATGAAATATACACATAGCAGTAAAAAGTATCATTAATATCCAGGAGCGGTTTTTTTTTTTTTTTTTTTTTTTAAAGGGTTGGGGTGGGGCTTGAGTGCCTAAGCTTCTTCTTTTCCTACACCATTGTTAATACACATCAAAAGTTTTGAATAATCATCAAAAGGTTTTTTAGCTTTCACAATTCTAATAAAAATAATTAATGTAATTATACAGAGTGTCCTAAAAGTTCCCCTACTGTCGGCATATGTATTTATTATTTACAAAATAACAAACCTTAAAAAGATTATGCTAATAGTAAAAAGCACTTTTAACATCATATAGGAAAAAATAATGAACTTAACGAACATTTTACTAAATTATAATCGTTACTACCTATGTGAAAACAAAATCTCAAAAAGTTCAGATAGTTCCTTTGTTGAAACTACTGCTGGATATATTAGTGCAACGTAGAATTATAGTTTAGTTACGATCATTGAAAAATGTTGAATAGAACACTTTTAATTTCATGAAATATTTATTAAGGTGGTATATTGTGCTTTAATCCATGCTAACCTACTATCTATTACTTATAAAAATACTATCTATCTTCATTTATCCCTCTTTAATGCTCAATTTAAAGAAACAGATATTTTAAACCAGGTATGGGCAACCTTTGAAAAGTTGCTGGCCAAACATCAGGATATTTGCAAAGTCACGGGCCAAACTTCAGGATGTAAGCGAAGTTGTGGGCCATATAACTGGGATTTTAAATGTTTATAAGGGGTTTTGATATGTTCCACAGGCAGGATCAAACACCGTGGCAGGTCACAACTGGTCCGCGGTCCGGACATTGCCCATATGTGTTTTAAACCAGTGGTGCCTTTCTACTCTTTGGTGATTCTTTGGAATTTACGCATTGCCAGTAATACAGATCTCCATATATTTTTATGCATAATTCTTGTCAGATTAGTAGTAGCACTGCAAAATATTTCATCTCGCCCTGGTGAAAAATATCCAAGCTCTACCAGTTTAAATATTTAAATCCCCCATGGTTCAAGCTCGTGAAAAACATCAAACTGTGTAATCTTGAGGAACTATTTGAATCGCTCAAATTGCCAGTAGGATGTTAAATTGTGCTGTAGAGTTTATGAATTTCAGACTACTATTAATTTATGATGTCACGTTCTGACCGGGTAGTTGAGTCTGGTTATTTTGCGAAGTAGTTTTCAAACTGTAATATTGAAACATGTGACGTTGAAAAACTCACTTGCAACAGAACTTAAAGTTAATTTGAGAGATGTTGAGATTAATCCTAGCTAATCAGGTTTTTCAAATATGTTCCGTAGCTATTTTGCTAATGATGTAACTTTAGTGCAAGAGCTTGTTAAGTTGTTAGAAATTAATAATAATAATTTAAAAAAAATGTATATCTAATGTATATTCTATACCACCAAAAGGTGTCCAAACTTGGCGACATTTTGCATGATTTTTGGGAATACATTCAACGGCTGTCATCAAACCAATAGCGAATACTATTTATTATGTTGATTAGTATTTTCCACCTTGTGGCGACATTTGAATTTCGCACAAATTTTTAAAATGCAAGTTTCCATTCATTATTATGGCTGCTAAAAAATCATAGTGCTCAAAAATCAGAAAGGGTAGACTGTGCATTAAACAAAATACTTAAATTTTTTTTTTGCTTCAAAGCCTTTTAACTTAATTAGATTTCTGACTCATTTTTAAACTCATGATGTCAAAATGACATCATTCTCAGTTGCGATATCTAACACAAATTAGTGAAAGAATAAGGAAAAAAAAAACATGTTATTTTACTTTTCTACAGCATCTGATATCGGGTTGGAAGTTTATTATTTTGCTCGTGGTGTAATTTTTTGTCAAAACTTGTTAACCTAATTTGGAATTTTAATATATATTTGCACTCGTGTCATCAAAATGATGTCAGTCTCACTTGAGTTATTGAAAGTAATAAATAAATAAATCTATGTTAACTCTGCTCACTAATGTGCTGAAATCGGACAGTAGAGTAGTTTTCTACCCTAAAATTGCAAAAAATCATTAAAAATTGGGGAACAGGTGGACTTTCTGATATTTTTAGTTATTCTGCTGTTTGGGGCAAAGACGAATCCATCAAATCAGAGATCATTAAAATCGGTCCAGCCGTTCTTGAATTACAAATGGTGTAACTAACCTGATTTTGTTTTATCTATATAGATGTTCACCTCTTTCTTGAAAGCGGTGAAAGTTGAACTTGTTTGCCCATGTTTTTAGAAATACATTTTAACATGATGGGAGTGACTTCTTGTTTGCTTTGAGTCAGTGGCATATATTTATAGATGTTTGTGATAAGGGAGTGAAGAATATACATTTTGTAAGGCAAAAAATTCCTCATTGCGGGGGGGAGGGGTTATAATCCCCCCCCCTTGCTACGAGCCTGCTTTGAGTGATGGCAGTTTTCAGATCATTTATTGTTTGAGGATTAGCTGTATGAACTCTGTTCTTTAAATATCCCACAGAAAAAAGTCCAGGATGCTCAGATCAGGGGATTGAGGTGGCCAAAGATTTTTTGAGATGAGTCGATCACTGAAAAAATCTTTAAGCATGCCCATGGTTTCATTACTCGTATGGCATGTTGCACCATCTTGTTAGAACCAACAATCTTGTTCATTCACTTCTAACAATGCAACAAATTGCTGGATAAGTTCTCTGTATACAGAACATTCTACAGTTGATTTGAAAAACGGGGGTCCAACAATCCTTTTGTGTTATACAGTGCACCATACGCCAATTTTTTGAGAATGTAAAGGTTTTTGCATTAATGAGTGAGGATTGGTCGGGGCCCAAAAGCGAGAGTTTTGTGTGTTCAGGTAACTGCTTAAATGAAACCATGCTTCATCGCAGAAAAATGTTTTGTCCAAATTGTGATATTGTTGTGAATAAATCTCTGGATCCACCGGCAATAATGAAACCGCTTCTCAAAATCAGGTGGCTTTATCTCCTGTACCATTTTTACATAATAAGCACGAAAGTGCAAATCTCTTAAAGCCATATGAGTTGATCCACGAGATGTGCCCATTTCTTGTGCCAAATGCCTCCCGGATTTTTGAGGAGTTTGCAATGTTCTTCGTTGAATGTCTTGCAGAAAGGCATGTGTAACAACTTTCCGTCTTCCACTCTTGTGCTTGTCTTCCATCGAACCTGTATTATGAAATTGTTGAATGACTGATATAGTGTATCTTTACACAATATTGCATCATTCATACGATATGCATTCAAAATAAGCCTCAAGCAGCACAATTCTCTGAATGCATGATAAATTCATTTTACTATGAAGAACAAAATAACAGAGAACTTTATTCTCTCAAACCTGAGACCGAAAAGAAACTGACGATATAAAAACTAAAGAATTGTCAGCAATGATAGGCAGACAATAAAATCCTTATAAATAAAAATGAAATTCTGTTTGTTTGTTTGTTTGTTTGTTTGTTTATTTGTTTGTTTGTTTGTTTGTTTGTGGATTTGATTCGTATACAAATCCACAAAAATGGACCTATCAGCCTGAAATTGGGCACAGATGTGTAAAATAATATAGAATAAAAGACAGTCCACTTTAAAACTTTGAAAGTCCACCCGTTCCCGGAATTTAAGAGATTTTTTATGTTCTCCACGCAAAAAGCTTTCAGTAATTGTAACCCCTGTAGTGAAAAAAGTGTGAAATAAGGATCGTGGTTGCCATGTGTGGCGATTTTGCCGAATAAAATGTTTTAAATTCTCAAAGTAAAAATAAAAGAATAATAATGATTTTTTTTTGTTAGTTTATATTCGTAATGTTATTTTTTTTAATTATAATATCGTGTGCATGGGAAATCGGAGCAGGAATGAAATGTTTTATACGCAAAACAATAAGAATTGAAGATTTCCGAGGCTAATATGTTAAAATTTTTTAGTTTGGCGAAAAAATAAAATAGCTCAAATGCCGAGAAAGTGAGTTCTAGAGGTTTACACTGTTTCGGGCTTGGCGCAATTTACTGAGAGCTTAAGGAAACGGATTTTTGAAAACAAGTGCAAAGATTTTATTAGAATACAGCGTTAAATTTTAATGATCCGTGCGAAAATAATGCAGTTATTAAGGGATTTCAAGCGATCTATCTTCAGCATTCTCGCGATTTTGAGGAGGATTCTAACGCTTGGCGCTATTTATCGTAATTTAATCGTCTGCTATTTGGGTTATGAATACACCTGCGTATAAGTTTTTGAAATTTTCATTCAGTTGGAATGGTGCATTTTTCTTAGCAGCTTTTCTGCATCTAATGTATTACATCCAGAAAAAAGGATGTTAGAAATATCAATTTTAATTTTGTTTAATCACACTCATGAATAATGATACACTTTCCAACTTAATGAAAGAAGGAACGAAAATAGGGAAGACCCATGGATTATAACTCTTTTTATATATAACACTTTAGTGCGTATTTAAAAATCTGAAAGTGTGTCAGATTTTCTATGATTCTAGCGCTTGGCGCAATTTAATGAGAGGGTATTTTTAAAAACAAGCGTAGGTTATCTTATAAATAAAAATGAAATTCTGTTTGTCAATTTGTTGATTTGGGTAGTATACAATTCCACAAAAATGGACCTGTCAGCCTGAAATTTTACACAGATATGTAAAATAATATAGAATAAATGATAGTCCACTTTAAAACTTTGAAACTCCACTTTATTTCCGTTCCCGGAATTTAAGAGATTTTTTTTATGTTCTCTACGCAGAAAGCTTTACGTAATATTAACCCCTGTAGTGAAAAAAGTGTGTGAAATAAGCATCTTGGTTGCCATGTGTGGCGATTTTGCCGAATAAAATGTTTTAAATTCTTAAAGTAAAAATAAAAGAATAATAATGATTTTTTTAGTTTATTTTTTTAATTATAATATCGTGGGAGCATAAGAAATGAGAGCAGGAATGAAATGTTTTATACGCAAAACAATGAGGATCGAAGATATCCGAGACTAATATGTAATTTTTTTTAGTTTGGCGAAAAAAAATATGGCTGCTAGGCCGATTTTTAGAGAGTGAGTTCTAGCGGTTTGCACAGTTTTAGGCTTTTTGGCGCAATTTACTGAGAGCTTAAGGGAATAGCATTTTTGAAAACAAGTGTATAGGTTTTCTTAGAATACAGCATTAAATTTTAACTATCCGTGCAGAAATAATGCAGTTATTAGGGCATTTCAAGCGATGTAGCTTCAGAATTCTCGCCAATTGAGTACATTGATTTAACTTGGGGGAAATCCGCCAAATTTCAGAAAATTGAAATCTTCGCATTTAGTACATCGAGGAAACGATGAATAAAACATGTTATAGTTGATAATTTAAAAAATGCGGCTGTATTAAGGGATTCCACTTTTCAAATAAATGCCTGGCGGTCGAACCATTTCCCATTTTGATTGCTGCTAAGGCAATGCTTCGAATGATTCCCTGAAAAAACTCTTGCAAAATGGCGTATGCTGGCACTTTGGCGAGGCTTAGATTTGAAACTGGATTTTACTTGAGACTGGTATATACGTATAATAAGACTGGTTATAGATAAAAATGAATGTTGGTATGTGTGTAGGAGGTTGAAAAACTCCAGCACCGTTTCACCGATCACCATGAAATTTGGTTCACCTAAGTCTTTTATCATGAAGGTTTTTATGCTATCCGTTTTCCTCTAACTTTTCACTAGGTGGCGCAGCAGAACGTCGAATTCTATTCCGTTTAGCCGTTTGCTATGCGAATATCGTCCAACCAATTTCGATGAAATTTGGTACACGCGAATATTAGAACACGGAGAATATTTTTCACTATCCATTTTGCTGTAACTTGCTGCTAAATGGCGCTGCAAAGCATCAACTTCTATACCGTTCGACCGATCGGCATAAAATTTTTTATACTTACACATTTGAGCACGAAGAATATATTCTAACTGCGTTACTTTTCATGTTACTCGCCACTAGATGACACTGCAATGCATTATTATTTTAACTCACCACTAGATGACGCTGCAGCAGGCCAAATTTTTGACCATTCAAACGGTGGCTATGAAAATCAGTATACATAGCTATTTGAACAATGAGAATATTTTGGCGTTATCCATTTTGCTATAACTCGCCACATGATGGCGCTGTAGCAAATCATTACTTTAATTAACCACTAGATGGCCCTGCAGTGTATCACTTCTTGACTGTGCGAATGATCGCTATGAAAATAGGTATACATAGATATTTGAACACGGGGAAGAGTTTGGCACGATCCATTTTCCTATAACTTGACACTAGATGTCGCGTCAACACATGAACTTCAAGACTATTCAGCCGATCGTCATGAAAATTCGTATACATCGATATCTGAATGCGAAGAATATTTTTGCCGTATCCGTTTTGCTAAAACTCGCCACTAGATTGTGCTACGCCGCATCGCCTTCTGCACCGTAAAAACGATTGCCTTGAAATTCAGTATGCATGATTATTGAACACAATATAACGCGATATCCATTTTGCTATATCTTTTTATTACAAAAAATAGTAATCAGAACAAATATTAATATCAAAAAGTCCATTCATTCCCGTGCGAAGAACGGGTACTTCAGCTAGTTTAATATAAAAAAAAAATCCATGGACAATGAGTTCTATAAGTTGGAGTATTGGAACTTTTAGGACGCACTGCAATAACCACATTATAAATTGAAGCTTTTATGTTTCATATGTCTGAAAGCCCTTTTTTCTTGTTCAGTAATTTTAAATAAAGGCTGTTTGAGATGCATTTAAAAATTTGACTACCCCACAATACTCATATTTCTTTACATGTATCATTTCAAGACACATAGTACTTGGTGTCTTAAAAAGCATGTTTTACTAAAATGTATGATTATCTTTATTTTCATCATTACTGAATATTCTAGGTTCATATCATTGATGAAGATTTATAACTAGAACATAACTTAGATGTGCTGTGTTATAATTGTGTTTTTTACATATTTTTAAAAAATTGAATGTTACTCTGAAATTGCTCTCATTAGACTTATTCTGTATAATGATTCTGAATAATCATCATAGTATAAAAAATAATGTTTAACATAGTTTTCTAAGAGTAATTACTTTTTAATTTGTGAGCTGAAACTAGTAAAATTTATGTATGAACACAAAAACAAATGTTTTCGCACAAACAAGAACTAGAAATTGTGTTATCAAATAACTAATAAAAACATTATCAGATTCTCAAATTAATCAAAGAACCTAATATTTTTTATAATATTGATTTTAAATATTACAGGAGCAATTATTTTCTACCTTTCCTAAATTTCAAAATAATGTTTTGATTGAAACATTTTTGTGCACTTTCAAAGAAGCCTTATTTACAAAAGAGAATATTGAATATCAAGAAACCTTGATTCTGTACAAGTGTATACTGTAAATAAAATAAACTTCAAGGCAAATATTTTTTATACATTTTAAAATGGTTTTAATATAATTCTTTTAAAAATTGTAACATTGACAACAAATCCATTGAACAATATTCCACAGATTGATTATTCCTTATTAGTGTTCTCGTATGCTGTTAATATATTTCTTATGCCTTCAAAAATGAATCTTGTACTTGCATTGCTATTGTGATACCCTTCATTATTAGAATAAAACTTAAGGTTGTTCTTTATAAAATTGTTTTTAATGTTATTTGTATGAAATAAAAATTAAATAAATTATGTCAGAAATTCAGAACAATTCTTTGACTTTTTAGACTAATAAATGATAAACGTATATGACTGAAACATAAAACTATCTTCTTTCTATCTATTCCTGGTGGTGTAGGACTAGATAGAAAGAAGAATTTAATTAGGTTACCCAATTAAAAGGTGTGCATGAAAAGTTCAGTGAATGCTGTTACAGAATAAAAAAAACAATAGTTACAAACAAAATACCTTTACAGGCATTGAAAGTAATTACCATTAGCTACAACACACTTTTGACATTGGTTTTATAGCTGGTGAAAACTGTCAACAAATAGTTGATTTGGAATTGCTCAAATCGCTGTTGTCACACATTATAATTCATATTTGACAGATTCAATATTCAAGAACTGACTCAAGAAGCTCTTCAATGACAGCTTCCTTTTCGTCTCTAAAATTTTTTAAATTACTAAAAACACACTTTTATTTTCTGCTTCAACACTTTACACTTTCATTAACATTTCATGTGTCTCTCACTGTTTTATTTAGTTATAGGTAAAATTTTATTTTTATGCATTGCTCCATTTCCCAATGAGGCCTTCTCTTTAATTGACGGCATTAAATTTTTCATACCGTTCCACTTCTGCTTAACTGTCGTGATTTGCTACTAGCACAATTTTTAAAATATGGTTCTATTCACCCAACTTTTGGGTTGCACCTTGTATATCCTGGCCAAACTACCCTTAGTTAGAGACAATTTAATTTTTTGTGACAACTACCCTCATCTGTTATTTTAAAATAATCTATACCATTGGTAATACAACAATTTTTTTCTCTTTTTACTTATCTATAGCTTAGTTGTATTACAGGATTCTTGAGCCTGCAAAAGAGTAATTTATCCTCATTCAGAGATATTTATAAGATATTTTTATAAGGAGTAAAAAAATATTACTTGCATTATTTTTAAGGCATGAATTTAGCTTTTTGACCCTTAAACTGTCTAGTTTTCTCCTTTTGGATCTTCCTCCATTGTTCTTTCTCCCCCTCTGAATACTTTTTTTTTTTTTTTGTTTCTTCAAAATGATAATTTGTAAAAATCTAATATGGATGGATCAGCACACAATGTATATATATATTTTTTCTATGAGCAGGCACTTGCACTAGAGCATTTGCCACTACTGAGGACCGAAACACTGGGTGCCCTGAATTACCCCCTATGAAGGGACGGATAAGTTAACACCCACACCCAAGCCGGGATTCAAACCCAGGCCCAAGGTGTGATAGAATGATTCTTTAGCCACAACAATTATAAAATATTAAATGTACCTGGTGTTCCTATCAAAAGAAATAATGTTGCACGACTAGAATTTTTCTCAGGAACACAAAACAATTTTGTCCATTTTCTTACATCATTCAAATTATCTAATTCATCCTCTCTTACAGAATTTATAGAAAAAAAGGATTCATTGTCACTATTATTACCAAAAATATCTGAGAAATCACTTTCCGAACCATCTGAATATCACTTTGAGTTGCCTTAGCCTACAATAACATAAAACTCCAAGCATTTCAACCTAGAAATGAACTATTTCTCGTGCCATATTGTATTCCAGTGATATCTGGTACTTCCATTAATTGATGAAAACAAGCAGCACTTTTGAGTGCAGTATACATGTTTCGAATGCTCAAAAAAGACTGAAATCCAGATGAACATGCACAGTGCATTTGTAAAGCAGGGAAATAAAATAAGGTGAATGTGCTTAGTGCATTTGTAGCGGTATAAGAGTTAAACAGTAGAAAACAAAGGCAAAAAGGGGGCTGAATTGCTATTACAATCTAAAACTTGAAAGGTGTCCCCCCACCCAGTTTAAATAACTAAGCAACCAGATTAAAATTGAATGAAGCACAGACAGACAACCAAACCTATTCAATTTTGTTGAAAATTATCAAAAAAAGTATGCATACCTTCACTTGACAGCTGTTACACTGCATCCTTTTCTAAGTGTATAAAGCTATTGTGTCCTGTTCCCTTACTGAAATATTTTTACTTAAATCCTGGGAAACAAATGTTTATTCAATTTTCACTTAAGCAGCCAATACCAAGATGTTGGCAGTAAAATTACCTTTATTTTGATGTGTAATTTAAGTAAATAACAAATGAGGGTAAATTACTTTTGTGAACCCACCTGCTTAAGTCTGGCAATGATCAAGCTATAGATAGGCAACCTGTGTCTTGTACTATCAATTTACATGAAGTATTTTAAAATAACAGATGAGGGTAGTCTGGCCTGCATATGATTATGCAGGATGGTAGATCAAAGTAATTGGGATCTCGGATAGCAGCTTTTGTCACGATTTCCTTTTTTTAAAAATAAATTCTTAAATAATTTTTCACAGATAAGCATTTTTCATTATTGCTACCTCATTTTTATTTATAACTAGATACATATTTAAAGTAACTTTTTGTTTTACTATTTCCGAATTTTATATTAAAGATTAAATATTTTTAAAGAATTTAATTCCTTTCCTATATGTATATTATGCCTCAACTTATTATAGGGAAGTTTTTATACTGTTACTTGAATTTATGATTATGTTGTTTTATATTAAGGTATATTTGTATATCCTGTTTCGCTCCAATGAAGTATTATGTCAAAAATGCTATGTCTGTTTAAAATTGTAATATGTGATCATAGTTTTGTAATTTGAAAAAGCACAGCACAATGTGTATGTGTAAGCTTGGTATCGTAATAAAATATACTGTGTTTTAATAACTATTGTGATTTTTTAACATAAAATCAAGGAAGATAATAGCAATTTCACATTTAGATTGAGAGTTTTATTTATTATTCAGTTGAGAAGTAGAATTAATTGCAGAAGCATGCTGAAATACTTGGATTGTTAAAGAAATAATAAGTAGAAGGTTACAATTTTTTGCATTAGATTCTGGATTTCATGCACAACTTTGTCTGAATGTGCTGAAAAGCTAATCATTTGCATATCATAGCATCTTCTTCCTGTCATTTAAATTTCATGTCTGTAGCATGTCGCCCACATGGTGTAACAATTTTAATGGCCAGTAGTGTAATAAAAAAGAAAACATCAATAGTTATATCACAACATTCAAAGCTTAAAATGAACAATCACTCTTGGATGCATATTATCAAGTTTAAAAATTGTTGGGCAAATAAAAAACTCTATTTTAACAGGCTTCTCTCTAGCAGGTACACTCCACAGACTATTGTAATAAACCATAGTCTTATTTATTTATTTTATAAGATTCGTCTTTATAAATAATAACACTGATTTTTTTTTTTTTTAATATAAAACAGAAACTTGTGACAGATGTCAGTCCGTATGGTTTATATTTTCGTCAGGTGGTTCAGTGGTTTAAATTCTATTTTCCAATAATAATCAAATCAGGTCTAATACAATTATACAATTTATTTACATAATTCCTATATACAATTTACACGTTCAAAATAATTAACAGATTCAATCTAATGCCCTTTTTGGGCCCCCAAGCAGAAATCTGTCTGCTCATCAACGAATCTGTTATCGAAGTGTTCGAAGTTTTGCACGGTCACCCAGGGGGGAAAGAACCGTGTGACGTCATCCAGCGCACGCAGCACTACATGGGAAGCAAATTGCGTCACTGTTATTTGAAAAGAGAAATCATAAGTTTCCTAAATTAGCAGATTTAGGCATAAATACTTTTAAAGAATCTATGGAAAGGGGGGAAGAGTTTCTGATTTTTTATTGCTTACCTACTCTCTTCCCTATAATTTTTTTTTTTTTTTTAAGATTGCAGGGACATTTTACTGGCATTATACTTTTAAAATGTTTACAAAATCCTTTCTTTCATTTTTTACTACCTGAGGAGACACAGGTTGGATTTATTAATCGATCTCACAACAGTTATATGCATGTTAAACAATTAATGAAGTCTAAAGCAGAAAATAGTGGCACAATCTCTTGAGTCAATTATTAGTATTCTTTGAAAATTCAAAAGAATTAAAAAATTTCTTAAATGCAGCAATTTATATTTTTAAACTTTTATACTTGTAGATGTCTTAGCATTTCTTCCAAACAATACGATACTGTACATCTAAATTTATCAGTATTCTAGAAGAAGAAGAAAAAAAAATATATATATACACATTTTTCTATTTGTTTATCTCATTAATATTTGCAGATAGCATACATTAAAACTCAATTTTTCCAAATAAAGATTGTTTTATTTACAATTAATATTTTGTTGTGTGTGTGTGCTAGATTTTAAAATATGTCATGTAGTCACGTCAGAACCCAACTACACAGATGGGTTCCCTTAAGAGAAAACTAAGTGTTCTTTTAAAAGAAAATAAAATTAAAACTATGGATCAAAAGCCTTTATTAAAAAACTGGAAAAAATCAACAATCCACCAAGCAGCACACATTATAAAATAATTAACAATAGGAACTTATAGGGAAAATAGCAACAAGAATGAAAGAAAGTTTGGAAACAAGCTGTTAAGTCAAGAGTTGAAATAATGTAGTAACTCTTGTTAAATAATTTTGGTTTTAGATGACTTTTTGGTATGAAAGTCATAACTTTAGATATGGCTTGCGAGAATCAGCATTTGACTGGGGCCTTGTCTTGAGGCTCATTGTCAGTGCATTTGCATGATAGGAAATAGATTCCGCTCTTCAAATTCACTTGTTAACCTACATGTCCTTTCTGCTGGCTAATGCTTCACGTGATTCTTTACTTTTTCAATAATAATATGCTGCAAAAACTACAGCATAACACATCAGATACTCCTGAAACCACATTTTAAAAAATCAAATTTTACATAAAATATAAAAGAAAATTTTATACTATACTAATCAAACAAAACATTTTTAACTTTCTGTTTTCATTTATTCATTACATTCTGCATATTTCAATAGTTGCACAGCATAAAAAAAGTCTCTACACTATGTCAGATAACAAGGACATTTTTACATACTCTTTTCCTGAAGAAATATATTTCTATATCTCTCTGAATATTCCTGAAGAAATATTTAACAGGGTGTTTACCATACTGAAGATTAGTCATACTTTTATCTTTAGTTAATTTTTTGTGACCTTCTGAAAATATTCCTTGGCCTACATGTGACATATAAAAATGCAAATGGGTGTCAGAAATGGTTAGAGGCAGTTTCTTAGAGCTTTGTAGACCCAACAGCACAGGGGGCCGCAAAGAGTAAGGAGACCCAAGAGGCAACCATTAAATTTATTTTGCTATATTATAAGACATCCAGAAGAGGGAGGTGGAGCCAAAATCGCGTGCTTGCAGGGAGGTCGCCCATTTGTATGCTACACCACTGGTTACAGGCCTGTTTGTTTTTCTACCTATCTTTCTGCTGCAGAAAACATTAAAGAGGAAGAATTTTAAAGTTCAACACTACTATTATCACCATAAGAATTTCTTCAGAAACAAGGGGCCATTTTGAACCCATGGCCTGGATTGCTTGAGACAACGAAACAATAACCGCATCTTCAAATTTGTCATGAAAAATTAATAAATATTTCAAAGCTATCTGACAATTTTATGAAAGAATAAAAGAAAATTTACTCTGCAGAGTACTTTCTTCTCTCTTTCAGAAAAAGAGCAAGCCAAATACCACATTGTTCTAGCCACTGATACAGGAAAGGTCGCTTATTTAGCTCTACATTTCTTTGAAATTATCAGATGTCGGCTTTTTTTTATTCTTGAAAGTTCAAATTTCATGCTCTATGACAGCATTTAGCATGGTATAATTATCGATAACCATATCATGTCAGCTTTCAAACAATTTTTGAAAGTGACATTAATTTGGTTTCTTCATTCAATATTTCTTCTTACACTTTTTTTTTGGGGGGGGAGGGGTTTCCAATGGCAGATCTCTCTCCCTGGAGGCATTGGCTACTACTAAGGCTGGAGTTGTTGGTCCCTTATAGTAGGCACTAGATACATATAATGGGGGCACTTATAGTAGATGGACCAATGCCACCCTCTATGAAGCGACGAACACAATGATAGCCACGTCCAGTTGGGATCGAACCAGGCCCGGATACACCCACCGGGAACCCGGGAATTTTCCCGATGGACCGGTCACATTAATATATATTGTATTTATATGTACACTTATGTATGATGTGTGTTTGAAGAAAATGTAAGTGGGCTGCAGTTGACATGAATTTCACAGGCCAGTGGGATCGGTTGTATCCGTCCCTGGATCGAACCTCGACAGCTGAACCTGAAACTGTAGTTTGGTGTAGTATGTAGTACATAGTATCCACCACACAATATGATCGATTTTAATATTATGATTAATGATCTAGTTAAACAATTCAGAATATTCCTGGCATTAGGTGCCTATTATTTGCTGATGATGTTATCTACAGTACAGGATGTGATGTCTCCCTGCTTACTGTTAAAATAAATGATGCACTGAATGTTTTGAAGATGTAGTGTAGTGACAATTCTTTGAGGTTAATACTTGAAATACTGACAAAACGGTCTATGAACTCTTCACCCTATCTACAAAGACATTGTCAAACCTGTTAGATTTTTAATGATAAGAAGTAGAAGATAGCGACTGTGTTCGTTACTTAGGCATATGCCTTGACAAAAAACTCTCCTGGAGGAATCAGGCTGAGAAATCTGCTGATGGGGCTTCAAAAAGACTACTATTTCTAATAATTATCCTTATTATTAGAAATATTTATAGAAATATTAATATATTAGACTTATTAAGAGATTTTTCCAGCATACTCTGGGGTTCTAATCAAGAGCTCCTTTCTACCACCTACAAATCATACATTAGACCTATTTTTGTCAACAGAGGAGAAATTCTTGCTACAGCATCTGATAGTTGCAAAGGCACCCTGGATAAAACTCAAAATAAAGCTCTCAGACTTATCGTGAGAGTAGCTTGTTCTACACCTATTACTGCACTTAAAATCCAGATGGGATTAGAGCCCTTGTCAAATAGAAAAGAAAGACAGCTCCTGAAACTCCAAGAAAAGTGCATAAGATTACCTGTGCTTCATTGGACAAACTACATGCCTACTGGTACTTCTAGACTCAAAACTCAGAAAATACCTTTAGCCGCTGTTAGGGAATTAAGAGAAAAATATAACCTTGAGAGCCTTTCTGTGTATCTGCCTTTCTACTTCCTAGAATAAGGACTCCTCCCTATAATTTATCTATTGGCATTCAGGAAAAGAAATGTGAGACCTTGCTAACTTATCTTAGATCCTGCTCATTGGAGAAACTATTTCTAATAATTATCCCACTGAACAGTGGATTCACATATATATGGATGGCTCTTCAAGTGACACTGGTGCTTCTGGCTGTGGTACCTCTACCTTCTATGCTGAAATAAAGGAAATCAAACAAGCAGCTACTAGTATGTCAAATTGGAATTCTTCACTCCGACATGCAATTTTTTTTTTTGTTGACTCACAGGCTGCAATCTTGGCTCTTTGTACCTCCAATTGTACTTCATCACTCTGACAAGCAGTTTTTTTTTTTTTTTTTTACTCCCAGGCTGCAATCTTGGCTCTTTGTACCTCCAATTGTACTTCATCACACCGTGTTCAGGTTACTCAAGACTTGCTCAGTGACACTATTCATTCAGGTAGGACCCTTACTTTCCAGTGGATTCCTGGCCATTGTGGCATTTATGGCAACAAAAAAGCAGATATTCTTGAAGAAGGGTTGTGATCTCCATCAACGAGCTCTTCCTGTGTTCCATTTCTCTGCCTGCAAATCTATTGCAAAATGTATTAAGAACTCTGTCAGGCAGACTCATATTTGTAATGCCAGAGGAAAGAAGTGAAGTCAGCTATTAGACAACCCTGTGCCGATGGAGCTGCCTCGTCACATTTTTATAGCAAACTTCAGAATAATGACTTCCCATGACTTTTTATACTCTCACCTAAATCCTATCGCTTTGGTAAACTCACCTAACTGTACCCTTTGTTCATCTGGGGAAACAATGGATTTTAATCACCTCTTGACTTGTGCCTGTTTAAAGGAATATAATTTTAAAACCAACAACTGGAACAGAGCTGCTTTATATTGGGCTGCAGGTAGAGAGCTGTGGTCTCTTGACTGTCTCTCGATGTAGGGAAAAACTAAAACAAAACATCCGGTTGGCCTCTTACACATATTAGGAAGCAGCTTTTAATTATGTGACTATACAAGGCAAAGACAACTGTAGTTGACCATGTTCCATCAATTAACGTAGAGAAGGTTAAAATAAGAATTTAGTTGATAATATCCAATTAGAAACAAGTCTGACGATAGATAGAACCGTCTTTCAACCAAATTGTTAAGTCTTCTAGTTACAGTGTACTGTGGGATAGTAATGGTAGATGCTTTTAATGTGAAAGTTGGATGTAGTTATCTGTTTAAGCAACTAAGTTGTATGTTTCACAAAGAGCAAACACCTTGGCAGAGCGAAAGAATAAATGGCTTCCAAAAGAATTTTGAGTATGCTTCATATATTATTCAAATACTTAGCAGTAATGGATTAGTAATAAAATAAGTGTTTTTAAATCATAACTTACTTGATGCCATTTTTTCTGAGTAATCAACTACTGAATATTTTTATTACCATTAGCCTCTAGATTAATCAGGGTCAGTGGCGTACCAGGATTTTATTTAGGGGGTCTAAGGCTACAAATACTGATGAACTTGGTTATAGTGATCTCTATTGCAGTAATAACTCTCTTATAACATCAAAATATTCCGTACCAGTTTCCCATAGAACACAATCCCACTACCAACGTAGCTCTTTATAGAGTCATAAATAATTATCTGATTTTTCAATGGCATTGTAATAGAGTTTAATTGCATTTCACAGACTAACTGTAAGTACTTATTTAAAAAACAATGCTCTTTTTTTTGTAAAAATTATTTTAGAAATAATTAAGAAAAGACCATATTAAAAAATAAAGTACATTAATTCATTAATGGCAATTTTCAATTTTTAAAGCTTTTCAAATCTGATTCTCCAGCTCTAGGTAGGGCCCCTTCGTGGGTATGCCTATGATCAGGGTGGTTAACTTCTGAATCATTTAATATCAGGGTATCAATGATTTAAATCAATGATTTAATCATGATTAAAATCGATTAATTAAAGAAATCTTTGATTTAAATCTGGGATGCAAAACCTCTCACCCAAGGGCCATTATTGGCTCATGGTGCCAGTTCCATTCACCCACTACCCAGCTGGACTTCAAAAAACACGAACCAGATTCCATCATTTCAATTTTTATGAAAAAGAATTAACTGTGAAAACTTAATTATTTCAAATATTATTTTAATTGTCATAAACGTAGCACCAGAAAATGTCCAGCTATAATTGATAATTCATATATTATCAATGATTCATTTTTATCAATACGTGCCATGACATGTTCAAGAACTTTTATTTGACAACACAGCCCTGTAAAGCTTGAATAATCTGGGTTGTTAAGTTATGGTGCAAAGGATTATCAACTACTAGTCTTTTGTTATTTTTAACTGATCAACTACTAACTCAAAATCATTATTTAACTTATTTACTTTTTTAAATAAGATAACAGTATAAAGCAAATGTCATTTTTGTTTATTTATTAACACATGGTACACAGTTAGTAAAATAATCACCCAACAAATTCAGGAAAAACCAATATGTAAGCACTAAAAAACGGAAGTGAAGAATCCTTAAATAGTTAATCACTGGCCCCTTACTTTAATTCACAATATAAAGAAACTATTACCATAAGAGAGAAATTACATACATCTGTATGTTTTACAGAAACTTTTGATCAGTTAACTGGTGAAATAGAAGAATTGTCTTTTTTGACAATATGCATTACACTGTCCCTAAAATAGGCAGATCATTTTTCTCAGTCACAACCCAAAATTAAGTGCTCTTATCTTCTTTGCAAAGTTAGTTATAAACACCAGTACTTTTAGAAATGTTTTCTTTCAAAAACTGATATTGCACATATCAGTTTTAGAAGGTTTCAACTTTTAGAAAACTTTT
Organism: Cheiracanthium punctorium; assembly: GCA_038373885.1. Classification (NCBI taxonomy): domain Eukaryota; kingdom Metazoa; phylum Arthropoda; class Arachnida; order Araneae; family Cheiracanthiidae; genus Cheiracanthium; species Cheiracanthium punctorium. The sequence goes on from JAWZYV010011950.1 coordinate 161,598, forward strand.
TTCCTCTTAATGAAGATTTGAATAGCAAATGGAATTTTTAGAAAAGATAAAAATATCTCTTAGAAAAACTCAGCAACATGAACTGTCTTCAACTAGCAAACAAGCTAAGTACAATTTCAAAACTAATTTACTTTTTATGTGTTCACCAGTCACAGTGTTGAAATAAACAAAATTTTGTAAAATAACATACGAAAAAAGGTATTTACCTGATGCACATTCCCATTCATTTTGGTTGAAAAATTTTCAGTCTTTTTCAGCAGAAGTCAATACACAGTGTCGCAGAAGAGAGAGGACTGGAATACTTCTTTCGGTCCCCACTGTTATGCGACACTGTGTGTTGACTTCTGCTGTAGAAAGCTCAAAATTTTTTGACCAAAACATGCATTCAGATTGATAAGCACCTTTTTATGTGTGCTATTTTACAAAATTTTATCCATTTCATCTTTTTGAATGCTTTTTGTTAATTCAGAGTGTTGTATGACTTACCATTTGGGAAAAAAAAATTAACAGAATCTATAACTTACTGTAACAACACCTGCAAAAGCACAATCATCTGTATCACTATCCCAACAAGTCCCAGACGAAATACTGAAAAAAAATTAATTATACTTATCAAGCTTCAATGTAAAATCAATGCTTAAATATGAAGTTCTTCAGATATCGCCTAACCTCCAATTTTTTTTTTTTTTTTTTTTTTTTTTTTTAACAGAAATGTAATTTTTATAAAGAGAGATAAATATTCATGATAACACATCATAGAGAATAAGAACAATATAAACAACAAGAGCATGAAAATAATATAAGATAATCTGGCTAAGGATTTATTCAATAGTGAAAGTATAAACAAGACTCATGTCCAGGCTTACAATGCATCATACATATCACAGCATATGAATTTAAAATCTATCTTTACTTGACTTTTAGGTGACCTTTTGCAAATATTCTTTTACCTACATACAATGAATCATTTAGTTTTCCTTCTACACATGAAAGCACAATTAGATATTAGAAAACAAAATAGATATCAGAATTTACATGAAAAATTTGTACATCCTTAGTCACTTTTCAATGACTTCTTGATTTGGTAGACACCCTGTATTATTCATAACAGAACTTATCTACATAAGAAATAAACAAAACTTACCACAACCCTTCGCCTTTCTGTTCTAAAATCGTAAGATTTAAAACATATTTATACCTCTTGCATGGTAATTCTATAAAGACAAAAAAATATGTTATTTTATGTGAAAATTAAATTACTACAGAATAACAATTGTTTACACAATAAAGAAATGTATTACACTGCTAAAATGTATTGAAAATCACTATATTAAGGCATAAATGAAAAAAGTAGGATGAAAAGTTTAAAAACCAAATATTATATATACCTTCAATGATTAATAATTTTAACCTGTTAATGAAAAGGGAGCTTCAATATGTTTAGTGATAGCAATCTTCACCTTCAATAGAGTCAGTCATATTTTTTTATTTATTATTTTTTTTTTTTCAATTAAGTCCTGTTCCTACTTATGATGATTGTACATCTGATCTTTGCAAATTTAGGAGGGAAAAAGTCACAAAATGACAGCTAAGTTATTGAAATTCTGAATACAAGAAATAATAAATTTATACACAATGCAGTATTAAACATAATCTAAAGGAATAAAATAGTTTTTTTGAACAAAGCATATTTCTTCTTTTTTGTTAGATATTTTCCAAAGAAAAATAATCATGTACAAAAGGCAAAAATGAAAGAAGTCATACAGGAGTGGTGGTTTAAGTTCTCCCCAAGTCTTTTGTACACTGAACATTTTTATATACTGAATTCCTTTTATATTATTTTAGTACTAAAGTTTTAAAAATTCAAAGATCCCCCCCTCCCCTCCTACCTTATAAAATTACTGCTATGGGCACCCATGAACTTCAGCACTAAATGAGAATTGATATATTAGTAACCTTTTGAGTTGAAATTAAGGCTGTTCTTCGAAAAAAAAGAACTCTGTTTTTAGTCTTGGTACACAAATTGAAATAAACTAATAGCACCATGGTCTCAAAAAAAATTCCAGATGGTTCTTCATAAGCTGTTTTACACACTGCGATAAGCGAAAAAGCTGTGGCTTTTGTGAACTTTTCAGAAAAAATTCTTAAACATGGATCTGAGCAACAAGGTTTTTCGAAGAGTGACACGCTTTGCGAAAATTTCCGATTTTTAAGAATTTTTTCTAAAAGTTTTGAAACTGATACAGATTGACCTGTCTTCGTAGTATGTAATACAGCTTGTAAAGAGACAGTTTCAAAATTTTGAAGTGCCTGGCATAATTAGTTTGTTTGTAATTATGTACCAAAATCACATGGTTTTTTTCGAATAACACCGTTAAGCACACTAGAAAAGAGGTGTACAATAGAAGGTGCCCTCTTGCATTAAGATCTTTATTGCCTCCCATTTTAGACTGTAGTTATGGTTATTATAATTGGCTATTTTTTTAACGTTATTAAAATCTATTTCCAAATTTTCTTTTAGGCTAAACGAGATAGGGCAGTGCTATATCTATTGTATTTAATATCATTAATTGCTCTAGTTTCATCAATTTGCGCTTGCTTCATGTCGTTGAGGCCACAAGAGGGCGGCGTCAACGACATGATGCACGCGCAAATCGATGAAGACTGGAGCGGTATGCTGGAGAGAAGGAGGAAATGTTTGCCAGTTCTGAGGATAGCTGCAGGTAAAGCAGCCGAAAGCACTCAATTGTAAACATTCGGTGTGTTATGTTTTAATGTTTTTAACGGACTTTAAAAGGCTTTTAACAATTTTTAACTAATATTGAGCATACTTCCGTATGTGAATCTTAATGATTTAATGATATTAACAAAATTCAACAGACTTTAAAACATACAGAAGGTGTTCACACATTTTTGTAACAATTTTGAAGGAATATATATATAAAGATAGAAATTTTATTTTCTAAAATGTTTGATCTGATGCTTTTTAAGTTTGACTATCATATCACGCCTTGATTTCCAAGATAAAAGTGCTCCAAAATATCAAGGTACATTTCGTTCCACTCCACCATAATGTACTAATGTCTGTCCAATGTGTTGGGATGCCACTTATAGATAGCTTGTTTTAAAAGTCCAAATGCACAGTAATCCACCGGGGATATTAGGGTGGATAAAAAAAATCTAGTTTTTGAATTTTAAAATCGGATTTTGCACAAATGGTGACCGACCACAAGCCTATTAACAGGTTAAAATCTGTAGTCTGTGAGTTAATCTTTTTTGTCTATCCAAACGGCTTAAAATTTTGAACATTTTGTTAGTTTTTGAGAAAAAATTGAAAATTTTCACAAAATAAAGTGCTTACTTTTTAATTTTTCCTTCATGAAACGTCTTTAAGCACTAAAATTGCTGTAAAACCATAAAAAATTACGTACATAGTTCTAATGTAGAATAGGAATTATCCACAACTAAGCCAAATATGCAAACGGTTGATTTTTTAAAAAAATCTATCAATATCGACAAATGATCATTTATTGCACACAGAGGCAAGCATCTCACTTTTTTAAACTCTTTACACATTATCTCAGCTTATTATATTATTATTTACATCTGAGAAAACACAACTTTAGTCCCCCGCAACCTTATAAGGATTTTCTGTCTATGTAGCTTTTGCCTCGTTTTTTTCTAATACAAGCAACATGGAGCCCCATGGAAGCAGTTATATATATTTTTTAATCACTATGCCATAAACCAGGTTTTCTTAAACTGTTTTGGTGTGGGGACCCCATAGTATTTATGCAAATTTTTGCGGGACCCCATAAGCATGGTGCAAATCCGACACACTCGTGACTGAATCTGTCAGTTTCTTCACTTGTACTATAATATACTATTACAGATTTAGGTCTTTAATTTTTAATTTTAAGACATAGAGCAATGTGAAAAAATTAAATAAGTAGCAAATTTAAAAATTTAACACAGTTATAAAAATAAATTCAATTATGTGAGTAAATTCAAACATTAATTATACTCCATTTAGTGAAGTCACTTGGGTCACTACTGGGTAGACCCACTTATTTCTAACAGTGCATATGCTAGGATTGAGAATTAATGTCAAGAGTTTACCAGTTTGTTTTTAATTATATTATCAAATCTTGGCAAAATAGTCTTCACTGCAAGACGAAGCACTTCTAATATTCTTTAGATTTGATTGCCACACTGATTTTCTAGTGATTAAAGGCGAAATATCAAACTACTTTATAACTTAATACTTTTATAGTTAGCAATTTTGGGCAACAGATGGCAGGTTTGGCAAAAACAGTATTTCGGCTCATTATTCAATTGAAAGTTGGAAATCAATAAAATTTAACCTTAAAGACGCAAGGTGTATGTAAGAAAATGCAAATTTTGACAACTGAAATACAGAATAATGCACTCGAGACTAAACATTAAGATCTTTTCAAAATTTTACAACTTTGCTTCTTAGGTTAGATAAAATACCATAAAGAAATAGCACTTATTCTTCCTTCCCACTAAATACCAGATATGTCAACATGAAAACGTTGTTCAATGTTTTTATCAATTTTGCATTCTTTTTTTTTTCATTTTTTTCATAGGTTGGAATAAGCTATTCTTATTTATAACTAAATTTACTAGATTAGTGCCTGTGAAAAGGACAAGCACCAAGCTAGTAAATTTAGATACTAATTTTAGAAAATCAAACAACTAGCTTATGAACATGTTAAAATACTAAGGTATAAATATTGCATAATACATTAATTTATCAGCTTATACAAATATATTTACTTAGTAAATGGTAAATAAAGGTGATTAAAAGTTTTTAAAGCTGTGAATTAAAACTGGTTTTAACTGAAGATTTTAAATACAAAAAATTTGAGAAATGAAAAACTAATGTGTTAGATTTATCACTCATAAACTATAAGGTTATTAAACAGGGTGTCTACCACAAAAAGTAAGCTTGATTTCTTGACCTTTACTTGACCTTTCCTTGACCTTTTCTTGACCATAACAAATACGAAACTCATAAAAAATACATCGTGCCAGGGATGCAGAATATTTTCTATCCGGCGATCTACGATTGGAGGAAATTTTAGCCATCTAGGAAAATTTTGCAGAAAAATATACAACTGATTTTGATTTTAACAATGAATTAAAAAGTTCTTCGAGTTTTACTTTTCCCTGTCCATTTTTAGAGCGATTTTTTTTTTCAACTTTTTCACTGATCAGCCGTTTGCTTTCAGTTAACTTGGACCAACTGCTATTTAAAAAAAAAAAAGATTTACCATTGATCGCCGTAAAAAGATTTGCAATGTAGCTTGTACATTGCAAATCTTTTTACATCTACGGTAACACAGAACTTATGGAAGTCTATAATATATCATAAAACTTTGGGGAAATTGAAGTTATTAGCTATGAAACACATGGGGATCAGTGATAATTATAATTGGAATCCAAGTTATTGTTTTTAAAAATGAAAATGTGGAAAATAATCAAAACACTGAATTTAACAGGGAATGAAGGGAGAAAAAAAAATTACTCTTAAATCCAACAATTTTAACCTTTTTTTGAGGAGATACATAAGGATACATAATAAAGATACATAAAATAATTTTTTCTGGCTGAACTTAGCAGAAAAAATTAGAAACTAAGAATTTGAATGAAATGGAAAAAACGTAGTTGAGTCGCAAATCGTGACCTAGTGCTTCATTTCTTGACTTATTCTTGACTTTCGTGACCTTTTCCCCATTTCTTGACTTTTCCGTGACTTTCGTGACCTTTGCATGATGGTAGACACCCTGTTAAAGAGGAGGGGGGGGGAAAGCTAAGAAAATATTAATTTCAATTTACCATGCAGTTTGTTCATAATAATGTCTCGCAAATACTTAGTCATGTCCTCTGGAACAAAAGAACTATATTTTTTTCCACTTAATTCCTCATTAAGTATAGATTTCAGCATTTCTTCCACATGAACTCTATTAAATCTGAAAATGAAAAGAAAGATAGAATAAAAAATGAGCAAAAAGAAATAAGTTTGTCTTAAAGAATTTATAACATTGATAAAGCTATGCATTACTATTTTAGAACAAAACTCAGAGAGGTTTTCCAGTGGACAAACAGAATAGAAGAAGATTTTATTACCATCTTTTCTATGCTGTATATTCTTACCGACACAAATTTTAAATTACTTCTAAATACTTTTATTCAACCAGGCAACTAAATTTTCCAGAATGTTTTATTCACCATAAAGGGTATGCAGTACACAAAATGAATTTAAGATTTAAAAATAATTTCAGGCTACTCATTCACTTGTCAAAAAAAAGGGAGCCTTTTAAGGCACTCAGTTATTTAAAAGCCCTTTTTTAACTTAAAATTTTTAAAAGGCTCATAATGAAACAAACATGTTAATGCAACTTACTTATGCATATTTAAAAAAAAATACATTGCATTTTATGCCTTTATTAATATATTTAAAAATAGTTGCATTAAAACATATCTGAGGTTACTTTTGATTCTTCAATTTTTGCATTCCAGGTCCTCATAAGATTGACTATTTGGGGTTTTTAGAGTAGTCTGGAATAGTAGAGTCATTAACAGAAAAATTGTAGTAGAGTCTTTAACAATGATATTAGGAAACAATGTAAACAGGAATGTAAAAGTTGGTTCATAAGTATGGAACAGTTCATTCTATAATTTGAAAGAAAATGTGTCCTATTTCAAAAAGATAAAATGTATGGTGATGTAACTACATAATCCCTGAAACTGTCAATTTTTAATGTTTAAGAGGAAGCTCTAACTTAATTCCTTATGCTTACTATGTTATAATATTCTGGATCAGTTCAATTAGAAGATACTTTGTATAAAATCTTAAAATTTGGTAGCTTAGTTGGAAAATTACCACTTAATTGAAAGGCATAAATTACCTCAAAAGTATATATTTAATATATTTTGCTTTACATATAAAATCTTCCTGCCTATGATTATGCAGTAACACTGCTTACAATGGTCTTTTGCTTTTTTAACCCATTAGTAAAGGTTGTATTATTTTCAAGAAAACGGTCATTAAGTGCCTATTTTCTCATTTGAGAAAATTGTACAAAAATAAGTGTATGCACAATATATGTATTCATTTTAAGGTTTGGACATTTCTTTAGAAGGAAATTTGGTCAAAAATTTCAAGAAAAGTCAACATTCAGGGTTATTATGACAATGTATGTTTTCCAGTAAGAAAGGGAAAATTAAAAACACATGTTTTAAAGACTATACAAGAATTTCACTAAGCTTACTTTACAATGTGAATAAATATTTGTAAATTTTTATACATAAGTAAAAAAAGTGACCTAAGATTGCAAAATACATATCACAAATACACATATTTCAATAGTGCTATCATCTATTGTAAAACAAACTATCACCAATTAAGTTAAAAATACTCTAGTACTGTAATCTTTTGTGTAGAATGAGAAATAAAAAAATTTCTGAGCATAAAAATTGAAATGCTCTAATCTTTCTGGCACATAACTTTTGAACACTCCAGCCCGGAAATACCATTGGCACGAGAAACAGGGGGAGTACACTCAGTCCTTGATTCTGATGAGAGCAGGAAGGAAGGGGTTAATTTGAATTTATAATAGGCAGGCATTAAATGAAAACAAAAACATGAAACTTTTACAGAATACATTTCATCAAGATTTATCAATTAAATTTTCGTTGTATAACCATAAGTACTTTCTAAACACTGTAACATAGTACAGAAATTACTTAACACTGCTGATGAACTTGGCAATGATGGTAAAAACCCAGAACCAGGAACTTTATCAAAATCAAGCCAACTACAATTATGACAACAATACAAGATAGATGTGAACAAAGTATATGCTTCAGCATAAAAAAATGCACATCGTTTGTAATGTGGGATTAATTTACATTGTCTTTCTCAGATAAATTTTCATTTTAACAATGTTTTCAGCAGCACTAAAAAGAGTTTCCTAATGCAACTGACCTCACAAAGGAGGGAAGAAGTCAGAAGCCATGGAAAAAAAAAAAAAAAAAAAAAGGAAGAAAAAGATCAAATCGGAGGATAAGTAACTAATAACAATTTTTGAACATTGGATACATAAAATTTTATTTGTTGATGTTGACAGGAAGCATGTTTTCCTTATCATTTGGGTAGGATTAAAGACAATTTACTACAATCCAAAAAAAGAATTTGTTAAGTAAAATGTGCCACATACTGAAACAAGTCACTAATTAACAAAATGAATGAAACTATTGCAATCACTCTTCAGTATTATCTTCACTAGTGTGATCACTATCTTTCTTGCACTTTGGGGGTAACCCATTAATTTTCTTGAGCCACAGCCGGGCTAAGGTGTGTCCGACGTCTGCAGTTGCATACATGCAATTTAGAAAATAGTGCCACATTTTGAAAAACTGTAAAAAATAATGTGCTAAACTCTTAAATCTTTATGTAATTTTGAATGCAAATTAGCCATTTGAATATGTTGATAACTTTGGTAAAATAACCAACACACAAATTTAGTACAGTATGACTATCAATATACATATACCTATTTTCATTGAAATAGGTATAGAGAAAAATCATTATTGCAGAGGAATCATTTTGTTCTTAGGCTGGTACTGTCTTGAGCCATGGCTCCCCAACCAAATAAAACTGCACATAATTTTATCAAACTGCTGTTATTTGACGAGCAGTTGAATGAAGAGAAATTAATGGAGAACTTTTTAAAAATGCCCCAAAATAAGGCTTTTAAGGAGAATATAAAGCCTTTTTAATGTCTCCTTGATTGCAGGGCCTGATTATGACCAATAGGGGCCCCAGGCATTGATGGATTTGGGGGCCCCCTCATCTATGAAATTTGTTTTATATTAACATTTTATGAAAAATAGAAAAGAATATTTCAGAACATTTGAAATGGAGGCCCTGGGCAAAGTCCCGATATGCCCATGCGATAATAAGGCCCTGCTTAGTTGAAAAAAAAAGAAATAGTATGTGTTTTAAAGGCACATAGGAATCTGAATTTTTAAATGCTGCTAAAGAATAATTTTGTTTTAAATGATTTTAAAAGCTTAACTAGGGAAATAATATGTAAAGCAAATAAGTAGCACACTTAAATTAACTGAAAAATAAGTGTAAAATAAGATTAGGACACAAGAAAATCAACTGAGTGACAGAAAACTTATCCTAAAAAAGACTTAACATATTGTAATAAACAACAATTTGCTTAAAAAAAGAGATAGATAATAAGATAATCAAACAATAATACACTACATCTAGTCATACTGATAAACAGGTTGAATTGTTTGGATTGTAACTTTGTTATGCATACATTAAAACATAAAAATTGAAAGCTTGCATTTAAGTTTATAAAGAAAATGTTAGTAGCTTAAGATAACTTATTACAGAATAAAATACAAACTCAAGAGCTATGGTTGGCAAAAGACAGCCTACATTTTCCTTTCAGTTTATTTATACACTCGTACATCTATACTTTCTTTCAATAATTCCTATTTTAATAGTAAATTGTTTTCAAATATGAATTTTCAAAGCACTCTATTGAACATTGACACATGTTCAGTACAGTATGACTATCAGATAAATAACATGCTCATAAAAGTTTTGGAATACACCATTATTTGTCTTTATGAAAATATAATTAACATACACTGATATTTAAAAGAACTGAAAGAAATGCCCAAATAAGCTAACTGGAAGAAATAAAAAGTACATACTTCTCTTCAAAACGCAGACGAATATTATATATTCTAGCTTCTTCCTCTTTTTCATCTTGTGCAACAGATTCTTGTCCTAAAATAAAAATACTATCATAAACTCTTTAATAAAATGTCTGATGATAAAGTGCTAGTCTTTTATTTAAAATTTTGATAAACACAAGACAGTCACATCACTGGTAGTAAGTTCAGCATAAAAATTGAATTTCAATGTGAACAGGTTTTATTAAAATTTAATACTAAATAGAACCACAAAATTCATAAAAGTTGTGCATGACATGGTTTGGATATTAGAACTAGGCTTAATAAATAAATTGCAAAATCTCAGTTTCAAAAACATCACAATTCTGATTTCAAAATTTTCATTTTAACCATTTACCAGATTTTGCAATATGATAAACAATATTGCAATGTCTGTGATTGACAAAGAAACATGCTTACAAATTTTTTCTATATGTTTTGCAATTGCCTAAAAAGTGAATCTCTTCTGCTTCTAGACCTGAGGATGCCTGTGAAGTAGTCAGTACTACAAGCTACTTCATAACTGTGACCATCTCCCCCCCCCCCAAAAAAAAAAAAAAATGAATGGCTGGTCATCTTCACAACATACAAGAAAACAAAGTCTGGCCATTTTCAAATGAGGTTCTAAAGGGGAGCAACGAAAAGTGCTTGGTAATGCATGAGGTGGAAAGAAAGATATCTTTTGTTCTTGCAGGGGTGTTTAAGTGCAGTTGGAGAAGATGACCTTTTGAGTTTTCCAGGGAGATTGCATGCATAGACAGTGATGTCGCTAGACTTTGGAAGGGATGGGTCCATGGGACCCAGGACTTTCAAATTTCTGGGTCATTTTTCCTAAAAGTGGGTCCTAGGGTACTAAAACTGGGTCCTCCGATATAAAAGCATTTGATTAATTTCACGACAGATGTTATCATGTTTCATCAACTTTGGTGTGCCAATGCAGGGTTGGCATGGTTTAAACCAAATGGTTTATTTCTTTTAAAAAAAAAAAAAAAAAACTGATTTTTTAAAAAGAATTTAAAATTCCAAATACTACAGATAGCATACGTACTGATATCTTTTAAAATTATCCTTACATGTATTAACAAGTTTTATCATGATTAACAATTATTAATTAAACTTAAATTATAGGCTGCATTTTTAATTTGTTTCTAAAATAGAGGTTTTGTGTTTTAACAACTTATTTTTAAACCTTAAAAATATCGTTTTGAACAACTTCTCACAATTATTACTGATGAATCTAAGTGCAAGATTCTACGTAAAATGTAGTAAACAATTAATATTGTATCATATCTTATAAATAAAAATGAAATTCTGTTTGTTTGTTTGTTTGTGGATTTGATTCGTATACAAATCCACAAAAATGGACCTATCGGCCTGAAATTTAGCACAGATATTTAAAATAATATAGAATAAATCATAGTCCACTTTAAAACTTTGAAGTCCACCCGTTCCCGGAATTTAAGAGATTTTTTATGCTCTTCACGCAAAAATCTTTCCGTAATTGTAACCCCTGTAGTGAAAAAAGTGTGAAATAAGGATTGTGGTTGCCATGTGTGGCAATTTTGCCGAATAAAATGTTTTAAATTCTCAAAGTAAAAATAAAAGAATAATAACGATTTTTTTTTGTTAGTTTATATTCGTAAGGTTATTTTTTTTAAAATTATAATATCGTGTGCATGGGAAATCAGAGCAGGAATGTAATGCTTTACACGCAAAACAATAAGAATTGAAGATTTCTGAGGCTAATGTGTAAATTTTTTTAGTTTGGCGAAAAAATAAAATGGCTGAAATATGGATTTTGAGTAAGTGAGTTCTAGCGGTTTGCACAGTTTTCTGCTTGGCGCAATTTGTTGAGAGCTTAAGGAAATAGATTTTTGAAAACAAGTGCAAAGGTTTTATTAGAATACAAAGTTAAATTTTAATTATCCGTGAAGAAATAATGCAGTTATTAAGGGATTTCAAGCGATCTAACTTCAGAATTCTCTCCAATTGAGTACACTGATTTAAGTTGGGGGAATTCCGCCAAATTTCAGAAAATTGAAATCTTCTCATTTAGTACATCGGAGTAACGATGAATGAAACACATTATAGTTGATAATTTTAAAAAAAATCGGCTGTATTAAGGGATTCCAATTTTCAAATGAATGCGTGCTACTCTTTGGCGGTCGAACCATTTCCCATATTGATTGCTGCTAAGTAAATGTTTCGAATGATTCCCTGAAAAAACTCTTGCAAAATGGCGTATGTTGGTACTTTGGCGAGGCTTAGACTTGAAACTGGATTTTATTTGAGACTGGTATATATAATGACACTGGTTATAGATAAAAATGAATGTTGGTATGTGTTTATGAGGTTGAAAAACTCCAGCACTGTTGAGCACCGTTGCACGATGAAATTTGGTTCACCTAAGTCTTTTATGATGGAGAAGGTTTTTATGCTATCCGTTTTCCTTAACTTGCCACTTGGTGCCGCAGCCCACCGTTGAATTCTATTTCGTTTAGCCGTTTGCTATGTGAATATCGTCCAACCGATTTCGATGAAATTTTGTACACGCAAATATTAGAACACGGAGAATATTTTTCACTATCCATTTTGCTGTAACTTGCCGCTAAATGGCGCTGCAAAGCATCAACTTCTATACCGTTCGACCGAACGGCATAAAATTTTTTATACTTACACATTTGAGCACGAAGAATATATTCTAACTGCGTTCCTTTTGATGTTACTCACCACTAGATGACACTGCAATGCATTATTATTTTAACTCGCCACTAGATGATGCTGCAGCAGGCCAAATTTTTGACCATTCAAACGGTCGCTATGAAAATCAGTATACATAGCTATTTGAACAATGAGAATATTTTGGCGTTATCCATTTTGCTATAACTCGCCACCTGACGCCACTTGACACTGTAGCAAATCATAACTTTAATTAACTACTAGATGGCCCTGCAGTGTATCACTTCTTGACTGTGCAAAGGATCGTTATGAAAATTGGTATACATAGATAGTTGAACACGGTCGCTATGAAAATCAGTATACATAGCTATTTGAACAATGAGAATATTTGGCGTTATCCATTTTGCTATAACTCGCCACTTGACGGCGCTGTAGCAAATCATTACTTTATTGAACCACTAGATGGCCCTGCAGTGTATCACTTCTTGACTGTGCAAATAATCGCTATGAAAATAGGTATACATAGATATTTGAACACGGGGAAGAGTTTGGCGCTATCCATTTTCCTATAACTTGCCACTAGATGTCGCGTCAACACATGAACTTCAGGACTGTCCAGCCGATAGTCATGAAAATTCGTATACATCGATATCTGAATGCGAAAAATATTTTCGCCGTATCCATTTTGCTAAAACTCGCCACTAGATTGCGCTACGCCGCAAGGCCTTCTGCACTGTACAAACGATTGCCTTGCAATTCGGTATGCATGATTATTGGACGCAATATAATGCGATATTGACTTTGCTATATCTGTTTATTACAATGAATAGTAATCACCACAAATCGTAATATCAAAAAGTCCATTCATTCCCGTGCGAAGAACGAGTACTTCAGCTAGTTATATACTAAATATAAAAAATAGTATCTCTAAATAAAATATTAAACTTGAATGATTTCAATGTCTACATAAATATAGCAACAATTGTTTATTTACTTTGTTTTAATTAGTTTCAGAAGAAATATTAATTGTTATTTGAACATTTTACAAATAATTTTATTTATAAGTATGTAACAGGTAATTATAAAAGGACTTTTTAAAAAAACCAAAAAAAACCTGGTTTAAACCAAAACCCCCGTTTTTTTTTTTCAAATAAACCAGGTTTTTTTTCCAACCCTGCAACACGTATGAATATCTTATTTATAAATAACCTAAAACTTCTATTTCAAAATAAAAATATATATATATATAATTAATAAAAAATAATTTGCTCTGGAATGCATGACATTTTATCCACTTTGCCATGAAATTAACCATTTATGAAATAACTGAATATCGAAATTTAAACAAGTAGTTAAATAAAAAGAAATGGATGAAGAATGACAAAAATCATGAGTGCAGGAAAATAAATAAAACCAGGATACTATGAAAATAAGGAAGAAAAAATATTTTTATTGCTGCTTTGAGAAGCCTCCTCTGAATGTTTCAGTTGAATAAAAAAAACATCAGTAGCTCTTTTAATAATAAGCTGTGACTGAGAGAGTTCAGGTTCCTCAACTGAAATGATAATTAATTTCTTTTTAAACTTTTCTTCAGACATTCTATTTCATGCATTAGTTTTTATTCGTTTCATTGCTGAAAATCCTCTTTCAGCATCAGCAGAAGAAATTAGCAGAACTATTACAATTTTAGCTAACTTAACAAATTCTGGAAGTTCATCTTTTTATTGTGTTATAAGTTTTGACATAAAATCACTCATATTTAAAGACGTAAAATTTAAAGCTAGGTGTTTAAAATACTGAAAATCTTTTCTTAAAATATCTTCAGAAATCATACATCCATAATGAGATATTAAATGTTCAAGTTCTTTTTCTCCATAGCTTTGCAAACAATTGGTACTTGTTGGATAGTTTAGGGGATCAAAAATTGCATCCAATGATTGTAATAAATCTAATGCTTCCTTTGGGAAATGATATTTCAAATTTATAAAAAAAAAAATTATTTCTCTCCGTTTCTTTTTCATAATTTTGCATGATTTTAATTACGTACCTCACGGGACGCCTTGTAACTTTTTTTGGACTATATTCCGTATACGGTGCCTTGTTTACATGTCAATGGTTTGTTTACAAATCATTGGCGAACAATCTGACGCGAGAGTGAGCGATGCACCGCCAACTGCCGGTGGTAGTTGTGACTGGCAACCATAAAGAATACGTGTTTCGTCAGGTTTGGGAATTTGAAATTGTTTGCGTTATTGATGGAAGGAAATGAAATGTGTTATGTTAATATAAGAAAAGAATTTGTGGGTGTTTGTTAGAAATATAGTACGTTATAAGCCGGTGGGTGTTGGGGACATTTCTGAGCGGTTATTTACCAAAAAAATAGAGGTAAGTGTTCTTTTTTAACGAATCTTTCGATGTTTAAGGTTTTTAATGTGAATTTTAAATTGATATTTGAAGTGTTTATGTTTTCGTAAGTGCTATTTACGTGCTATTCTAATCATACTGACTTTATAAGAGGTGTACAACTAGGTTGTTTAATCCACCGATGTTTTTTTGAGTTGAAAACGGGCCAGTGTTTGCCCAGTTTACATTAGCTGTACAACTAGGTTGCTTAGTTCACTGTTGTTGTTTTTTTTAGTTAAAAACGGTCCACTGGTTGCGTAGTTTACATAGCTGTACAACTAGGTTGCTGAATCCACTGAGGTTTTTTTAGTTAAAAACGGGCCACTGGTTGCCTAGTTTAGATAGCTGTACAGCTAGGTTGCTGAATCCACTGAGGTTTTTTTAGTTAAAAACGGGCCACTGGTTGCCTAGTTTAGATAGCTGTACAGCTAGGTTGCTGAATCCACTGAGGTTTTTTTAGTTAAAAACGGACCACTGGTTGCCTAGTTTAGATAGCTGTACAACTAGGTTGCTGAATCCACTGAGGTTTTTTTAGTTAAAAACAGACCACTGGTTGCCTAGTTTAGATAGCTGTACAACTAGGTTGCTGAATCCACTGGGTTTTTTTTAGTTAAAAACGGACCACTGGTTGCCTAGAATGACTAGTAAACATGGCGACAGTCGCTGGAGCTTGGCGGTCGCCAAGCTCCAGCGACTGTCGCCATGTTTACATGGGGTGGGCACCGGCTTGTACGATTTTACCCTTTTTTTTTTGTGTCCCATCGATTTTTTGTGTATTTGACACGCTATAGCGAGTAAGCGGCATTACTGAATAGAGCAAATGCAGATGGTAGTAAAAATAAGGTACTTTCATATTATCCCGGCGGTCATTCTCGCCAAACTAATTTTTTATGAAATGCGCTGGCAAACTGTTGCCAATCCTATTCCAAACCATGAGTAATTTCATGTGTGTGGTATTTATCTTGGAAAAAGTCCTTGTCTTGGCAGACTACCACGATAATACATATGTACCAAAAATAACACTAGACAGAAGCTGTGTATTTTAAGTTTGTATTTGAAGAAAAGCCAGTTGATGCAATTTCATCTCTGTTCTTGGGGTTCATAATCTATTTACTTGTATTTCTGAAACTATAGCCATGGACATGTCACTCACCATCTTATTCCATACTTATTTTCTTGGATATGTTTTGGCGGCAAAGCCAAAATTTATATAAACTGTATTCTATTAGTTTTTCTTTATACTGAAAATTCATATGTAAAATTAAGTTCCTAGAGTAAATGTACGTTATTGATCATCTTGCATCTGAAAATAATTATATAGATTCTTTTTTTTTTAATCTGCCTTTTTATGAAGAAGCACATATTTTACTTACTTTTATACAACCACTTTAAAAAAATTCTCATGGTGGGGATACAGGGTAAAGAGTGAGAAGTTTTTTATGCACAAAAATTTCACCGAACTTATTATATTATGTATAATTTCCCCTGTTTCGTTATATAATAACAGAATTAATCCCCATAATAAAATAATTTTTGTAATTCATATAGAATACCAAACCTGCATTTTTAAAAAATAAGCAATTTTTAATCATCACTTAAATTTGCACCCACAAAAGCTAAAGACGCTTTGGAGGAAATTTTAATACATTTAATACTTTACTTGGCAGTGGTGATTCCATTACACCGGCAATAAATCCTAATATAATAAGTCAAACTATGTGCAGTGTTAGAGCATTATAATGAAATTGTCGCTAAAATAATAAATGTAGGGGATATTTATTAATTATTGCAAAAAACACAGATAGAAAGTTTCTAGAATTGACATTTTACGATGACAGCAGTTTTGTCTGTCTGCAGGTTTTCTGTTGGGTTTTTTTTTTTTTTTTTTTTTTTTTTTTTTTTTTTTTCCAGTTGGTTGGTTGGTTGGTTTGGGGACATGTGCTTCATCCTAACAGGACGGCTTCGTCCCAGCCAAACAGGGAAAACAGAAGAGGTCTTTCTATCCCTTCATCGGGCTTCTAATAATTCCAGGGACCATATCAATTCCATATCGCCAAAAAACATATTTCATACAACAGACAAGAGGCCAAAACCCAGGCTAGAACTAAAATAAAAAAGGACCCTGAGCTACCCGGGTGACTCCCGGGCACAAGCATTGTGTCCGTGATGAAGAAGACAGCATGAAGCCATGCCTAAGAAATGAAAGAGGCGGAGTCTCTCATATAAAAACTCAAGCCCGTCGACTTCAAACTCAGAAGCCGACAGCGGCAGAGGAGAAGCGGGCGAAAGCCCGCAACGCTTTCCTACTAGAAGTCACTTTCCCCATAATTAGGGAATAATCGGCGGAGCTGGGGATGTTAAGGTCGTTGAACAACTGATTCCGTTCCGAAGAGAGGCGAACGCAGGACAGTAGCAAGTGGTCAGGTGTTTCATGGGTAAAGCAGGTCGTACAGAGTGGGGTGTCCACCATCTTCATTTGAAAGAGTTTACGCCGCGTAAGGAGGGTTTTTGTCCGCCACCTAGCTATCAGAGTATCGAGTAGCCTAGAATTTAACCATTTGCAGTACGTGCGGTCCGTAGAGAGGTGCTCAAAGTTGTGACTGTAGTCGCTGTTTATCCAGGCATAATCAGTCTCCACCCGCCAGTTAGTGCGTAAGTGAGACATAATATCCTCGGGGGATATCTTATTTAGGCTGGCGCAGTTATAGGGGCCGTTACGAGCCAGACTGTCAGCCTGCTCATTCGGAGGGATACCTTTGTGCCCAGGGCACCACACCAGGGAAAATGCCTTGTCATTTTTCCCGTTGTATAGACAATTATATAACCAGAGGATAACCTTCGGGGATCGCAGAGAAGCAGATCTGAGAGCCTCCAGTACAGACATACTGTCAGTAAGGATAACATATTTGCCCCCAGAACTGGCGAGGCGAGTAACAGCCACGCAGATAGCGAGGGCCTCAGCAGTGAAGACAGAGTCTACATTAGGAACTAAATAGGCTTCTGACAGGCCCGCCGGGTAAGCTACTGCAGCGACGGACGTTTTCACTGTGTCTTTGGACGCATCCGTAGCAATTACCATTGTGTCATTGTCCAGGCAATCGTACCACTCGTTCCAGGCGCCCACCACCATGTTTTGCGGGATATCATGGCTTTGAAAGATCAGTCCCTTGGTAATAATTTCAAAATTTAGAGGGACCCCAGGGGGAGGAGGCCAGGAAAATCTTAACATGTGGGAGATATCTATATTAAAATAGTCTGAAAGATCAAGCATAGGCTGGTGCCAGATAGGTTTAGCATTGGGAGCCAGGTGCATAGACCTTAATTTATCGCAAATGATATGCCCGGGAGAAAGTGCAAGTTGCCGAATGATGAATTTCTTCGTTAGGTAGGAAAGGCGGGCAGCCATGGAGGAGGCCCCAGCCTCCCTCCTGAGAATGGGGATGGGGGTCCATTTCGGGAGTCCAGTCGCCACGCGGAGCGCAGCGTTGTAGATGACTTCCAAGGTGTTAATCACAGAGGGAGGGACGTTGAAAAAAAGGGGGCAGGCGTATTCTAGGAGACTTCTAATTATGGCATTAACTATACAGAGCATGTGGTTACTATTCACGCCACGAGAAGTGCTGGCGATAGCCTTAAGGTAATTAAGCCTTTTGAACGCTTTGGCCCGCAGATACGAGAAATGGTGGTTAAAGGATAGGTTTCTACTCAGCCAAATACCCAGAAATTTAGCCGTGGTATTCCAAGGTATTTCTTGACCCAAGATTTCGAGCGGAGGGCCGGGATCGCGTTTCCGAGAGAAGTTTATCGCAACGCATTTACCTTGAGAGATTTTAAGCTCATTTGCATTGCACCATTGGGTAATCCTGTTGAGCGCTGTTTGCAACTTTCTACGAACTCTGTTTTCATCAGGACCATTTGCATAAACAACGATGTCGTCCGCGTAAACATTCAACCGGACCCCATCCTCGACGACTTCGAAGATATCACTTAGGTACAGCATAAAGAGGAAGGGAGAAAGAACGCTCCCCTGAGGGACGCCCTGAGAGCAAGGCCTCTGATGCGACATAGTTAATTTCCAACGCACTTGAATCCTACGGTTGCTCAGAAACAAGGCGATCCAGCGACCAATTTTCCCTCTAATGCCCATACTGGCCATTTTATGGATGAGCCCATCAATCCAGACGCTATCATATGCTGCTTTGATATCGAGGCTGAGACCCATAATGAATTCCCGGGCAGCTCGGGCAACATGTATGTCATTTACCAAGTTGCAGAGGGCAGTGGTACAATCACGGGAAGGCATGAACCCAAAATGGGTGGGCTGAAACAGGTTGCGAGCACCAGCCCAAATCACCAAACGACGAAGCAGTATTCTTTCGAACACCTTTGCACACACCGAGGTTAAGGTGATAGGTCTATAGGACCCAGTTAAATGAGCGGGTTTTCCAGGTTTTCGAACAGGGATAATTGTACCCAGATTCCAAGAGTCGGGCACCTCACTATTTTCCAGGAGAGAGTTGAACAGGTCCAAAAAGATGCCTTTGCTTGCGGGGGAGAGGCCTTTTAGCAGTTTTGCAGAGATTCCGTCATGCCCGGGGGTTGTGTTCCGAGTTTTACTCAACGCGGTATCCAGTTCATTCAGCGTGAAAGGGGTGTCCAGAACAGGATCCCCTTCACTAAGGTCATATGGAAGAGGCCGATGGGCCTCATAATTGCTAAATTCGTTAAGGAAGGCCTGGGCCTGGTCAGCGCTGGCCGCAATGGGATGCGGACTCCTGAGAACATTATCTCCAGGCGGAGACTCTCTGCGAGAAAGCCCCTTCAAAATCTTAAAGATGTGGCCACTAGAGCAGCTATTTCGGCACAAGGAGTCCCAGTAACATCTGGAAGTAACTTTTATATGTTTGCGGAGCCTAGCCGCGGCCTGCTTGTGTTTTTTCCACAACTCAATGGAGCAATGAGCGCGGGCAAGCCTGCGGAACCTCCTCTTTTGGCCAAGAAGGTACCGACACGTAGCATCCCACCAAGGGGGGTAAGACGGGCACCGAGCACCTAACTTATACTTGTTTTCCGACATCGCCTGTTGACTTTGCTGGAGGAGCGCACTATAGGACGAGGGGTAAGTAGTTTGAAGAAGAGAGTCCAGATCCTTACTAGCATTAGCCCACTTTACCGCCGTTTTCGAGGGAGACACTGAGGGCTCACATCCACGAATCCTCACAGACACGATGACCGGATGGTGGTCCGAATCAAAGGTGTCCGGATGGACGTAGTATGACATACTTTGGTGTAACTCGGGGGAGACCATAGTGAGATCGAGGAGGGAGGGGGGGTGACCAGCCACTGTGCGCGTCGGACAATCAGTATTCAGAATGCATACATGCTGATTGGTAACCCAGTCAAAGAGCCGACGTACATTCCAATTGATGGGAGGAAGGCGGTTCAGGATGTTTAAGTTAAAATCCCCTAGAAAGATAAAGGGATGGTCAATGGAGCTAATAATCTCATCATACCACCCTTCGTTAAAATTACCCGAAGGTGAGTAGACGTTGATAATAGTGACCCAACGGTTCACAGCAAACACTTTGACACCAAGAGTCTCAGAGTCATCAGGACCCTGGGGAAGAGAAATTTGGTACGAAGCATACTTGGAGTGGACAGCAGTGAGCAAACCACCCCCCCTGCCAGCAGGTCTATCTTTTCTATAAATGATCATATTCGATAAGGCGAAAATAGAGGTGTCGTTGAGAAAAGTTTCCTGAAGACAGATAATATCAGAGTTTACAAAGGGGGCGATACGAAGCCAGTGGCCGTTTTGACGAAGAGATCGACAATTCCAATGCACTAAATTGAAAACGCTGAACGCAACGAAAAAAAAACGGAAAGAAGCAAAGAGCACAAAACCGGGCACTGGCAAAAAGCCAAGGCAAACCACTGAGCCAGCTCACTTCCCGAAGTGGGAGGCTGGCCAGTGTTACCAAAGTTAAGTGGCATAGGCGGAGTAATAGACGCTTCTTCACAGTGGAAATCCATGACTAAAGTCTCACTTACCGGGGTACTCATAGGAGGGGGAAGGCGCTGTTTTTTCTTACGAAGGGTTACCTGATTTTTATCCGGGAGATTTTCTTGGAGACCTTCAACTGCTTGTTTAACGGTATTGGCGACCGTTTCCATGATGCTATTGAATGCTTGTAGCTGGACTTCCAGGAGCTTCTGGAACATACTAGTCATATTTTCAGAAAACGTCTGTAGTGTGTTTTGTAGGTCTGATTTGGTGACATAATCCGTAGAGGGGGTACTTGTATTTGGCTTCATGGCCGTGACAGAAGCGTAGCTTGGGGAACTGGAGTTTCCCTCGCTCTCACGATACAAACGACGAGCTTCAGCAATGGTTAGATGATTCGCGCTTTTGAATTTTAACAGGCGGGCTTCTCTAATATAATGAGGACAAGTTTTGTCGGAGACCTCATGGTCCCCTCTACAATTACTGCACTTCACGGTCTCTGAAGTGCACGGACCGTCATGTGTGTTTGAACAGCGGCCACAAACCCGGGGGTTGCGGCAAGCTTTAGCCCCATGGTTGTATCTGTGGCAATTGAAACACGCTCTAGGTTTATCTGTGAATAGGGAAATTCTGTGTAACATATACCACAGTTTGACATCACGGGGGAGGGAGGTTCCCAATTTAGTTACGAGAACGGTTCTTGTCGGGGTGTAAACGTTATTTATTTTTTTTTGAAACCTGCGCACTTCTAGTACTTCAATGCCAGTAGTCGACAGTTCTTCGGCTATCTCTTTGCAATTGATTTCCGGGTCCACATTATGTAATAGAAATCTGGTGGTGATAGTTTCTTTCTGTATGTATGTGTTAACCGGCGTGTTTAAGAGAGTTTTCATACCAAGGATCTTCTGGGCCACATCGGCAGATTTTGTTGTTATCATGACCTTTCCCATCCTAGTCAATCTTAGATAGTCAATATCAGAACTGTTAGCCACACATTTGGATATATCCGCTTTAAGCATTTTTGGGTGCTTGGAAGGAATTTTTCCCTCCTTCGCCTCAATTATTAGCGACACTGAATCAATGCCGTCATTGACGGCAACAGAAAACCATTCCGATGAACTATTTTCATTCTCAAAGAGGTGGGGGGAGGATGACGTGTCATCCATCTTGTTTACCTCGGTCCTTTGCGTATTTAAACCATTACTAACGACACCATTGTTGGAGACCAAAGGCAAAGGGTTAATTCCCTCCAGCCTTAGAAAGGAAATTCAAAGAAAAATTCACTCAACAGCGAAAACCCAACTGAAACACAAACACGGGAATTGCCCACCGGCACCTTGCCTGAGAACTTATGAATACTGCCTTACAAAGCCTACACAAACAAAATTCAACCAGAAACAAGAAATTTCGACTTACCCTACCCGGGAAAGCTAACAACTTAACTAAGAACCTAAGCACCAAAAAATTCGCCGGAGTCCACCAAACCAACCACCACCGCGCACAAGCCAAGTCCACTCTTTTTCCAGTTTTTTAGAGACAAACAAAACCACAAAACAAAACAGCAGTGTTGCCAATCGCGAAGTCCACTTACCTACCTTACTTCTGGTGCTTTCTCGAATGTGACGTCATGGCTAACTGGGATCTTCGTCCATGTTCGCCAGCTATCCAGACGAAACTGAGAACAACAGAAAACCGCCAATGCAAGGTAGTTTGAATTTTTTCCGCCGTGGCGCTGGTGCTATGCTCGGCACAGAGCCATTTAAAGGGCCAGTCCATACAATTAAATGGGCGTTAAAACTGTCAAAAATGCTAAATTTTTAAATGTTTTTTGTTGGTTAAAAAGAATGTATCTTTATCTATAAATATTTTGAAACTTGTCTTTATACATTGTTGAAGAAATTAAAAAAAAAAAAATATTATTGAAAAAACATATTGAAAAAAAATTTAAGAAATTGTTAGTTGGTTAATGCTGTTAGGAGCTTCTTCTCCATGTAATAAATTAATAACAAATAAATATATTAATTTGTGTTTCATTTGAATCTTCAAAAGACTGTCATACTTTTTAAAGACTTGTTTTTCGTAAACTACTACATAATTTAATATATTAATACGCATTCTCCCTATACGTAAAAAACACTCAAAATACTGGGGTTAAACGATAAAATAAATAAAAACTTTGTGAAAAAAACACGCGTAAAATTTAACTTATAATACGTTACGATCGTTTCGACTAAAAAATTCTTTCGGTCTTCATCAGACTAAGTCCGAGACGCAGGGGCGTAGCCAGAGGGCGGGCTCAGGGCCCGATTAACCTCTGATGTGAGGGGAAGCTCAGTCTCATCGCCCCCATCCCCTTTTTGTTTCGGAAAAGTAAAGTATTAGGTTGTAACGAAAGTTTTCCGCCACTCCAACTACTGCCTGCACAAGCAGTTCGCGTTGGTGTCTTTGCCAATATTTTGTAAAACGATTTTTGTTATTTGAAAGAAAAGACTTGTTTTAGAGCACTGTGTTGTGAAATCCGTAAAACAATATCGTTATGATTAAGTATAAGGTGTCTGAAATGGAACTACCACGCTACCAGATTGATCCATCATTTACTCTCAGTTCTGTCGCAAAAAGTCAGCTATAGAATGACACTGAATCATGTGTACAGCTTAAGGTACTACTGTTGTATCATATGACACTGTGAAGTTTTGGTACCGAAAGTTCAAAAACGAGGACTAGGATATTAAAGAAGCAGAGGGCTCTGACCAGACTACTGATGCTGATGAGGCCCGCCTACGAGAATTTGTGGAAGAAGATAAAATATTCATCCACGAGCGCTAGCTAAAAGAGTTAGACTTTATTGCCATGTCCATTAGTCGCGAAAAGCATCGCATAAACTAGACAAATAAGGTCAATAGCTGGGTACCGTGTGAGCTGACTCAAGCACATCTGGCGGAAAACTTTCGTTACAACCTGATATTAATGATTTTCTTTCATAAAAATATTTTATTCCTAAAAAAGAAATTTCATTGATGTAATTACTTCTAATAATTTCCTTTGATAAAAGCATTTTATTCATTAATCTAAATTTTTCTTTCTTGAAAATATTTTATTTATTAATCTTCATAATAGTTTAGTTCATTGTAACGAAATTTTACAGTATTTTTGAATTTACTTTAAACATTAACAAATAACTAAAAACATTACCTTACTGGAACATTAAACTTTATTAATTGAGTCCTATTTTTGATTAGATATGGCTTTTTTTCAGGAATTCTTTGTTTGTTTTGATGACATCATAAAAATCACAACACAGAAGTTGAGAATTAATTTTGACATTTAGAAGATGCTTAACATTTACATATTAAAAGTCTACCCCTTTCTGCTGGCCAAATTATTCCCCATAATAGAAAAAAACTTTCAACTGCAGCCTATGTCCCAGGCAAAGACATCGCAAACAACCAATTTAGAAATGTTGCGACATGAAGTATCAAGAGTTCTGAAATGTGCCACTTCTGTTCATTAAAAATGTTTACAATAATTTAAAAGATTAATTAAAAACAAAATTTTGAACTTAGTTAAAATTTAGACACGGAAATACCTTAGTAATTAGTTAAAAACATTTAAAAGCCTAAAATCTCCGTAAAGTGATTAAAACTCGCACCATGAGCGCTTTCGACAGCCTTGCCCGCTGTCATCATCAGAACTGAGTTGCTTGGCCCGTTCACCGCTTCTTCTTCACCAAGGCTTGCCACTACTGCTCGATCTGCGCATGCGCCATGTCGTTGACTGCTCCCTCTTGTGTCATTATTTCCAAAGCTTCCCATCTTAAGCCATAATTGTGGTTATTGTAATTAGCTATTTTCTTGACATTTACGAAATCTATATTTATATTTTCCTTTAAGATAAAACCTTTAACGATCCTTTATTTTATTTTAACGACGATTTATTTTATAAATACCTGCGGTTTCTAGAGGGTTAATCTTGTCTTTATCTGACCGGATTCTTTTAAATATATTGCTATTGGGTTTAATTGTGCTAATTGGGTTATTGTAAAATGAACCTTCGTATCCCAATTAAACCCAATAGCAATATATTTAAAAGAATCCGGTCAGATAAAGACAAGATTAACCCTCTAGAAACCGCAGGTATTTATAAAATAAATTTCACTTATAGAGATTCCAACCTTCCCGGATACTACATTGGTGTTACAAAAAGAAAAATTAAAGATAGAATTAAGGAACACATAAACGACATAAAATACAATAGACAAAGTACCGCTCTATCCCGCCTAGCCTTAAAGGAAAATATAAATATAGATTTCGTAAATGTCAAGAAAATAGCTAATTACAATAACCACAATTATGGCTTAAGACGGGAAGCGTTGGAAATAATGAGACAAGAGGGAGCAGTCAACGACATGGCGCATGCGCAGATCAAGCAGTCGTGGCAAGCCTTGGTGAAGAAGAAGCGGTGAACGGGCCAAGCAACTCAGTTCTACTGATGACAGAGGGCTAGGCTGTCGAAAGCGCTCATGATGCGTGTTTTAATCACTTTACGGAGATTTTAGGCTTTTAAATGTTTTTAACTAATTACAAAAATTTTGAATTTTTATTGCAGTTTTTCAGTCATTTTCAGCCCCCCCTTCAAATTCTGAGGGCAAGCTTAAGCTTCCCGAGCCTTTTCAGTAATCAGGCCCTGGGCGGGCTGCTGCCCTCCCTGAAATGGGACCCCTTACTTAGCTTACAATTGAACTTTAGCTTTAAATTTGATACCCAGCCTATCCCGAAATAAAATCATGGCTACGGCACTGCGCGAGACGAAGGTCTTTGTCTGAAGAAGACCGAAAGAATTTTTTGGTCGGAATGAAAGTAACGTATTATAACTTACATTTTATGTGTGTGTTTTTCACAAAGTTTTTATTTATTCAGTGACGTAGCCAAGGGAGGCATAGGGGGTCACCCCCCCCCTCCAATAAGGAATTTTTGGCCATACAAAATGCATATTCTTCACTCCCTTATCACACACACTTATACACAAATGTGAATTGCAGTAGTCGTAACCCCCCCCCCCCATGAAAAAATTCTGGCTACGCCACTGCTACATATTAATAGGTTTTGGTTTAGTATACCCATGGCAATGGTATATTTTAATTTTTTTGTGTTTTAACGAATTATTCTAACTAGTGGTCGCCCAGTGGTCGAAATTTGACCGTAATATAGTAAACCTCTATATAATCATTGCTTATACCTCTATAATCATTGCTTATAACGTTTTTTATTTTTTTTCTATTACGTCAGCTGTGAGCGTGTACAAATAAGTCATTATGCATTAATTTTCCAGTAATTTGAAAACTGGGAATGATAAGAGAAATGAGGTATAGCTTGGCCATATTTAATAAGCGGCAATGTTTTTTTTTTTTTACATTTCCTTGTTTATTTTATTTATTTATTTTATTGCTATACTGGCCAGGTTTCGGCAAGCCTACACAGTTTACGTTTACACAGGCTACGTCTGTCTTTTTCAAAGTACATAAAATTTAAATAAAAAATTAATGTAAAATCTCAATCCATGGAATAAATGATCGAACACTACTTTTCTACGACGTACAATTAACCATGTATAAAACTGGTTGCCTCAATAATATTCAAATTTTTTTAATGTTTGTCCTTGAGACTTACTTATTGTCAGCGCAAATGCTGGTATAACTGGAAATTGGTTTCTTTTGAGAGATAAGTGAAAGATAAAATAGCTCCGTAATATGATGTACGTGGGACTTATTTCGAATTATCCGTTTATTTGGAATCCAAATTTTCCTACTGCATGCGATTCCAGTTAAAACTTCACAATCATTAGCAATTAAGGTGCATAAACTTGATGCACATTCTTGTTCCATTGATCTTGCTTCCTTTGTAGGGGGATAGGTTAGTTGCACCGGGCGACAGGAGAAAAGGGCGAGTTGCACCGCTGATGAATTTAATCCACGGCCGCGAAATGGAAGGGAGGGGGACAATCCTAAAGGAACCCTGCGGTCTCGCAAAGGGACAGACGTAGCATATTTTCGAAGAGGCCCTACAGCGAGCGCCGAACCCAGTGATGTTTTTCTGGGTTTCGCAAAGGGCCAGAAGTAGCATATTTTCGAGGGGCCACCCTACAGCGACAGCCGGATCCAGTGATGTTTTTTTGGGTGTCGCAAAGACCAGTGGTAGCATGTTTTCGAAGGGGAAAGATATGGATTCCGGTGCAACTCGCCCCTCGATTAGATTGATATATGTTGGCGCGGGTGCAACTGATACTCGTCCCTTTGTATTACTTAAGTTTCTAATCGGTAAAACTATGCAATTAACTTTCAACACTACCATATGTGGTGGCAAACTATGGTTCTGATCAGTAAAACTATGCAATTAGCTTTCAACACTAACATATGTGGTTGCAAACTATGGTACTTTTCGATTAGCCGGGCCTAAATCCCATTGGCGACATTGAAAGACTTCTTGTAAAGCATCGTCGTTCTCCGAAACAAAGCCGAAAATGTTAATTAATATACAAAAAAAAGTACTTATATACAAATTACAGTGTATAAAAGATAAAATGAGGACCAAGCCTGCTTGAGGTCAAACACTGGGGGCTTCGCGTCAGGCTGACCACCTGGCCGAGGCGTATGCATCCGCAACCCAGAGCCTATGGTCGCGAAGGCGCGGTTGGGCAGCGCAGGCCTTGGCCCCCGCAGAGGGGCTGTTGCGCCGATGTTTGACTTGATAGTGTATAAAAGTATCAATATATGAAAAAGGAATTTGTATGTTTATTGGATTAATCGTTTGTTAAAAATATGGAAATGAGAAAAATATAGGGAATTAAATTAAAATTCCAAAATATAGAAATGTGTATGAAAGAACTCTGTACTAGTAATGGTGCTCAGTAATTACCCTTAGGTTTGTTCGCAATTGGCGCAGGTTTGAAATATTTGGCTTTTTATCTGCTGACAGAAAATTACCAAACCATTAACAGTCAAAGAACTCAAAAACTCTACTGGGTAATTGATTTTACTGTCATCATGGCAAATTCTGTTCACCACTAGATAGACACACACTTGTATTTTCGTTGTGAAGATAATAAAAAAGGAACAACAAAGCGCAAGGATGTTTTTATTGGATTACTAGCTGAAGTACCCATCGTTGACGGGTTAGTACTGAATGCAAATTTCCAAAGAGCAAGAACTTTCGTCACATTGTAGGAGTACACAGAATGGATGTAGTATGTTGCCAAAGAAAGCGAAGTTATAATTTTTATGTATTGTTAAAATATTACAGGTTAGAGAGTAACAAATACTTACTGGTAACACTCAAGCCTCGATTAACCATTGAAGTGAGGGGAAGCTCAGTCTCATTTCGGCCCCCTCCCTCCTCCCCTTTTTGTTTGGGAAAAGTTAAGTTTTTCTAAATTCTATGCACATTGTAACAAAACTCACTAATGCAATAAATGGAATCACAAAAAGGGGCCCAGCACAATTCAGATTAGTGTTCATCCAACACACACACTGACATTTCAAATTAGTGTATACGATAATTGCATCGAAATTCTACGGTTATTACTTGTTGAATTACTATTATCATGGTCTTACAATGCAATTAAGAGTATCAATTAAATATTACAAAGTGTAGTCAATTTAGGCCAAATCTTAAGTAGTACTAAAGTAGCGTGTATTTTACCTTGCTTGTGTAAAGTTACAAAACAAAAAAAATCTTTACAATAACTTAAAAGATGCATTTAAAAACACAGTTTTTAATTTTTGCAGTTTTCCAGACATTTTTGGGCCCCCTTCAAATTCTGAGGGGAAGCTCAAGCTTCCCAAGCCTTTACGGTAAACAGGCCC
>JAWZYV010011951.1:0-200280 GCA_038373885.1 Cheiracanthium punctorium
GGAATCAATTCGAATTATAGATGTAAGAAAAAGTTTCGTTCTCTACCGTGCGGAGAACGGGTACGCAGCTAGTACAAAAATAAACTAATGCTAAAGGATACTACAAAAACTATGCATTAATGTTGGTATGCATAGTTTTAATGTTGGATGCATTAATGTTAATTTTTTAGTAATGCGAAAATTTCGTATCTTTTGCATTTGAAATAGAATAGGTTACCTCTCTCGAAATGTATTTCACGGCTAGGCTAACTATAACACCTAGCTCTTTACAATATATATTTAACGGTAGAACAATAACAAAGTACAAGTCGCATGCTACAGACAATACTTATTTTCTTAATGCTCGTTCTTAAAATTAATTCCGACTGGATTGCCTCAATATTAATTTAATTCTATTTTACTATCACGATAATGATCTGAAATCGACAAGAGTAGTAAAATTATAAATGAAACTCCACATGAAGTCATAATGAGGAACTGTGAAACTGTTATACTCCAGGCAAATCAATGTTGGCTTAAACAACACCAGACTTGGCCATTTCTAAGGATCTTTAGAACCAGTCAACATCCATGATCGTGTAGTTACACTAAGACTGGGTTTCACACCTCATACTTATTGAACCATCAGATTGCAAGAAGAGGCACGTTTTTGGCTAATAGCGGAGATTAAGACTGGAACTAAGATGCTTTATGTAGGGTTTGGAAAGTAATCCTGCAAACAGAAACCTTGATTAGACTGTTAAATAAATCCACGAAAGATTACAGTATAATCTTCTGTAATAAACAAGAACACCTGACGAAGAACTAGATTCGCGACATTGTTCTCAGGGAAACTTTTTATACTGAACAGACTTTGCCGGTTTTTCTTTTAATCAACTTTCTGTGATTAACAGGAATTCATTAAAGGCAGTATATGTGCTCGGAAATATGGGTTATAAAACTAATGACGAAAATTGTAGAGTAGGGTCGGGTGTAATGGGTATATAAACAGGTATTATTGTATTGATGGGCTGTTTTCTGTTACTTATAATGTTAAACATTCAACATTTTTATGTTACTTAATGCAATGCAATTATCCCATTCACACCTGAAAAATCTTATACAGTTACACAGGGTGTCCCAAAAATATGGTATTCTTTATTCTTTTCGCTTTATTCGCTTTATTCTTTATCTATTACAGATAAGTGGTCAGTGTAAATTGAAAAAAAATGTTCGAATTCCGTAGGAGAAGGACCCGTTAATTTTCAAAAAGTTACATTTTTAAAATTTGCATACGCTTCCCGTACAAAAAATTCCAAGTTAATAAAATGTGCCCCATACACTTATGATTCGAT
The DNA here is from genome assembly GCA_038373885.1 of Cheiracanthium punctorium. Taxonomy (NCBI): domain Eukaryota; kingdom Metazoa; phylum Arthropoda; class Arachnida; order Araneae; family Cheiracanthiidae; genus Cheiracanthium; species Cheiracanthium punctorium. The sequence goes on from JAWZYV010011951.1 coordinate 1,335, forward strand.
ATACAAAGTTTCAAAATTATATCATAAAAATAGGGTCAGGGATATGAAGATAAATATATGCTGACTTAAACCACTTTTCAATGACTCTTGAATAGAAAGTTCACCTCGGATGATCGCTTTTCAGGGGACATATAGGAAGGACGAAAGAAAATAATCTTTTTTGGACTCAAGCAAATAAAAATTTACATTCAAACTCATGTATAACCCCTGACCATCGTTATTTAAATATGTCTCTTATCCGTTTTATAATTAAAGGCTGAAATTTTGTACATCACCTCATTAGTGAATGAGGCGCATTTTACTAACTGGGGATTTTTTATACAGGGGTCGTATACAAAGTTAAAAAGTGTTACTTTTTGAAAACAAACGAGAGGAATTTTTTCTTAAGGTAGCCTTTTTTTCCCACCTTATGAACATTTTTTTCACTTTACATTACCGTCTTACCTTTATTAGATAACGAATTAAAGCGTGTTACCACCTTTTTGGGATACCCTGTACTGGTTTTAAATGCATAAATACTGAATTTTATTAAGAGTGTTTTACATGAAAGTTGGGTAAAATATTTTTTAAAGAAGAAAAAAAAATTAATACAATTTACCAAATTTTATTTATTTTCTGTCATGACTTACAAATTATACAAATTTAAAACTAATATGTCTAGGGTTTTAAACTTATGTTTTGGATAAACATTGTACTCCGACATCTCATTGTCTCAGGCTAAGGTGCAGTAAAATGAGTAGCTATTCCTTTTTGATGTTTTTAAATGATTTCCTTTTTTTGTCCATATATTCAGACATTTGTAGGCAATATTTATACTTATTAAAAAGTTTATTAGGAGCATTCGTAACATAATATTGTCTAAGCCTAACAGTGTATTCTTTTTACTCCGCCACTCTGAAAGCTGTTTAGGCTTTTCCTAAATTGGAACTAATAACAAAACTTCTCCAATTTTTAGGAATGTATCAGTTTCTTGAGCTCCACAAGGATCCACAAGGATCCACGCTTTGGATCTACAAGAAAAGAATATGGATTCAATAAACAGATAAAAGCTAATACTATATTTGCAAATGCCATTAATAAAACTTTTAATGAGTATAAACCTGGCCAATTAATTACTGATAATATAAACTTAAAAATAATATCATTTTAAAATAATTTATTTATAATTTTGATTAAAAAGAAATACTTACCCATTTTACCATACTCCATAGATTTAAAGTTTTCTGTTTGTAGTTTAAAGGGGGGGAAAATATTACTAGAAATAAATTTATGACGTCGGACTATTTATATTTATCATCACTTTTATAATCTGGAAAAGATATTAATGGTAAATTTATATTCACAGTCGATCAAAGTTTAAAAAAATAACAGTTGATAAAAATAATTGAATTTCGTAGTTTGAAATATTTGTTTCATGATTTGCAAAAAGTGTTCTAAAATATTAATTCTGCCGGAAATTTCTGTCTGTTTGTTAAGCGAGGGAAGATTTTTATGCATTTAAAATATTTCTCGTTCACTTTAATTTCCGTCATTCCTTTTTACCTCTTCCCAGCGTGATGCAATTTGTAAACATGATTTTGTATATTAGTAAAAATGTCTTGTCTTTCGGGGTGAAGAATTCATTTACAGCTCAGTAGGAATCTGCGACGGTTTTATTTTTTCTCCTCTCCAAAAATTTTTGGAAGGAGAGAAGCAAGTGAAATTCCAATTGTACTGAGTCGGAGATGCATGGTAGATGCGACCGGAATTTCCCAACATAGATCTGCGATTTTCTAATTAGACGCTAACGCAGCAGGAGGCTTGGAATTATTATGATTCAATAGGGTGATTCCTATTTCCTTTGAGTTTTACTTGAAATCATTTCGGAAAGATGCTGTCAGCAAATAAATAATTTAAACAGAGCACTCTTAACAGATGGCGATGTCCAACAGACAGCAAATTAAGATTAAAAGTCTTAAATGTAACTTTTCAACAAGTAAAATACACGTTAACAAAAAGCTTCCTATCTGTGCCAGAAACAATTTATTAATTAACATACATCTTTCCAAAAGGTTAGTATAACGTTAGTCAGCAATTGACAACAAATTCAAAGGACTTTCATTCTTTTGAACTAGAGTTTTTTCAAGAACACAATCTAAATGGTGCAAACTGCGCAATCCAGAGGCTTGGACTCTTCGTACGGCTCACAAGGAATCGATCCGCAAACGACGGTGACTTCTCTAAGATCTTGTTTACGGCTGTCAGCAGTGTCCCCAAATAGAACTTGTCCGTTAGGTTCGCTCATACCTTTGTCAACACAAATATATTCCCCTTTCGCTTCTTTACCTGGAGCCATGAGATAACCTTCGTATTCCCTGATCCAACCGACCGGGCAAGTTTTTGTACCCACTAGCATCGTGCTGGTTGTTCTAGATGCAGCTCTGCAGTGAGAGCAAGCCAGGTACTTCCCTCGCATCTTTAGGAATCTGTCCATGGTACCTTTATACCTGCAGGGAAAAAAAGAAACAAGAAAGATAAATAGTACTGAATGCCTCTATCATAAAACGCTTCCCAACGCAATCTTACTTGTGCATGTTCAGCTAACCTGTTCGCTTTCTTCGTTGGAAAGACGAACTAGCAGAAATTCCCTCTTTATGACCACTGTTACTTGAAGGAATGGATCTGCATTGCGATTGCGCAATCGCAATGTCACTGTGTGGCACTAAAAGACCCAATATTGGAAACAACGATGGATGGTTAAAAAAAAATAAATGAGAATGTCTTCCGTTGCTTCATTACAGCGAAGGGAAACGAATCTGTTACAGCGGTCTATGACACACACTCACAATTTTTGGAGGAGAGGACTTTTTATGGACCTTTCTAAGACATAAGGTACGTTGCAAAAACATTTTAAACACTTTGAACATTTTCATAGAGAATTTATCATTTGACTTGCAAGGGGTTAAAGCTTTAGCAAATGTAAGGGCAAATAGTGCAATTAGAAAATGAGTGTACTTTCTAATCTAACTGAAGATTATAGATGGTGGTTAAAGTGTTCGAAGCGGCTTCCTGTAACATCGGTTTATTTTTGAATGCAAGTTCCGTACTTCGCACCAAAGTTCCGATGAATTTTCTGCTCACACCTCTTGAATCTCATCCCAAAGTGTGTCCAGGTTCCGCGGTTTGCGACAGTACAACTTACCTTTTACTACCACAGGAAAAAGAAAGCTGGGCGGGATAACTCTAGGTGAAAAAATAAATTTTCAGCGATAATTTAAATTCCCACAATGTGGAATAATTAAAATTCCCTCAAATGTATATACAATGTGTATACATTTTTCTGAAGCACTCTGCATACCAATTATTATTAAAAACAGTTAATGAATATCTCTCAAATAATTTTTAAGCAATATCTGCTCATGAAGCGTAATGTATTAAAATTCTTTTAGGTGTCTCTGTAAAAGAAACTAGTTACGATGAATTGGCCATTTTTAATAAAGCACTGGGCATGATAGTACATGACATTAACATTTATAAATTTCTTGGAAATTATTCATTTTAACGACAGTCATAGTCCAGAGAGACAGACAAACCGAAATCATGAAAACTTCAACATTATTTTAAAGAGTTAATAATGGATACTTTATATAAGTGCAGAGTTTATTCGCGTGAGATTGCATAGGGTAGCTTGAATATCAAGTGCTCAAGTAGTATTAAAAATAATAGAATGAAACCTTTGCAGGGTTTTAAAAAAATCAAAATAACCCGCTTTTTTAAAATTTAAATCTGTTTTTAACACGTTTTTTATTAGCTTCACCTGCATGTATGTTTGTATGTTTGTATGCTTGTATGTTTGTAACCGACTCCTTTGAACTCGATTTTGACCCACTTTAAACGGTCAGATTTAATTTAAACTTTATAGATATATCAAGGATCGATGATAATACAATAATTTGATAAGTTTGTCCCATTATCCTGATTTTAACACGCTTTTATTAGCTTCACCTGTATTTATGCTTGTATGTTTGTAACCGACTCTTTAGACTCGATTTTGACCCACTTTAAAAGGACAGATTTAATTCAAACTTTGTACATTTATCAAGAACCGGTGACAATACAATAATTTTATAAGTTTATCTCATTATCCTGATCACGATCGCCAGGATTAAATAATTTCCCCATTTCTTATCCTGATTGAAAGTAGAACACTTCCAAATATTGCAATCTTAAGAGAACCCTTTCTTACTGTGGCAGTCATCGTATAGTGGTTAGTACATTGCGTTGTGGCCGCAATAACCCAGGTTCGAATTCTCACGGCAATATTTTTATTTTTACAAAATATCGTCACCCATCACATTATGGAAGAGTTGAGTACAAGAACATGTTAAGGCCATTCTTTTTAACACGCTTTTATTTATTGATTAAAGACCTATTTTTCCTTTTTAGTGAGGAAGGTAGCATTTAACTGCAGGTTGATTAATACTTTGGTGCACAGCAGGGGCGTAGCCAGAGGGGGGGGTTAAGGGGACTAAATGGGACCCTTTACTTAGCTTACAATTGAACTTTAGCTTTAAATTTGATACCCAGCCCACCCGAAATAAAATCCTGGATACGCCACTGGTGCACAGTGAAAATAAATTATCTCTTTGTAGTACTTTCCAACTTAGTGCTCCTTAGTGTCTTATGAGAGATATCGAAAATTAAAAATAATTTTTAAATACATAGAGTTTAAAAAAAAAACTAAAAAACACGCTTTTATAGCAAATCGAACTAAAAAGTGAAAAATAAAGATATAATTTAAAAAACCAAAAAACACGCTTTAGTGATAAATTGAACTAACTAAAAAGCGAAAAGTATAATTCCTAATATAGAAATAAATTAATGAACGAAAAATAGTATTATTGGGAAAAAAGCGCGTGGTGCTCCATATATGAGTTCTTGAGAATATTGGATCGGTACGATTAGTACAAAAATGATACAAAAAATATAGCGCAAAGCACCCCACGCTTTTTTCACAATAAAACCGTTTTTCATTCATTAATTTATTTTATATTAAGAATTACTTTTCGCTTTTTAGTTAGTTCAATTTATCACTAAAGCGTGTTTTTTTGGTTTTTTAAACTATATATTTTTTTATTTAAATCAGATTTTTAAAAATATAATTAGATTAGATTTTAAATAATTTTGAAACAACTTTATATAAAAAGTATAGACAACTGGTAAATATCTAGTTGTTGATAGTATAAATCCGTAAATAAAATATTTCTTTGGAATGTGAATAAAATAATTTTGTTCCAAGTGAATGATTTGGAAGCATAGCAAAATTGAGTAATTATTACTGACTTTACAAAGCAAAAATTTCAGAAAAATCGGTATTTACAGTAATGTTAATCCCATGCAATAAAAATACTAGTATTATGCGTAACTTCTTTCAGCTTAATGGCCACTCAAATTTAAATTTACGAAAGGCCAATCAAATAATGCGTTCTTCTCTCGTAATATAATCTAAAAAACAATATATTAAAGACTGATTGATGGATGTTAACGACACAATTCCAAATACGTATTTGTATGATTCTTTACAAATTAAAGTTCTTTAAAATATGATGGCAAACAAAAGTAAAGCAATAGGGGGATTCCACAGTTTAGTGAGTATTTAAGTCACGAAACAAAATATATTGAGCCTAACTAAACAAAACAACTGAGTTGGGTGAATATGGCTTTTATTTCTTTTATTTCTTTTTCCTTTTTCTTTCTTTTTGTTAAAGATAGTTACCCACATTGCAATACATTTTTCATATAAATAAAGAAAAACTGTTCACCTATCTCAATATTTTGTGTACTTATGACCAATCGAATTTATTCCGACCATGACATAAATGTCAAAATACAATTGAATCACCGAATTACCAAATAAAAATTCTTGAAAATATGATGGCACATGCTGATAAATGTCAATTATTAAATTATGACTGAACATTTTCCGGTAACATGCAATTGAAGAAAAAAAACTGAAATAATCAAATTTTCATAATTAACTCCTTTTCTAAAATTCTGAATTGAATTAGTTTCTGAATAGTGTTTTACAGTAAGCAATTTGGTTGGTGGTTGAATGGAGCAAGTGTCATGAGCCAATAATGGCCCGTGAGCCAGAAATTGTGCATCCCTGATTTAAATCAAAGATTTTTTATTTAAAAATCAATTTGTTTAAATCATTATTAAAATCACTGATTTATAAATCAATTGATTTAAATCATTGACACCCTGAACCTTTGTAAAATGATCACGAGATCAAGGTATTTTCATTAATCCTGTTTGTATAGGGTAAGAAAGATCTCTGTACTAGGTTAACAATTTAATAGAAGTAATTGTAATCTTTTTAACGGGTCATCATTAAAACAAGGTCCACCACAATTACACTTTTGCATAAAGCGTGATGTTTAACAGTTAGACATATAAACTATACTTTTGATGTTAGTGTGCCTAACTTTGCTTTCAAATTATCCCATCTTTGAGCCCGCAGTGGCCCAGTTCGGTTTCCGCCAAAGCACCAAAAGCAAGCAGCACCGACAATGGTCAGCTCTTGGGAGGGTGACAACCTCTCTCGACTGAACTGATGTGGGATCCTGTATACTAAATGGAGCTGGTGATCGTACAATCTGTCGTGGCTCCAATGTCTTCTATGTTGAAACGGTACCTCTGGGGTGCATGTCTCTCATCAGGAATTGGCTCGAAACTAGGAGGTCCCAGAGGGTTGACGTCGGCCTACCTATTGGGTGCTTCATACTAATACGAGGCTATATATATAAAAAAAATCAGTTACGTGAGTGTTTAGAGAAGTGCCAAAATGAGCGTCGACTAAGCCAAGGTAGGGTGTTGGCAAAACCTCTCCATATACTAGAAGTCAAAGCCCCTTGTGGAGGCAATTACAACGCGCGATAGAAAAATCATTTGACGAAAATGTGTGAAAGCTCAATATATTTCTTCTTCGTCAACCTGAAATAAATAACATATTCTGTTTTTATTATGTAGACTCAAATCAAATTTCATGCTTTGGAGATGGGCAGAAAGTTTTCGTATTCGAACGATTCGTTTTGTGTACGCAGTCCCTCTTATATCAATGCTTGAAGCAGACGATCGTTTTAATGAAAAAGAAATTAAACTATGTTATCTGGGAAAACTATTTTAAATGAATTGGAATCGCCCAATTTTCTCTTCAAAGTCTGATAACCGTTATGATGACGCCATTGTCACTCCAAACAGCTAATTTTGTCACGTAAATGATTCGCCTCTTTTACTCTGGAAGTAAAATGAAGCTGAAAAGAGCGAAAAATTGCTTTAAAATGACAGAACGGGTAAATTTTCAGGTTTGTAAAGTAACGCAGATTATTTTCTATATTTTTATACATAATTATGAAATTTTTCAAGCTGATCGTGAGTGATTAGGGAGTCAAGGATCAGCGTAACTATATAATAGGATTGAAACTTGCGCCGGCCTTTATTTCTAGGGATCTCATTGTAAATAATTAATACAACGATTTTAAAATACAACGGGAAAGAAAATACAAGGAAGTAAATATATTCGACATTATTTTTACCGTATAGAGCTAATATTCAAATACAAATTTTTTTCACTAGGCTTATAGTTGGTGAAGTAATCATCAGTCTTAATTCTATCGATATCTAATGGAGAACACAGGAAATCTGACGATCCACCGCCAGAATGAATTTCAGAAGCTGTTGCCACTCCAGACATCGTAGTTTCTGTTTCATTGGCAGTACATTTGCTGTGCCCCCACCGGATATAGTGAGCGCCTCCAGTTTTTGGTCTGAGTTCTGTAAAATGAAACAACAGAGACATTACATCACGTTTTAACCCTTTGAAGCGCAGTGGTTGCGCCGTGAAACCACGGTATTTTAGCTCTGTCACTGCTGGTCGCAAAAAAATATGGTTAAATGGTTCATCGTTGAAAAAGTCCAGTCGTAGTAATCGATCCATTTAACTACCGACAATATGGCGATCGATCGAATAGCCTATCTGGCGCCATGTTGTTGGTAGTCAGATGAATCGATGACAACGACTGCACTTTTTCAGCAATGGCCAGTCTAATCAGTTAGTTTTCCATACTGATGTGAAAATGCTTGCGCTTCAAAGGGTTAAGAAGTGGTGACTATAAATGCATGGAAAACTTACGACTGTTATAGATGTCGTCTGAATAGTTTTAAAAATACTGATTTTTAGAAGATTTTTAATGAGATTGTATTTAGTCTTTCCATCGTCGTGTTATGCTTAGAAACAAGGCGCCTCTACTTTATGGAAATTAGAAGTATTGTGATCACTGGTGAATCCCATTTGGTCTAGTGGTTAGGATGCCTGACTATAGTCCTGGAGATCCACGTTCTTTTACCGGTGGAGGAAGAGAGGTTCAGGGGTGTAAGGGTCAGTTTTACGATAATTATGAGAAACTCTCATAAAATAGTTTCATTTTTAGTTACAAATAAAACTTATTTTTATTTGTAACTAAAAAGCAAAAAATTAAAATTACGTAAAAATACAAATTTTACAAGTCAAACAAGTAGAAGATTTTTATTGTCAAGCCCTCAAAGGCATAAAATAAAAATTTATTCTCACAAATATGCTATAAATGAATTACAGTTTCAAAACTAAGAAAACTTTGGAGAAAAATATAAATGCTTCACTTTTGCAAGAATGAAACTTAAATGTTCAAAATATTTTAAAAAGCACTCGAGAGCAATATTCCACTTGAGCTGTATTTGCTTATAAATCATTAATTTAGTCATGAATATCTGTATTGCAAAAGTCCCGAATGCTTTTTAAAATATTTTGAATATTTAAAAATCTTCATCTGTTGCAAAAGTGATATATCTATACTTTTCTCAAAAGTTTTCTTAGTTTTGAAACTTTCGTTCATTTTATATCATATTTTTGCGAGAAAGAACTTTTATTAATGCCTTTTAGGGCTCCACGATAAAAGCTACTACTTTTATAAAAAATGTATTTTTACTTAATTTCTATGTTTTTATGAGTAAAAATTCATGTCACGGATGTATGAATAATTCCATGTATTTATACTAAGAATTTGTCAATTTTTGTGAAAGTTTATACTACAAATGTTTCTTGGCACGAATTTCACGGTGTGAACATTTCTTTTACATTAACTTCACGAATTCAAGAACAATAATTTGTATTCAACTTAAAAAAAGGGGGGAGGGGGTCATTTTTTTACTGTAACGTATAGTTATTTAAACATACTTGATGATGGAAATGCTCAAGAAATAGTTTCAATTTGGCAGAGAAATATCAGTCAGAATTACTTTTACATTTTCTATTTAATAAAGAGATACATAAACTTTCTAAGCAAATATATTAAACAATTACTGTTTCAACATTAAAAACAAAAGTAAAAAAATTCTTCCTGACCAAAATTTGCGCAATTTTGATCCTTCAAAAGTCTTTTGAACTGAATTTTGCTATAAATGTTTGAATTTTTAAAAAATAATACTAACTAAAAATCAAATGTTTTAAACATTTATAAGTTGCTTTTATGAAAAACACATATTTGTAAGAATGCTTCATTTGTTAGAAGAAATAGAAGACTTACCTGGAGCTTCTTTATACTAAGAAAGAGAATAAAAATACAATCAGAATGGTATACAAAAATTATTCTTTATTTACATTTATTTTTATGCACAAAATTTAATGTTTGCTTCATTTTATGCATCCACTTAAAATGTACTAAATCACACTGAAGTTAAATTAACTAATTCAAATATACATACTCTGTATGACTACATACATGATGTCCCAAAAACATGAACTTCGGATTTTAATCCTTAAATATTGGCGATAAGGACATATAATAAAAGGAATTACAGTGTACGTAATAAAGGGTAATGACTTCTATGAAATGAATTAAATATTTTAGAGGATTAAATTTGAATAAGTACAAAATTCGAATTTTCTACGTCCCTGTTGAAAAAAAAATTCTCACTCAATAAAATGTTTTACCAATCACTCAATAAAATATTCGAAGTGTTTTTTTTAATTCACCACTGAAAGCCACTGAAAAGTGGCTTACGTCAAAGTGGTTTACGTCATCGCATATCTATTTTCATGTCAGAGACCTTTTTAGGATAAAATGCTCAAATTTTTCCATCAACCTTAATAGAGTATGTGACACAGGTGGCACATTTTACTTGCTGAAAAGTTTTTTCATCCTTAATAAAATTTGAAGTTTTGGCTTTACTCAAAATTAATAGTATGAAAATTTTCATAGATTTCATATAATTCTGTTTTTTTTTTCTTTTTACATAATTTTATAATTTATTATATATGTCTATGATCAATATTAAAAAATAAAATCCTAAGTCAATGTTTTTGGGGCATCCTGTATACTTAAGGGTAAAGTAACTTTCCTATTAATGCATTATACTGTCAAACTGCGGATTCTTTCCTTCAGATAATTAACCTTTTACAAACCAATATTCCCAACTGGGAGCATCAAGTTAAAATTTCATTCAAAAATGAAATTTGATCAATATTGACTTGAAAAAATTAGCAGATGAAGTTAAAAGGTGACTTGATTTTTTGAGATAGAAATTGCGTTTCTGTCATTAGTGGGAAACTGGACAAAAAATTATGAAAATAGCCATTTTCATAAATTTTTAAAGAGCTATCTTGATGCACCCCCCACCTCCTTCAAACTTAATGTAAAAATAAATCTTTTATTAATTCTTAATATTTCGCTTATTATTTAAAGGATCCACCAGTATATTCCGTTTTTGAAATAGGGATGATCGCGAGATGAAAAATAGGGGTCTCGTCTCTCGCAAAACAACCTAAAAGCTTTGTCTCGTCTCGCAAAATCCCCATACTGTAATGTTAAAAATGTCTGTCTCGTCTCGCAAAAAATCTGTAAAGCTCTGTCTCGTCTTGCATCCATCTCTATTTTTAAAACGAATGTAAAAGTATAGTCAGAAATGACCCATGCTCAAAAGTGAGAACACAGTGGACATTTTATACATTTTTTCCCACACCTTTAAATAACTAACATGCTTTAACTAACGCATTAGAAAACAAAATATGGAAAAAAAATCTTTAAAATATGCATAGATCTCAATTTGGTCTGTAAAATGTTAAGCAAATAGTAATTGGAATAAAACACGCATATGATTCATTTAATGATTATGACCAAAGTAGAGCCACTTAAGTCACAACTTTTCACGAATCAATAAAAACTCTACAACATGTAAACTACGTCGATTTCCAAGTTTCTGCTTTGGATTTATTACCGTTATTGGACTTCAAAATATGTGATGTTTCTATTTTACTAACATTATTATAAAAATATATTATAGCACTTTTCGACTGCATTGGAAAAAAATTGCGTGGTTTTTGAAATTATCGATATCAATGTCAGCATCTTTAAGAGGTGGGGGGGGGGAAATATGGGGAGAAAGGTAATATTAATATTCAACTCAAGGAGAAATGTATTCGACTTCAATTTGCGAATTGTTTAATAAGATTTGTGAAGCATCGAATTTCATTGATGGTTAAGACTATTTCTTCGCCCTTAAAAGTGTGCTTCTGATTTAAGAGGCACATTGGGAATTTTTTTACCTCTGAAATTTCAGAGGCACAAGGGAATGGTGTCCTTGAAATTTTAGAAGCACAAGGACACGGTGTTTTTAACATTTGGCCTGTATCCCTGAAATTCGGAGTAGTCTGAGAGGCACAAATCTGGCTCCGTGCCTCTGACAAATTTCGTTTTGCAATCGGTGCCTTTTATTTTCGATGAGCCTTTCCATTTTAACCCTATATGAGAGGTACATTGGCTGTGTGCCTCTCATTTTAAAGTAATAGAAGGCACAATCCGCTTGTGCCTTACATATAAGAGGCGCAGTTTTAAGAGTGTTTGAAAATAGTACTACAGGCGGCACATGACTTACAAACAATTTTAAAAAAACAAGCCAATGATGATAAACTCTCGAGAAAATTAATAAATGATTTCTCACCAAACGCACTAATACTTATATAACTTAACTGTATGTCTCATACACAACTTTCAGAACTTAATAGCGTTTACAAGAGAAGAGCTGAAAACCTTGGGGCCAATTCTCATGAAATCGGAACTTGGGAATTTTCAGAATTATTTCGCCCTTGACGTAACTTACGTCCCAGTCTTTCCTCATGGAAATTTTACAACTTGAGATTCGTGATATCAAAATGACGTTGGTTTCAATACCCATTTCGAAAATGATGATCGGGAAGTAACTCCGTCCCTCCTTTTTTAAGACCTATTTATCCTTTTACATCGGATATTATACCTGGTAGTGGAAGATCTCTATGTATATAGATATCAGATTTTTCCAAACTTGACAGGTATATACCGTCAATTAATATGCATTTATTTATTCGTAACAGAATTAAAAAACCATGATCAATCAATCAATTAAAGTCCCGGAATTCGTTAATTTCTGAAATCGAATATTATTTTGCAAGTACGTTACCCCAACCAGAAAAAAATTATAGATTAAGTCATTGGGAACTACAAAATACTTACAATCTCTTTTTGTAAGGCTCGAAATTTGCGGTAATACGTTTGGTATAACCCATATTCTTCACATTTGTACATCTTGAAAGCGTCTTTTATAGGTTTAGTAGAAGCTCCTCGTGCAACATTCAGTTCGGCGATTGTTTTGACGAAACTGCCGTAAATACAATTCACCTTTTCGAAGAAGTCGTCTATCTAAGAGAAAATAACTAAGACATTTTCATGCCAACAGAAAACTAGTACAAATTTTTAAATAATTGACAGTTAACGAAACTTTTACTATACAGTTTTCAGTAAATATTGATTTGCAGTAAATTTAATAATATAATTTCGTTGTTAATTTTCAATAAGTTTAACAGTATAATTCGATTATTAACTTATAGTAATTTTTTAATATTACTAGTTGTCTGCCAGTGGTCGAAATTCGACCATAAAGCATTAATTTTTTTAAATTTAAGTGTGAATAAAGTTCTTCTGTCAAAGAATATGTCTCACCCAGAGCCTTATTATCGCATGGGCAAATCGGGACTTTGCCCAGGGGCCTCCGGCTCAAAAGGGCCCCCAATATCAAATGTTGTTCTGAAATATTCTTTTTTTATATCAAAATTTTATGAAAAATAAAACAAATTTCATAGATGGGGGCCCCCAAATTCATCAATGCCCGGGGCCCCTGTTGGTCATAATCAGGCTCTGGCTCTCACCATTCCATATACACTAGAACCTACTAAAGTGACCACCTTGGCTAAGAGGCTATCTGTCTTTAGTGACTACTTTTCTACAATTTCATTTTACAACCATCACACTTTTCTGTGAAGACAGTGTTTTTGTAAACACTATCATATTTTGCTAAATGCAAAGGCAGCTCTAGCGAGTGGGTCACAGGGTTATCTCCCTCTACCGAGCTTGGATTTCACACATTTAGTTTGCATTTTGAACAATTTAAGCTAATCCAAAAAGTCAAGTGGCTCCCTCCGAAAATTGAACCTGGACCTGTCCTCGGCTAAAGGCCCATTATATTTGGAGTTATAGAATCTTAAAAAGTCGAATGATTCAATTCTACCTGATGAGGCGTACCGCTGACCATGTATAAAACCTTGCTGTCTCAATAAATTTGCCCTTTTCTTCGAATGATTGTCCTTGAGATTTATTTACTATCTGAAATGCAGGTATATTTGGAAATTGAGTTTTATGAAAGGATGTGGTAAAATAGTGCCAGAATATTTTATAAGTGGAATTAAAATTCTTTTATTGCCTGCAGTTCCAGTTCAAATTTCGCAATCAATAGCATTACGATGTATAAACTTGATGTGAATTCCTGTTCCATTGACTACCCTACTAGCAATTTTGCTCGGGCTACCACCGGCCACGCAGCAGCGTGACGGCCCGAGCAAAATTGCTAGTAGGGTAATGCTTCCTTTGTATTTAAGTTTCTTATTAGTATAACGATGCAATTTACTAACTTATGTGGTGGCAAACTATGGTATTTTTCTGTTAGCCAGGTGCAAATCTCGCCAACTGGTTTTTCTAGGAATAACGTTTAAAGAATACTTCTGAAGCACTGTCTCCCCCCCCCCCCGGAAAGGCGGAAATTTTAATCCGTATACAAAATAGTATTTAGATACAGAATTCAATACACAAAAATAACAATTTACTAAAAAGAAATTTGTATACTAATTTGTTACATAATGAAGAATTTCTGAAAACGTGTGTAATTGAACAAAAATATGAAATTAAATTAAACTTCCAAAATATGGAAAGGGATAAGAAACTATAGTATGTACTGGAAGTCGCTTTAGGTTTGTAAGAATTTGGCGCAGATCACAATTATTTGGCAATTTTTTACTTGCTCCCGGCTAACCGAAAAAAAAAACACTCACAGTCAAAGAATTTAAAAACTCTACTGGATAGTTATTGATTTCATTGTCATCATAGCAAATTATTTTACCGTAGCTACGGTGATATGTTCTCTATTCATCAGATATTCGATTAATGTAACATTAATAAAAGTTTAATAATCATTTTTAGATTCTGTGGTACTTACGTATTATCTCGGCGGCCATTCCCGACAAACTTTTTTCCCCGTCAAATCAGTTTGTACGTTGCCAAACTGTTGCCAATCGTATTCAAAACCATTAATAATTTCATATGCCTGGCATTTCTCTTCGCAAAAAAATCGCTCATCTTGGCGGACCGCCGGGATAATATGTTACTGAGAGTATGTTTTCGGAAATATTTTCAAACACTTCATTAATAATATTACTTTCATTCCCTGTTAATTGCTGAGGTATTTCTTAATTATTTGGAGATTATTTTTGGAGAAAATTTGCTTTAGCATACTACACAGCGGGAGATTATGAAGAAATTGTCGAATTGGCGCGTTTCTGTGTAGTATCTCTTGGATTGCGGCCTGCCGTTCTCGGTTCGTTTTTCCCTTGGAGGAACGAATAGTAAATATTATTCTCTCCTGCAAGGTTTTTCCACAGCTTTAAAACATGGAATTTACAACATTTCGCGCACTTATCGCCGTCTAAAAAAAGTCTCCAAGCACATTGCTGAAGCACATTTTAGTCATTGGCGTATTACCAAACTGGGGAATAATTCCACTTTTTGCAAATTCTGTTGTAATACTATAACCCTATAGTACTGCTGAAACTAAGTGTTGTTATTTCAAAATTGGACACAACAACGGAACCATTGCCCGACTTGCCCGAAATACTGCATGCCAGATTACTTCTCTAATTTTTTTACGGTGCATTAGCATACTACACAAAAATTTTAACATTCGCACAAACACCTC
Organism: Cheiracanthium punctorium; assembly: GCA_038373885.1. Taxonomy (NCBI): domain Eukaryota; kingdom Metazoa; phylum Arthropoda; class Arachnida; order Araneae; family Cheiracanthiidae; genus Cheiracanthium; species Cheiracanthium punctorium. The sequence continues at coordinate 16,686 of JAWZYV010011951.1, forward strand.
CATACGAACTTTAACTGTCCCGAATTTCACGATCATCCGTTCGCTCAACGCGCTGCAAAAGGGACACAAAGGTTTTGCTTAGCGTATTTATATATACACAGATAATTTCCAGTTAATGTTAATTTAAAACAGTTTTAATAAAAGAATTTCCAGTCACCATTAATTTGCAGTAATTTTAATAATATGACTCTCAACATCAGCAGTGAGACACATTTTTAGCTGTCACCACGATTCACTGTTTGTAGTAAATGACACGTCGGAATTTATTTGTGGAGCCACTTACATTACTTACGATGTGTTTTTAGATAGTACACGGCTTTTTTTTCTGGATTTTCCAATTTCCGAATGTTTGGATTGTTAGCACGAAAATTTTTAACGAAGTTTAAATGTTAAATGGTAGTTGCGCTACATACAGTGTTTGGAACATTTGGATACCGCTTAAAAATTTTACATCGATATTTTTACTTTCTGTTCTCGTGCAATATTTTTCCAAAATATGTTCATATGTTATTTATTCATATTGTTATACCATTTTTATCTTTATACATATTACTCCTTTTTTATTTGTATAGTATCAAAAATAGTTTTTCTGACTTGACTTGACCATGCCTCACCGGGAGGCCTCAGTTACTTAATGTTAAAAAAATGGTTGCAAATTATGAAATTGGAAATATAGCCTAAGGCCTAGGTGCTCCATATAATGAAATTTTGTTATGTCATCGCAGTGTTTGAAGGTTTATACATGTACAGAAACTAATGTTTTAAAAATTCATATTCAACTTATACATTAATGGTTGTGAAAATAGGCCAGGCGACTAGATTAGCGGACCATCAATGGATAATATTTTTCGAGAAGTTATGTCTTAATACTTTACGCGTTGCAACGTCCGAGACTAAGCAGATAGTGTTACATATGAGTTTATTTTACGTGTACTATATTTTCCCGTTTGAATACAAAAATCAATATACTAATGCCCAAATATGTCACAAATCTAAAATAACTTCAGTAAAAAGAATGTACAGAAACTGAAATAGTTCATAAATCACAAACATTTAACGCTCCATCAATGATAGAAGTTCTACGCTTGTATCACAAAATGCACAGTTGTTTTAAGTTTTTATACTGTGACCCCTCACTGCTATGGCTATTCTGAATCTGGACGAATAAAAACTCAGAGAAATTGATAATGATGTAAACTTCCATTCTGTAAACACGAAAGCCTTAAACGAATAAAATGTTATACTTAATGTTATTAATTTAGTGTATTCTCTATGAAAATGTAAAATTTCTATTTTTATTCCTCTTTCCAAAAATTAAGTGAACATTAAGTGAACAGGGACTTTTCACTCAAAAACAAAAAATTAAAATTTGATACTATGGTTATAAAAGCAAATATTTTCACTGCCTGTATATTTTTAGCACAGCTTATTTAGAATTTTATTTATTTATTTTTCTTTCACAAAAAAACTTTAATATAGGAATGATATTTCAGTACTGTAGTAAATTAATGTTATTATTTTAAATGTACTAATTTTTACTCTATTACCTTCTGTCTAACAAGATCTGGAATTGTAGGTGGTATCTGTCTGATCCAAAGAGCGAGTTGGCGTCGGGTGTTTCTCAGATCATCAAACTGAGTTTCTAAATCATCTAAATCATTAGAAAGACCCCTGAAAGTGTATATTTTAGAATCAAGAAAATGCACTGTTTTTAATATTCTATAATAAATGTGTTTAATAAATGTTTTTAACATTTTCTAACAAAGTTTAAAAGGGTTATGACTAGTTTGCTCGTGCCACCGTGTTTCAGCAACTGGCATAAATTGCTACGAAATTTATACAAGGCGCCCTCCCCCCCCCCCAAAAAAAAAACTGACGTCAGCTTTGTATCTTAAATATTGATTATAGACATATAGGCATGAATAATGAAGTTATAGAAAATAATAGGATAAGAGAAAGATATAGAAAATAATATATAATTTAATAGAAACGATTAAAATTTTCCTGAAATTAAATCTAAATAAATAAAAAATTTAACTTTATACGATACCCGTACAAAAATATTCCTAATCAGTAAAATGTGCTCTGCACATTAATGAAGTGATGAACAAAATTTTAGTCCTTCATTATAAAAATGCTCATAGATATGTTTAATCAAAGTTCGTGAGAAACTATCTGTAATACCAATAACACCAAAAGTATATATTTATGCAATCATTGTTTTCTTTCGTAATATGTATACAGCCACGGAAAGCATCTTCCAATGTGGTTTCTAGTTCTCGAGATGCACTGAAAAGTAGTTTGAGTCGTCATGTATTTATTTTCATATCTCATAGTCTTTTTATGAATAAAGGCTAAATTTCGTACATCCATCTAATTATTGTATATGGGGCACATTTTACTAACTAGGGATTTTTTTATGTACGGGGGCCTTTAAAAATTTAAATTTTATATTTATTTAGATTCGATAGCCGGACAACTTTAATCGATGCCATAAAATTCTGTACGTTTTTTTATATAACTATGTGTATATGTCTAAGATCAATATTTATCGAATAAAAGCCTAGATCACTGTTTTTGGGACACTCAGTATATCGCATTGCTAAGAACAATGCCGGTTATCTGAATAAAATTTTTTCGTGAAGCATGAATAGTACTTTTACAGGGAGACCCCAAAGAATTCCAATATATTAAGATGAATGAGCAATTTCTGTTCCCTTAATTACTCGTGCCAATTCAGACTGTGAAATTTCCCACGTGATATAATTTGTACATATAGTTATAAAGTTCTAGAGGGGAAATATTAATGTTTTAAAGGAAGTATAAGCCAAATACAATAACCATGTGTTACAGCTAAAAAGAACATTTAAAATAGGCATTTATTCCAATATTATGCAATAATATAAATTTGTGAAATGCATAGTGCATATTTTCAGTTTTTCTCCTTTTTTGCTAAGTTTCTACCAAATTTTTTTAACCATTCTCGACAAAAAAAAAAAAAAAAAGCACGTAAAAATGTTAAAGCAAGAAGCAGAATTGAAATAGTGCAATTGTTAAAGATCCAATGTTGTACAAAATGCACTAGCACGAGTAATTAAGTTTTTAGATTGACTTTTGAAGACGGTTATTTATTTCAAAAAAATAAATAAATAAATAAATAAATAAAATTATTAGTATACTGAGTTCCCGTTCTTAGTAAGGGGAAAGGAAGAAACAGCTTAAATAAATAAGCCCAAGAATTTTATGAGACATTCTTTAAAATTGAACGTGCGGGATCTAGTAGGAAGAACGAAACAGTGTTAATGGATATGGGACGTATTAAATTTTAATGCGTGGAAATGAACAGCGTATTTTTTACCCCTACATTAACTACGCCTAAACAATGCGATCATATTTGTTGCATTTGTTTGCAAATAGTTGTCTGTGTTTCAGATGTCGCTTTTTATCTTTTAGGTTGGACATGCATATTTTTTATGCTATTCGGATGAAGCACTTGCAGATCCAGAAGAATTTACTGGGAGGGGCGATAAGTATGTTTAAGCATATTATTTGCGATGCAGGTTACTCTTTTATGTTTTTTTTTTTTTTTTGTGCGTTTCCATTTTTAATAATGAACCCATGTTTAACGCCTATTGATCAGGTGTGTCAATCTTTGAGAATTAGTCTGGAGAGGAAAATTGTTTAAAGGAGAGGTCTTTCAAGTCCGTTGCGTCTTTTTAATGATGAGAGCCGAACAGGCTAAATATGGGTTTGAATTCACCGACGCTCGAGAGAGGTACAATCGCCCCCTCTCCGTTGGATCCGCCATGGGAATGAAGATGAATCTCAACAGAAATTAATAAAAGAGGTTATATATACAGGGTGTCCAGCCTTAATGTGACCCAATAGCTAATTCCCGAACCGTTCGGTTTAGATATGCACTTCCAATTTAAAAAATGTTTTAAAAAGGGTAAAGAATGTTTTTACGTGTTTTTCGAACCAAAAAACCTATTTAGAAAAAAATTACAAAAATTAAATTTTTATACGGTCCCCAGGTCCTATCACTTATATTTAGGAAAAGTTGCAGTACACAAAAACAAAGTAAACACAAAAAGTTTCATTTTATTACGATAAAAACTGACCAAGTTATGGAACTTTGAAAATCATACATTTCATCCATTTTCTCGGCCAATTTCAAGAAGCTAGTAAGGGACCGTCTCCAAAGTGAAATTAATTGGAACTCTGCCAGGAAACAGTCGCTCTTGCACGTCACTCTTATGTAAATCGTTTTTAAATTTAAAAGTACATACATTACGTTAATATTACAATAATTGAGTACTTAAGAAACAAAATTTATTCTGTGTACGTGTAAAACATAGATAAAATAAAATATTTTGGACGAAGAAAACTTTTCAAAAGCAGTTCCAAAAAAATAGACTTATTAAACTGCGGCTTCAGACTGATTTGCTGCGATACTGATCATGGCGAACGTTAAAAATCTGTTGTGTAGTCGCTTGCAATTGCATACAGCCGTATTCTAATATTACGAATTCTAGTATGGGAGAACGAGATGTATACAACTGGTCTCCAGGCATTAGCTCCTGCGCCAGGACTGGACGATAAGGAAATGCACCGTATGTATGTAATATGTTCCACACCGTCGATTTTGAGTAGGAACAAGCCTTGCTAGTATCCTGGACACTACTTTCAGGATGAGCCAGGGCATATCCTAGAACATCCTCAGCGGGTATCCGCAGCTTGAAGGTGTGGCACGAGACAAGGGAATACGTTTATGACAACTCCCAGTTCTATACAAGCGTTGAACAGCACGGGCAATTGTACAATAAGACAGATGTCTTCGACTCGGAAATTTAATGGCATAAAGTCTTGCCGCCTCTCTCTTATTTCGATTACACTGCCCATACAACAGTACCATTTCGCAGTATTCTTCATTTGTATACATCTCGTTCTCCCGTACTAGAAATCGTAATATTAGAATACGACTGTATGCAATTGCAAGCAACTACACAACAGATTTTTAACGTTTGCCATGATCAGTACCGCAGCAAATCAGTCTGAAGCCGCAGGCAAATAAGTCTAAGTTTTTGGAACTGCTTTTGAAAAGTTTTCTTCGTCCAAAATATTTTATTTTATCTATGGGTGGAATTCTCCGCCGGTGGTTCACGAAATCGTCGGTTGTTAGCTGCCAACTGGGCAGAACCAGTTGTTTGGTTACCGACTGCGATAACAACTCCGGAGGGAAACGGGAGGTCTTTTAGCCAATCACATGAACCCCTTGACGCTCCTCCTTAAAACTCCACCTCAAGGCGGGGAAAAGTTAACGACTGCGGAAAATTAACGACGAAGGGAGAATCCAGCTGTATGTTTTACACGTACACAGAATAAATTTTGTTTCTTAAGTACTCAGTTATTGTAATATTAACGTAATGTGTGTACTTTTAAATTTAAAAACGATTTACATAAGAGTAACGTGCAAGAGCGAATGTTTCCTGGCAGAGTTCCAATTAATTTCACTTTGGAGACGGTCCCTTACTAGCTTCTTGAAATTGGCCGAGAAAATGGATGAAATGTATGATTTTCAAAGTTCCATAACTTGGTCAGTTTTTATCGTAATAAAATGAAACTTTTTGTGTTTACTTTGTATTTGTATACTGCATCTTTTCCTAAATATAAGTGATAGGACCTGGGGACCGTATAAAAATTTAATTTTTGTAATTTTTTTCTAAATGGGTTTTTTGGTTCGAAAAGCACGTAAAAACATTCTTTACCTTTTTTAAAACATTTTTCAAATTGGGAGTGCATATCTAAACCGAATGGTTTGGTAATTAGCTATTGGGTCACATTAAGGCTGGACACCCTGTATATGTGTGTGTGTGTGTGTGTGTGTGTGTGTGTGAGTGTGTGCATTACATATGAAAATAAATATCCTCTAAAAATTCAAATTTTCTAAATTTATTAAAAAAGCGATTGATACATCCCCCTCGTTTTCCCGTCCCATAGTCGCCACAGCTGTCAAGAATTACTAAGTCCCACAGTGGTCAGGACGCTAAACTCCGTTCCCATTAGAGCACGGCAAGTGAAGCAACATCCGGTTCGGCCAGTGCTTTGGAGGGTCAAATTCCTCTCGGCTCGACTACTGGGGAACAGTGTACGCTAATGGGAGCTGGTTCACGTACAATCTGTCGTGGCTCCAATGCCCTCCAAGTTGTTAAACGATATCTCTGGGGGTGCCGATTTCAGGGCGCTGGTGCCTCCTCTAGAATGGTTTCAAAATTAAGGGAACGCGCGCTAAATCGTACTTCCTCCTGCTGGGGCCCTGACAATGGAAGGTGCACCCCCTCTGCCCATCCCTTCCGGGGGGGGTCTGGCATTGCCGTTTGCGGTTGTCAAACGGCATCAGAAACAGAAAGAGAATTTCCAGGGATTATTAGACAGAGGCATTTTAATAACCAATAAATGCACATTTTTTGAACCATATGTTAGTATCTCAAAAATCATGTCACCTTAGTTAATAAAAATGCAAACACCGTTGAGAGAACGGATTTTCCGAGAACTCTGTTGAAATATAAATCTGTGTGAAAAGCTCTTTAAATAAATATACGTTTTAAAACAGGGGGCGTGTATTTAATACGTCCAGTAACGGATCCAGGGGAGGGGCTAGGGGACTTCAGCCCCCCCCAAAAGAGATTGCTCAAGGGTAACATTCTGCTTTATTATACACTTTAAATAGCTAAAATGATCATATTTTATTACTTAGCCCCTCCCAAAAGCCCAAATACATTGGTTTAGACTAAACTTTTGATTTATAGTACATTTTAATTGGGTGAAATAAGCTTTTTAAAAAATTTAACCCCTCCCCCAAAAAAATTGTGGATTCCCCACTGAATACGTCCACTGCCACAGCTACGAGGATTTTGGTTGCCCTAGCTCGGACTATCAACGAGCAGCAGCCAGACTGTAACACCAACGAGCGGCGGCCGGTCAGATTTCAATGTGCGACGACTTTGCGTAATTAAGAGCGAGCCCAGCTCAGGGCCGAAAGTAGTGTCCCGCCCCGCTGCCCATTATTTCGTGCATATACATGTTCAAAAGAAACATGACAGCTATTTTCCTTTAAAGTCTTCATAAAGGATGAGAATATTACCTGTTTTCAAAATAGGCAGGGTACCCTTCATTCAAAAAATTTAAAGGGTAGAGTTCCATTTTCAGCGGATTGCCCAAACCGTTGTTCACCTTCATCACGTGATCGGGGAAGTCTTCGACGAGATTCATGAGTCCGTCGACTGTGTACGACACACCGTTCAAGGGCACGGAGGCGTAGTAGTTGATCTCCATGGAAACGCTGTCTCTGGCGTTCTGTTTTAAAAGTTCTAGTTTACCTTTATTAATACAAAATTAAACGTATATGAATATGCCGCTCCGTTTTTCAAATACGTTCAACGTATTACTTGCAAGAAAGAATCGAAGATAAACACTGTAAAGCCATTAAAAAAAATCTTTTCTGATAAAGTTAACGGACACTTAGTGAAATATTATGACTATGGAATTATGCTTAACCAAAATTTTCATTTTCAATATTCTAATATTCTGACTAAAATTACTTCTTGTACTGTAAAATTCCAATTAATTTTGTTCTACAAATTTCCGACAACAAAAGTACTTTTATATTTCACCCAAAAATATTGACTTAGTAAAAATATCTCTCTGTATTGATTTTTTATCATGTTAATTATATTTTTATAGGATTGATTGTGTTGAATAATGGTAACCCGACCAGAAATTGCATAATGGTCATTAAAAAATGTTGCAACTTAATACAGTAAATAAAACAGTGATAAGCATGTAAAATCCGCTACATAGAATGCCTTAATCAAATATTTTACTAACTAAAAAATACATATCTTTATAATATTTACTTAGATTTCTTAAAATAATTTTACATTATCTTTTCAAACGTAGTACACAGCGAAGTAACGAAGACTATTTGCGCTCGGGGCGGTCAGTTTACCGTCCCATTTTTTTTTAACCTTGGGACATCCAACCGCTTCCCCCCTTTTATCTCGGTCCTTTAGTTTGTTACCACATCCTTTCCAAATTTATGCTTTCTGCCTCTTCCCAACTTTATTTTTAACTTGTAGCCTGGGGCAGAGCGCCCTCCCCTGATATGTTACTCTTGTTACAGTGATATTTTTACATAAAAGAACAATCTGCACCTCTGGTTATATTGTAGCCTGAGCAAATAAATTAAACAAATAAATAAGATAATAAACACCTACATAAGCAAAGCTGAAAAAAAAATCTATCATTTTAGATCTCTAAGTCACTAAATAGTGTTATCTCAAAAATCAGAACGACTGTATATATGGAAACTTATTTAAATTTAAAACAGAATCGTAAAAATAGAGACATGGTAATGCTAATTAACGTGGGCTTCAAGCTTGCATGGAACTTAGAATTTCTATATTTGATATATTCTGCAGATTTGAAATTTTTTGTAAAATCTTTTGATAGAGAAGCTCTACAAGTAGAAACAATTCCGCTATACGTGAAGTTTCTCTCCTAAAATTTTTGCTCTCTTTCGCAGCGTTCGAAGAAAAACCTTGATTTTCTGCCCAAAGACTGTGTTCAGTTAAAAAAATTATGGCCAGTACATCAATCATTTTATTCCTAGAAAAATTTATTATTGTGAGTATCATCTACAAAAACATATTTATTATTTTTACCAAAACTCTAATTATTGTTTTTAACTCAGTTCTTTCATTCGCAACCAATCCTAAAGAATTTTTCTTTTTTCGTTTTCTTTTTTTTTGTGTGTGTTCACTCACGTCTTACATTGCACTAGTACCAATGTGTGTGTTCTATGTTGATATATATGGTTGTAAGCTGCTTTAGAATTTTTCAAAAATGCGCCTTAAATAAGCGAGTTTTATTATAATTAATCACGACTACTATAAAAGTAAGAACAACATGTCCCAAAGAATTATTGATAATCCTTCAATATCAAGAAGGAGATATTGATAATTCATATCTATCTGTACTCAATTGTTTCATTTGTGTGTTTTATTATTAATTCTGACTACATATGAAATTTTTTGGGCAAAAAAAGGCAATATTTATTAAAATAATTCATATAGTATCTCAAAATAGTACAGAAGACTCTCGACTATCCAGAATCGGATTATCCGGGTTACGGCTTGGCTTATCCAGGACAGTCCCAATCATTTATTATGTTGATGACACATGAAAATTACTATAAAGCACCACGGTTAAAAAATCCTGAAGGTCGATTTTATCAAATGAGCAAAATGAAATTCTTGCGGAACACGACGATAATACTGAAGTGCAAAGAAAAAGTCTGAAGATTTGAGAAAGTGAGAGCCATAACCCACTTCACACTTCAGCTAGTCATTCAGTGTCTTATCCACTCGGCAATTGTAGGGTGGCGTGACGAAAGAAATCATATGAAATCATGGAGAAACACTGAACACCACCATGTTCAGTATCATATGTACTCGGCCATGGCAGGGTTAAGTGACGAAGGAAATCATGTAACTTATTGAAAAATTGAATCATGGTGGCGCATCAATACAAAACGCGTTACTAAATTTCTTGGGGCAAGAAGATGAAAAAAAAAAAAATGATGCTGAGAATTTTGCGTAGTAAAATTCGTCGAAGAGCAAAGGGAAAAAGAAAACACATTTTTATCATTTCATTCTTCCCGAAACAGTGAGGGAAAATACTTTTATTCTACAAGGTACTAATTGTAAATCTAAATAAAATTAGAATCTATATTCATTTTCTTTCGTTTGTTTTAATTAAATTTTTAGTGTCGTACTGAGTGAAAATTTAACAGTTTCTATAATTTTTTTCAAAAATTCGCCATAAAATTTGAAGAAATTCTGTTATCCGGGGTATTCACTTATCCGGGACGAGGCATTTCTCGACCATCCCGGTTAATCGAGAGTCCACTGTACAACTTTTCTTTTCAAATTTGGCAGTATGCAATTCATTTTACATGGCGGGACAGAAGTTTTGTTATTCCGCTGCTGACTGCTGTTCATTAGTGTAGTGGAGATAACTTGAAAATTTTGGCTATCAATTTGCCTTTAAATTAATCGGGTAAAATATTATATGACAGTCGGAAATTTCGGCCTCCACATCCCCTTGCTGTGTACTCCAAATTGCGCCTCTGTTTTTTCCAAAACAAACGGGATTGTTACTCATAAGGCCAGAAAAGATCGGGAGTAAGGGGCGTGGAGTGCTTCGGGAGGGGGGGGGGGGAGGAATGGAGGGATACCTAACCCTAAAACAGGGACGAACACAGAAAAAAAATTCGGCGAGGGTCCAAACGGTGAAAAGGGGAGAATTTTCCACAAAAATACTTTGCTATTTGATTGCCACAAAATCTGCTATTGCCACAAAATTATTTTGCTAACAAAAATCGAAATTTCGGGAGGGATTCGGGGCCACCCACTGGGTACGTCCTTGCTCTAAAACTTGTTCACCGATAATTCCTGTCCCCCACCCCTTCCTGGCTAAGGCCTTGGTTACTTATAACATGGCTGCCTGCGATCTCATCTCTTCAGAGCCTGATTATGACCAACGGGGGCCCCGGACATAGATGGATTTTGGGGCCCCCATCTATGAAATTTGTTTTATTTTTCATTACATTTTGATATAAAATGTATATTTCAGAACAATATTTGAAATTGGGGGTCCTTTCGAGCCGGGGGCCCTCGGCAAAGTCCCGATTTGCCCATGCGATAATAAGACTCTGCATCTCTTATCTCTTCAAGTAGATACTTGGGAGAGATCCCAGGCAGCCATGCTTATAACTTGGATGGAAATTTTTGGTATTAGTCTTCATTCAAATTTTATTTGATCTAGAATGTGCTGCCATCTAGTCAAGATATCCGAAACTGAAACTATCTGGATTGGATAAAAGTAAAGAAATGTGTGCCAAGGTAAATCAACCGAATAATGACCTTATTTGACGTCAAAGTTGTGATACAAATTGCAAGAAAAGCATTTATCATGCTTTGACCTACTTTGTATTCACTTTGTTTTACTCATTGTAGGAGAAATGAAGGAATAAAAATATTTTTTTTTCTTTATTATGTGTTTTTAAAAAGTTATCCGATATCATAAGCGTTTATAAATTATGCGTACGGAAGGTTTATTTTAGCGACGAATAAGGTATTTTTTAATTTGAAAAATATTTTTCTTTTGGGTGTGTATTAGTATTTTATAAAGCTATTGCATTGTTTATGAACTATTTTTAAATATTTAAAAGCACTCAAACAAGTTGATATTTTTAACAAATTAAAAGTTAATAAGAGTTCTTTCATATTTAAACAAAAAGTTATTTATTTTTAAATCATCAGTTTTAAGGTATAATTTTTTTATTAGTTTGTGTTTTGACAGAGGTATTTTTAATAAAAATCTACAGATTTAACAATCGTCTTCATATACTTGGAAAATAATGTCAAAGAAAATACCAATTGCACCACTCACACACAAATATTACAAAGATTAATTTTATAGTCTACGCTACAATGAATAGATGGTGATGTTGTTTATAAGATCAGTTATTATGTCAGTGGGGCAAACATTTGGGAAAAAATTAATGAGTTGAAAAAGTTTTTAGTAAAATCTACAACCTTTTTTAGAAATGGGCGTGAGATGAAAAATTAGATGTCTCGTCTCGCAAAACAGCTACAAAGCATCGTTTTGAATCACAAACTTCCTGTATATAAGTAATCTCGGACGTCTCGTTTCGCATGGCAGCTGTAAATGTGTGTCTCGTTTCGTCTAGTATAGAAACTAAATTTCAGTCTCGTCTCGTCTCACACAGCAACGTAAATTTCTGCCTCTTTTCGTCTCGCACAGAAACTGTAAATCTCTGTCTCGTTTTGTCTCCTATCCGTCCCTATTCACTAACCACTTTCTTTCCTTGACAAAGTTCAGAAATCGAGTAGTTTAAATCAAGCTATGATTTGTAACAACTGAGCTTAAAAAAATTTTCTTTTTTTCCTTTCAACATTTTACAGTGACAGTTGAAAAGAGCTTATATCATTTCGGGTTTTGCGTTTGGGTGTCTGTCCGTGTTCTAACAGACATCAAGCCTGTGTTTTGCTTGGATTTCGTTTTCGCTTCCATTCCGACTTTCTGATATCTCACAAAAGCGATATTAACCCTTTCAGGCGCAACCCTTTCTCAATGCTGAAAAAAGGGCCAAGCCGTTGCCATCGCTCGACTTAACGACCAGCAAGATAACGGACGATCGAAACGTTCATCGCGCGGCACCGATCTAGGAACCCTTTTTTGACGACAGCTGGCTGTGCCGCCAGCTGCTGCGTCAAGAAAGGGTCTCTAGATCTGTGGCACGCGATGAACGTTTCGATCGTCCGCCATCTTGCTGGTCGTTAAGTCGAGCGATGGCAACGGCTGCCCTTTTTTTAGCATGGGGCAATCTATCCAGCTGTTCTCGCATTTTCTTCCATTTTTTTCCAACAACGATGTCAGTGCTGTTAAAAATAATCGTGACAATATTTTGACGGTGAAATGACGTGCTAAAAGTAAAGGATTTTCGTGGAGCTGTGTCACCCGCAACTATTTTCATAGAAATCAAATCTATTCTTCGTGACTGGCAACAGTCATAAAACGTCAGAATTTGGTGTTCCCAGAGCGGGAACACCAAACTCTGGCGCGTTAAAGGGTTAAATGACGAAAATCTCATTTAGATGGTGTTTCATGACAAAGATACTAACACTTATACATAAAATCCTCCATGTTTATATCTCCATATACTCCATACTCTGTACACGTACAGTGTACTCCATACACTTTTATCCCATCCTGATGGAGGAAAAAGTATTCGATTGTAGAACATCTTGTATAGTGTATTATAGAATATCTTCTCTAATACTGGCATCGGAAATGGTAAATTGTAGTATGAAGAATTTAACTATTTCATTAAAATGAAATCTCTCTTTGAAAATTCTGTTCAGTTTTGTATTTTTATAAATTTTTATACTTTTTAAACTCTGTCTAGTGTATGTCCAAGGCAAGGGACGTAGCCAGGATTTTCATTAGGAGGGAGCAGGATAAGGAGATCATGGAGTCCAACCGGAGAATGTCCCCCATGGTCATAATCGGACCCTATGACTAGCTCAATTTGCATGAGGAGGGTTTTTTAGAGGGGAGCAGCTGCCCCCCGCTGGCTATGCCCATGGTCCAAGGCAAATTTTGCAATTGATTTTTTGCTCATTCCCCAATTTTCAATAGAGCTGAAATTTTCCATAGCCATTCATCTATTGCTATTTTAGCAATAGATGAATCAATCTTTAAAAATTTCAATTTTGGCTGATTAGATTCGTTAGATCCTCCTCCAACACAGCTTTTAAATGTAACAAACAAGAATACATTGTTCAAGCGTAGCCACAGTTACTTGTTAAGAAGGCATTTGTTAAATGAATACTGGCGATATTATCGACCACGACGAATCAATCATTCTATCGTAAATCTATCCATCATTCTATCGAAAAAAACTAGCAATCCCTGTAACAGGATTGTTCGGGACATCTGCCAAAGGCGATAATCGAAAGGAGATGCTAAATGCTAGGTTGAGGGGAAGTGTGTAACGTGCTGTGAAACATTATTTACCTTCATGGATTTTATCAAAAGTATTGGATGTCAAGCTAGATACTGCAAGTGAGACAGATGTCGTTTTGGTATCACGAATTGAAAAATATGTAATAAATTCAACAATTTAACAAGCTTTGGTGTAAAAATATACGTCACATTTGAAAGACTTCTATATTTTGTGTACGGTTTGATCCCGATTTTCTCAAAGGCGCGATTTTTGTTATGGGCATTAAACGAAACGCTCAGAATAACTTTTTACATACAAGAGTGTTTTATTTATTTTTTCTTACTTAATTCATTTAAAGATATTTTTAACAACGAACTTATTACAATTCTTGAAACAGGCGCACAGCAGGGATCATTTTTGAAGATTGGGTTAGGAAAAAGGTGGAAAAAGACAGCTTCACACAATTGATTATTCATATTTAATTAGCAAAACTCTAAATTAAGGTGGTGAGCGGTTCATCCTCTACCTTATGTTGTGAAACTATACGAAAATTGTCTCACGCTCTTATAAGTGACTGCGTATTTAAATAAAAATGACTGCATGATTAAAGCAGTATTATTATTGCAAATACAGTCATTTCTGTAGTGTGCGCCAGAAAAAAAAAAAAGAGGAGAATAATTCATGTCTTTAATCACCCTTGATGTCTCCTTCGAAGGAATCGCTTCGAGTCTTGACTCCTAAATTCAGGGCTCCTTTGATCCGTTCCAGCTCGTTCCTGTTGGATCCGCTGATTCGGATCGAAGCCACCAGGTCCCCACCGTAGGTGAGACTGCGACAGTAATGGGTGCCCAGGAAATCTGGAGAACTGAGATGCCAGTCGGAGTTCGGTTTCTTCGAAGACGGGATCGTGTAAGTGACCTAGTATGAACGAGAGGAACGATCACAAAGTTTTGCAAGTGTCGGGATGATGAGGAGGAAAGGTGAGGGCTTTGACCTCCAGGGGCGTGATAATAGTTAGATGCCTTTAACCCTTTCCCAATGCTGCAAAAAGGGCAGCCGTTGCCACCGCTGGACTTAACGACCAGCAAGATGGCGGACGATCGAAACGTTCATCGCGTGCCACAGATCTAGAGACCCTTTTTTGACGACAGCTGGCTGTGCCGCACAGCTAGCTGCGTCAAGTAAGGGTCTCTAGATCTGTGGCACGCGATGAACGTTTCGATCGCCCGCCATCTTGCTGGTCGTTAAGTCGAGCGATGGCAACGGCTGCCCTTTTTTCAGCATTGGGCAATCGATACTGCTGTTCTCGCATTCTTCCATTTTTCAACAGATGTCAGTGCTGCTAACAAGAATTGTGGCAATTTTTTTACGGGAAATGACGTGCTAAAAAATAAAGGATTCTCGTGGAGCTCTGTCACCCGCAACTATTTTTATAGAAATCAAATCTACTCTTCGCGACTGGCAACAGCCAAAACGTCAGAGTTTGGTGTTCCCAGAGCCGGAACACTGCGTGTTAAAGGTTAAAAACTACTCAGTTGCAGATAAATTTTCGCACACATCCCTTCCCCCCGAAAATACAGTATTTAATATATCTACTAACTAACATTTTTAGTACAAAACTTCTACAATGTAGTCTATATTTAATGGTATAATGGTTCGAACATTGTACTGTCTTGCCATAGGTAGGGGATTCGATACCCGAGCTGAGCAGTGTTGACTCAGCCTTTCATTCCTTGAGTTGTCGATAAAATGAGGACGAAGCTTGCTTGGTGAACTAAACATTGGCGGCTCTGCATCAAGCTGACCATTTGACCCGTGATCACGAAGGCGAGACTGGCCAGCGTTGACCTGTGCCCAGCGTCTAGTCTGTTGAGGCACTGAGTTTAGTTACTTTTAGTAGTTTCTACTTGTGCAGGTTGCATATTAAAGTCCCAAAACATTTCGAGAACATTTTTCAGTATGTGCAGAAGCGTTTTGTCTGTCGTTTTTAAGTAGACCTTAAAATTTAGCCAAGTATTTATACACAATGACCCAGGCTTCACAACAATGTTCTCTCTGAAGGTCTATTAATATCCAAAGACCATGCTTGGACGTTAATAGACGTTCAGGGAACTTATTGCACTGCCTATGGACACATTTGCTTTTTTTTTTCAAAGTACAAAAGGTGAGGTTCTAACGGACAAAACAGATTATAATGAAATTACTTATTATTGTTTTTTCTTGACTTAACTACTTCCCAGGCAGCAGAGTGTTTTCTGAACTTAAACAGCCGTTCAGAGAACATTACTGAAAATTCTTTGGAAGTTAAAAGATGTTCAGAGAATAGTGTCGCACAGTTGTTGTTCAGTGAACCTTAACAGCTACCAAAGAAATTTTTATTATTCATAAAATGATACAGAACATTTAAAGAAATTAAATACGTTTTATTTTATTTGTATGCCCATTAAACACAAGGTATCTCTCACGTTAAGGGGATGGTGGACATTAAAAAGTTTTTTTTTATTTAATAAGATAGGATTATGAAATTTTGTATTTTAATATATTAAACTAAAAGCATTATAAACAACTGAAAAAAAATTAAAATAAATTTTTAAAATATTAGTAATTAATTAAAAATTAATTAATTTTTTAGTTTCGAAAAAATGCTCCATGCGTTTTAATTTTAACTTTTTTTTAGTAATTTTGTTTTATAATAGCATAAAAATATATTTTAAAAAAGTCTGTGTATCGGTTTTTGATTCGACCGAGTAGTTAATTTTTTAGAAATATTTTCATGGATATATACCAAACTTTCCCGAAATTTTTCAGTTTTCGTAAATAAAAGTGAAATTTCATAATCGAAATTTTGACCATATTTAAAAAGGATACACAGATTTATTGTAATATATGAGAAGAATGTTTGTAGTAAATTTTGTACAATTCCGACCAAAATGAAGTCGCATGGAGCATTTTGAAGGCAAGAAAATCACAAAAAACTTGATTTGGAGAAAATACAGTTTAAAGTGTAATTTTCCATTTACCTTTAATACCGTCTCTTCTGAATAATTTTATTTATGATTTTACCTTAACAAAACATATTTTTAAAATAATTTCATTCGAATATTAGCTTATTTTGTAAAACGTTCAATAAAAATTGTGACGTGTTTATTTACGCGTTTGTTTGCATTTTTGTGGACATTTAACTGTCCCTTTTAATTTTTTCAAACCCTAATATCTTTTTAAAAAATTGCCGTAGACATACGCGGTTTTTTCTCCATGGTTCAGCTTTAAATGTAGAATATTAGTATGTAAAAAAGAAAAAACACATTTTTTGGGGCCAATTTTGATGATTTGGGTGTCCACCGTCCTCTTAAGTTTTTTTTTTTCCCTCTTATGACTGTATGTATTTTATTATTCATAAAAACAAAGAACATGTGCAGAAACTATACATGTTTTGTTTCTTTAAATCAATTAGAACCAAGGTATTTCTCCGGTTTAGATCCCCCCCCCTTGATTTCTCTATGTGTATATCACTTTTATGTGCATTTGAACATCAGTCCATAGCAATTTATCGCACAAAATGTTGCAAGACCTCGTTATCAAGTTTCAGAAAGCTGAATAATTCTCCAATGTTTTTAATTCCTTACAAAGCGTTCTTAATTAAAAAGATTTCTTCATAAAGTTTTATTTTTCCCTACGTTTGTAAAAGCAAAATGACGAGAGCACTATAGAATGACGCCTTACTGAAAACTTTCTTGAAACACCAAATACAGAATGAGGGCAAAAAAGAATATGCCAAGCAATGCGGAAATACAAGAATAAAAAAAAAAAAGAATGGACCGGAAAATAAAAACAAAGTATTACAAATCTCACTCATGAACTTATTACCTTGAATTTCAGCTAATTCAAACGGAACGCCCTAAATAACACCTTAAAGGGAAAATTGCACGCTAATAGGTGAGTCAACGGTATTCTAAACATACATTTCGCTTGCAGAAGGACGTCATGCTAGACTTGCGAAAAAACCAAGTCGCTTTCGACACACAAAACATCTTTGTTAGCACTTGAGTATTAACAGTTTAAAGCGCATACTTTCTTTTTGAATACTTTTCGAGATTCAATTGAAACATTGTTAATGATTTCGGTTTACCTGTCTCTCAGTCCGTCCGTGCTCTTGTTACCGTAAATATGTATCGATTACTATCAAAGTTATACGTACATTGTACCGGGTGATTCAAAATAGATGTTAAGGCGATTATTTTTTAAACAGAAAGTGATCGAAACATACTTCCAATTAGAAAAGTTCGAAGTTCGTCAAATTAAGAGTAGCTTTCAGATATGGCATTTTTTTTACTGGGGGTTGTATACATATTAAAATACGAAATTTAATTTTATATGGTCCTCTCCTTTCCTACCCTTTATATTTAGAAGAATGTTGTTCTTTGCCTAAGAAAATTAATTTAAGAAATCCCGTGTCTCTAAGTGAAATTAGTAAAAATTTATTTTTAAAAAATGACTTATGCCACTTTACCTGCTGTGTTGCCGTCGGTTTCCAAGTGAAAAAATCATTACTTTGGGAGACCAACTATGAGTTGATAAATGTTAAATAATCATCCCATTGTTCGAATGCCAATTAAACGCGTTAAAACGTGTGAAATTAACAAGTACAATTTCACCTGAATAGGACCGGTTCTGCGTTATGAAATTAGCGATAATTTAGTCTTGGGGGGGGGGTCATTCACTCATTACACCACGCTTCTAGAGAAGGAATTTTTTAAGTGTAAAAAGGAATGACAAAATAATGGTGTAGGTTACTATGGTGTAGGTAATTTTCACTAAAAACTACCAAACATGCGTTACAGGAAAATTCTAGCTAAATTAGGATTTAAGGAGTCACCTGCATCTATCGAGTGATTATTAGCACAAATTAACGACAGTTGAAAAGTAATTACGTTTTTCTCACTTTGGAGACGTCCCCTTATTGCTTGGCGACAAATGCCAGAATTTTCAAATTGATATATCTCGGAAACTATTCTATGTAGAGACAAGGGATTTGTTTTATTAACTTTTTAGGCAAAGAGCAACATTCTTCTAAATATAAAGAGTAAGGAAATGAGGGACCGTACAAAAATTAAATTTCGTATTTTAATATGTATACAACCCCCAGTAAAAAATGCCATGTCTGAAAGCTACTCTTAATTTGACGAACTTTTCTAATTGGAAGTATGTTTCGATCACTTACGGTTTAAAAAATAATCGCCTTAACATCTATTTTGAATCACCCGGTATATGTAAATGCTATTAAATTATACGTAATTTCTAAAAGTATTGTAAGTTATATGCAATTGCTATGTGCATTTCCATATATCCCACTGAATATGGTGTACTTAACATTTTTGGTTAATTTACAGAAGTACCCAAAAGAATTCTAATACATTAAGCTGTACGAGCAGTTGTTTAAATGTTGTATTTTAGAGACATTCATCAATTAGAAACAAAACAAAATTAATATAAGTTATTCTACACACATGTGTTATGAGGGTCTCACACATTTTGGTTAAAATAAAAGCTTTTAAAATGAGCAGAATAAATACTGCTGTGCTTAATTTATTTTTAAATTACCATGAATTCAGATTATTATTTTTTATAGGGACTAAAACAACTTTCGAGTGATTTGTTTTCTTTCTTTCGAATACAATTTAAAATATGGTGTTTCGCTTCTGAACTGCAAGTTTACAAAGAAATTCTATCCGTTGCAAATGATGTACGCAGCATTTATTGCTCTTTTGCAGTAACACTCAAAAGAATTCCAATACACTACGGTCTATCGTAGTAGAGACATTGATCCATTATAAGCATAATACAATAGTTTTCGCTTTATTTGAAGTATGAAAATAACGTTTGAAAGTCTTTTACAGTGCACCGTAAAATTACATTTATAGTGATACAGCTTTTATGGTGTTCCGTCCAAAGTCTTGCCAAGTCTGGCGACAGTTGTAAAATTTGGCTCCAAAAAAATAAAAGAAATGATAGTTGTAATCGAATGTGTTTTATAATCGATTCCTTTGGCATGATTTATCTTTCATCTCCAGATAAGTTGGAAAAATATTTATGTTTTCTTCTTGTCTTTGTCCGCCCTTTTTACACGCATCAACTGCTACGAAATTCAAAGAAAATTAGCCCTAGAGTGCTATTAATTTCAAACCTAGAAAATGAGTGGACAGTTTTGCGAAATCCTATTTTGCTACTTTCAAACCGCATTCGTGCATCACGGTTGCCACGTTTGGCAAATCTTCGACAGTGTTGGGATCTAAGAAACAAGCAAAAATGTATCTCACGAAAAAAAAAAGAAATTATTATTTTAAAAAAAACTTCCATTGTTTTAATCAAACCTTAAAATAATTTCTTTTGAGAGTAATTTCAAAGCCGTAACTTTATCTGTAGGGTGTCCTCAAAGCAGTGGTGGCTCGTCTATTTGAGCAAATGAGCATGGGTATCTCCGAAGGGAAAAACTAAAAGCTAAACACACTAACAAATTAAATTAAAAAGGAATTAAGTACTCTTCCAGATTTTTGTAAATTTAAAAAATGCGTTTTTCTCTCTCCTCTCCCCCCCCCCGCACACACTATTATTAAATATGCTTAGCTTATCATAGCTAACGCAATGTATTGTAGGTTACTACAGCACAAAATCCTCGTTAAAATAAGTGTTTCGGAGCTGAAGCAGCTACCTTTTTCAACATTGTCTTTGAAAAGAAAAATTGAAATAAAATTACTCTAGCCACCTTTTCTAAAATTTAGCCAGATGGCGACATGCAAGATATTACTTCTTCTCTTACAAACTATCCTCATTTAGTTGCACAGAACGTGTCATCGAATTTTACCAATAAAGGTCATGTAATTTGATCTTGTTTATATTTTTGTAATAGGTATTTACATTTTTAAATTCAGCTTTTAACGAAAATCAGTATATATTGCTCATGCAATTTCTTTTGTTTTGCAATTTTTACAAAATCATGTATACTGCTGACCAGTGATAAATGTTACGGACCAGGGAAGTCGTGGAGTCACTGGTTCTTTTGACCAATGACTAAATGTTCTAATTTTTACCCCTGTTAATGAAACAAGAAAAACAAACAGGCCGGCAAATGGATTATGTTTCCAGCATGATGAAACACTAAAAAGAAATAGGACTCACGCATGAATTATATACTTCCCAAAAAGTGAAAAAGAAAATCTAGCTGACTCATGACATTTTCCATTGTAATGAAGCAACAACAACAACAAAAAAAAAAAATAGAAACCCATAGCGTATCCATGTATAAGAGGACCAACCTTTATTTTCGCAACAGTCAGTCCTAGACATAGGCGCACCTACGGAGGGGGCTAAAGCCCCCCCCCCTCTAAAGCTGGAGAGTTAGATCTGAAAAGCTTTAAAAATTGAAATATGGCATTAATGAAGTAAAATGTTTTATTTTTTATGAATACTTGTTAAAAGAAAGAAAAGACATTCGTTTTTAAATAAATACTTACAGTTGGTGTATGAAATGCAGTTAAACTCTATTACAACGTCCTTGAAAACAAATCAGATAATATTTATGACTCTATAACGAGTTGCGTTGATAGTGCGCTTGCGTTCTATGGGGAAGCGGTAGAGAATATTTTGACGGTATAAGAATCTTATTACTATAATCACGAGGTCACTATAACCGAGTTCATCAGTATTTGTAGCCTTAGACCCCCCCCCTCCTAAACTAAACTCCTGTGTGCGCCACTGGTCCTAGATGTATACTTACAGTTAAACAAATAGTCAAAATTCAATCCAGATAGGAGATATTAAAAGTTTGATGCAAATAAATAATTTAGAGAAAAAATTAACAATCTAAATGTACACAGTCTCTACGTCCTAACATTCATATTTAGAGAAATCTTGACCACACAAAAACATTGCAAGCACAAAAAATTCGATATTGATACGACAAAATTCATTGAGTAATCAGAGTTCGTGGGGCCTGTACACAAATAGAGATGGGAACAAATCGCTCTATCAGTAGGACGACATTTCGCAATAAGTGCGATCATGACAAAAGTGTTATTGCACAATTAAAAAAACACAATAATTGTCTGATCACTAGAAAAGAAATGCCTAATACGTAAAAGGACAGTACACATACAGTTTTAATAGCGTAATTTGAAATAATAACATATCGCAGATAAACAAAAACAAAACATAATAGAAAAAAAAATGTAACAGGTAAATATTCTGTTTCTAACTTGTCTTAGAATACGCAGGCGGACACGTAACTGAAATTCCTTTTGAACCCTTAGCATTACAGGCGTAATGCTGACCGAGGATAAAATGCAATTCATCCAGGGGTGTAGCAAGAGGGGGATGAGGGGGCTGCAACCCCCCCCCCGAAATGGGACACTACTAAGCTTTCAATTTGAATATTTAGCTTACAATTGAACTTTAGCTTACAATTTGATACCCAGTCCTCGTCCCCCTCTTCCCCCGAAATAAAGTCCCTGCTACGCTACTGTGCAAATTTATGTTCACTGATTTGATTTCCGAATATAACTTTCGAAACAAAACTACAAATTCAGTACTTCATTTCGTATACGGCCCCTGAAAATATGTTAATGGCCACGTGTGTAAAGTAGTTTAAGTCACTAAACGCCATGTTTCATACCTCGCTGAATATGGATCGTACCAATGTCGCAGTTTTTGTGTTTGCAATATTTTTTTTAATGGTCAAGATTTGCCTAAATATGAATATAAGGACCTGGGAGCTGTATAAAAATTTAGACTGTGTAATTTTTCACTAAATTTTTTTCCTCTTCAAACTTTCGATATCTTCACCCTGCATCTAATTTTGACCATTTTTGTAACTGGAGGTTTGCATTAAGACTAATGGTTTCGAAAATGAAACACAATATAATACGTAAGATACAATATGCATTATATTACAAATTTAATATAATACAGTAAACTCGCGTTACAACATGATATGACTTATGCGAATTGGACCTTTAATTACACGAGCTTTTCACGAGTAACGTACCTCCATCTTCTTGTCGTTTCGAGAAGATATCCTTGTGTCACAGCAATAGAACGCGACGCCGTGTGGACCTTACAAATTATTATTATTATTATTATTATTACTTTCATCTGAGACCATAACCCGACACAACTGGTTCTTCCAGGTTTGATGATATTTGGCCAAATCTATTATTTGCTTATGGATAATGTTCAGGAATTGTTGTTTCCTCTCCAAAAGACAAGAAGGGCTCATTATTGGTGGCCGAAGTTTTATTTTCCATCAGGACAACATACCCATTCACGTTGTTAAGTCCTCCTCAGAATGCTTTTTCGATAATGAATTGTCCCGCCCTTTTCTCTTGATCTCCAAGAAATTGCGAGGTTTCCTCGGTAGGATGGATACGCAAATGCCAGAGTCTCAGCCTGAGGCAGAATTGAAGATAGCCATCTTTGAACACTGTGGTAATATTGATGTTAATGTCCTCCAAGGCTTGGTAAAAGATATCCCACATCAACTATTCAAAGTCATATGTAAACATGGCGGATAGTATAGGCTATTAACAGTACTGGCTTATTTCGTCGGAACACTTTTCCCCCTCTTCTTTTACACATTTATTTTTTATTCCTGCCCAGGTGGGAAAAGGGGTGAGATATTCCTTGTAAATACATGTTTGTGTGTATACTTTTCTAACATATTTGTTTCAATTTAATTCGCTATTTTCGTATCCAGTTACGGCACACAATTGCGGTGGCTTTATTTCGGTGGGGGACGCACTATATATCAGATATTTTTTTCTTAATACCAGCTCTCCCCCCCCCCCTTCCTCTACGTTTTAGATTTTAAAAAAATAAAAAAGAGTGAGGCCACTCACTGTTTCGAAATGAAGCTTGATAAGTATTTCCAGCCCGTTCGACTTGGAGGAACTGTCCTTGAGGTAACGCCCTTCTCCACTGACCTGCACGAGTCCACCTTTAATTTTGAGGGACAGCTTCCCGCTGACGTCCAAGAAATCCTTCATCTCGTCTGCGTTCTCCACCATTCGGTACTGGGAGTCTGTGATGTGGCGATCTATTCTCTTCCAGCAGGAGAAAAATAAATCATGTAGAGTGCATCCGTTATAAAAAACACTTTCCAACACTACATTGTCTTAATTGGGTATATGTTACAACTGCAAAGGGGCCCGTCCAGAAATCATGGCATGCTCAGAAGGGAGGGGATTACTGAAATTGTTATATAGTTAGCGAAGTTTGTGATGAGAGGGGGGGGCGGAGTTTGATATCGCACTTTATGGTTAAAACAAAAATTTTTTGAAATCATCAGAATAAATATTGTTTTGTTAGAAGTTATTTTTAAATGACCAGAATTTGAGGGTTATTTTATTTTATTTTCAAATAGGGGCTAAAACAACTTTCGCATGATTTTTTTTTTCTTTCTTTCGAATAAAATTCAAATATATATATTCTTTAAAGTAGTACTTTGTTTCTGAACTGCAAGTATACAGGCTGTCCCCAAAAAGTGGTAACACCCTTAAATATTTTATCTATTAGAAATAGAATGTAATAGAATGTAAATAGAATGCAATGTAAATTGAAAAAAATGCACAAATTAACGTAGGAAAGACTGCGTTAAGAAAAACTTTATTCCTCTAATTTTCAAAAATGTCACAACCTTTTAAATTTGTATACGGCCCACGTACAAAAATTCCCAATTGGTAAACGTGCCCCATACACTAGCGTGGTGATACACAATTTTTAAGCCTTTCATCGTAAAATGTCTCTTAACAGATAAGAGATAACTTTAAACAAAGACGGACAGGGGCTATACATCATTTCGAATATGACGTTTATTATAGTTGCAAAACATTGCTTTCTTCCATAATTTTTGAGCGATTCCTGAAATACGATCATCCGATCTGTGTTTTATCCTTCGAGAGCCATTGAAAAGTGGTTTAGGTCAGCCTCTATATATCTTTATATCTTTAAAACTTTTTAGGGTATAATTCTCAAATTTTGTACAAGACGGCATTAGTATATGGGACACATTTTACTAATCAGGATTTTTTTTCCGAGGGTCGTATGCAAATTTAAAAAGTGCCACTTTTTGAAAATCAACGACAGGAAAAAAATTCTCTAAACGTAATATTTTTACCTACCTTATTTTGAACTTTTTTTTTCGTTTACATGGCCCACTTATCTCTGATAGATAAAGAATTAACCCTTTAACGCGCAGTGTTCCCGCTCTGGAAATTCCAAACTCTGATGTTTTGACTGTTGCCAGTCACGAAGAATAGATTTGATTTCTATAAAAATAGTTGAATAGAATAGGTGACAGAGCTCCACGAGAATCCTTTACTTTTTAGCACGGCTTTTCCCGTAAAAAAATGGTCACGATTCTTTTTAACAGCACTGACATCTGCTGAAAAATGGAAGAACTCGAGAACAGCTGGATAGATTGCCCAATGCTGGAAAAAGGGCAGCCGTTGCCATCGCTCGACTTAACTACCAGCAAGATGGGGAACGATCGAAACGTTCATCGCGTGCCACAGATCTAGAGGCTGCCTAGAGACGACAGCTGGCTGTGCGGCACAGCCAGCTGTCGTCAAAAAAGGGTCTCTAGATCTGTGGCATGCGATGAAAGTTTCGATCGTCCGCCATCTTGCTGGTAGTTAAGTCGAGCGATGGCAACGGCTGCCCTTTTTTCAGCATTGGGAAAGGGTTGCGCCTCATAGGGTTAAAGCGTGTTATCACCATTTTGCAATACCTTGTATATTTATGTGATATGCGACAAGAGGGTATGGTGAAGTGTGACACACTGAGAAGGAGAGGCATTAAGAGAAATTTAGAGGGGGGAGGTGAATTTCGAATTTGTGACAATTTTAGTTCCGATTTTGCTTCGTGATGCAATTTTATTTACATCATGCGAAATTAAAACTCTAAGGGGGCAAGTGCTCTACCTCCCCCCCCCCTCCCTTATGGACGCCCATGCTTAACAGTAATAAAAAAAATTCTCGAAAATATTAGTTTTTCACTAAAAACGCCCTGGACGCTAAGGAGGAAGAATCTGAAGGAAAAGAAGAGATTTCCGAAAAATTATTTTTAATGATATTTTATTTATTAGTTTATAGAGGGTGTCCAAAAAAAGGTGGTAACACACTTTAATTCTTTATGTATTAGAGATGAATGTGTAATGTAAATTGAAAAAGATATTCAAAATAAGGTAGGAAAAAAAGGACTATGTTAAGAAAAAATTCCTCTCGTAAATTTTGAAAAGTTACACTTTCTAAATTTGTACGCAGCCTCCGTACGAAAGCATTCCCAATTAGTAAAATATGCCCCATACACTAATGAGGGGATATAGAAAATTCGAGAATTATATCCTTAAAATTCCAGTTTTTCAAAATTCCGTTTAGCATTCACTTTGATTTTTGAAACTTTTCGCAGTAAGACATGTGTTGTATGGTGTCTAGCAAACTCGCCGACGGGCACAAAGTTCTGTCCTGGGACGAAGTCGTTTTAGTTTCTCAAAACGTACCAGACATATTCAGCACCAGAAATTTGCAGTTTTCACAGACTGCTCACATCTCACCAGCTTCTTTCTGATATTTTATCGGCAAGATATCGGATTTTGATGATAAGATTATGACTGGTTTAGTTTATTTTTAACGTCTATAATAATCACTTTTTGAAGCAAAAAAAGAAACTTCCGGGACAAATTACTCGAAAACAGCGCAATCTTTAAGGGTTAATAATGTATTTTTCATTCCAGTGGTAACGATGAGATGAAGTTAATAATCCTAAATCGAAAGAAAATATAATTTACTTACCACAGCTTCATCTTGTATATTACTGGGATATATTTGAAGGCCAGGTTTTTCTTTACCAAGATCGTACGTTTGTCCTAACAACATTGGTAAGACATACATCATCACAGTGGCCGCCATATTTGTTAAATTATCTGCAAGTATATGATATTCGAACGTCATTAACCGTAAGCTTAAAGAAATTCTACAGAATACTTTGGCCCTAATAATAGAACACTAAACAATAATTAAAGGGAACAAGAAAATGTAAATTAAAATAACAGCATGCAATTTAAATCAATTTCATAATAATTAATTTTCAATTAATTTGCGCAAATAATAAATCAGTCATAAAATTGGGTAAAAGCAGTAACTACAAATATTTCTGAAATTAAAAACCTGCAATTACTTATAACATTATAAACTGCATAAAAATGTGCTAATACCTCTACCGACATTTTTATCCCAGTGGGCAAGAACTAGTGCCCCAACAGAGTTCCTGGGACTGCAATATAGAGATTGACCAGTAACAAATCACTATGACAATGGAAAGAGTCAGTTAGCAGCAATCGACAAAATAATCACAAGAAATATAAATCATACCAAACGCATTCATATTAAAACTATTTTCAAACAACTATCTTTTATGTACTTATAAAACAAAATCTTGAAAACAATATTACAAGGTATTTATATCAATCACCGTCTTCAGAGCTTTATCTCTTAATTCACATTAGGCAGTTGATTTGCTATATTCTAGGCTTTTTTAGTCGGCAAGTTTAGGTTAAAATTAATAATTTGTGTAAGAAATACCTAAATTTTTGCAAATAAATTAGTGTTTTGGAAACTCTCTGGCGCCAAATTTTGCAGTACATCATTTTTAGAACCTAAACTTACCGACCATTTGAATATTAACTCAAATAGCTGTATTATTCATGTAATTTTATGACACCTATAGAAAAGCTATATACGCTATACAAAATCTTTTCTATCAGGAGTAATCTGCCATAAAAGTCTTACTTACTTTACTGTGTTTGAATTGGTATAATGTCTCTAAGCTGCCATTCACTGCAATGTGGTGAAATTTTTTGAGTGTCCCTGTAAAAGAACTATAAATGCTTCATACATTATTTTCAGTAGGGTACATATTATAGCACATGACAATACCATAGATAAATTTCGTTACAGTATGTGGATAGTTACGGCAGTTAGAGCACGGGTAGAAGATGGACAGATAGATAAGTGTTTAAAAAATCCGCTATTTAATAAAATATGCCTATCTTTAAATAAATTGCACTCTTTTAAAATATGCATACAGTAGTAAGTTGCCAGTTATTTAATATTGTTTTCGTTAAAAAGAAAATATATATATTAGGTCGTCAAGGATGAAATTTGTAGAAAAAAGGCAACATTCTTTGATAACTTTATAAGAAATGATTTAATTCATCACCCATATCGTAGATATACTTCTGTCTTTTAAACGGCAGGTTGTTCGGGCCAGTTTTGGTATAAAACTCTTGCGGTCGAAAGTCAATGAATCCGTGGAAGGCCACTTTTACAGCATTATCAGAATAAAAATGTTTTTTTATTAAGAAGTTCTCGAAATTGGGGAAAAGTGGTAGTCTGTGTGAGTCTAGGTCTGTGAACATGGAGGATGAAGTTCAATTACAATTCCTGTAATGTGCGCAGTATGTGGTCTAGCATTACCATGGAACAAAATAGCAGTCGATCTGTTGACTAGACTGTTTTTCTTTCAGTTTTCGCATCTCTACGTCCAATAGTAGATTTATAGGCATAAATAGGTATTCTGAGAAGGATCAGATTCAATGCTGATCTTTAGTGCGAGATTCAAGTGCAACACAATTCGAACGTTTTCCGTGTCGAACAGGGGGAAACTTCGAAATACATCAATGTTTCTTATTCAACTGAAACAAAACAATCGTGTTTTGATCACGCGACAGCGCGATAGGATTGTTCATTGGAAGCATTCTGCCAAAACGTTCGAACTGTGGACTGAAAAACGTTCGCTTCGAACTCGATCGCGCGCGTTACTTGAATCTCGCCCTAGTTCGTGATTATTGATCTCTGATTCTGGGTGGCCGCGTGGGTCATTCATGAGGTCAAAGTTACCTGTACGAAATTCGAATAACCAATTTGATACCGCCTGCTACGTAGTAACACCAGAATCAAATGCACTGTTAATGTCTCACTCGGTCTGCGATGTCGTAGTTCCGCGTAAGAACTCGCACTTCATAATAGTGGGAATTTCCGACCGGTCCACTTTCAACATGATTAATTAGAAAACATTAATATTTTTAGAGCTTTCAATGATTTTTTTGAAACCAACGAGATACGTAATTTTCAAGGTAAAGTATTAAGCCATAGTCAAATAATAAGGAGTTAAAGTAAATGTCATTGATGGCCTAACAATTCACACTCAAAAGATTTATTTCCCTCCTCTGAAAAACTTAAATAAATTAGTATCGTCATTTTTTTTGGAACTTGCAAACGACCATCGACAGCAGTGATGCAGAATTTTTCTTTTCTTCTTTTGTGTGTGTGTATGTGTGTGGTGGGGGAGATAGGACTATATTTCATGAAAAAGCTTATTTGATCTTAAGTTGTGGAGTGTTGAGACAAACCTACAAGAGGGGTACCAGCCTGGCGTGTGTACTTTTTAAGGGACTTAAAAATGCACAATAAAACAATTGATACAGAAAACCATCTGGATGGACTCCTTCTGTGACAGGAAGTAAGCAAAAGTGCAATTACAGAAACTTTTGATCACTATTTTGTCGGAGGGAATGTTTGAATTAAGGTGGTTTCTTTGAGATGAAACTTTTCAAAAAGAACAAAATGATTCTCGGTTAACGCTTAAGTAGAAGTGAACAACTACCTGATGTTTATAAAATTAAACACATGCTTAACGGATTCAAAATCTAACGGTAACGGATTCAAAATCTCTTCAGATCAAGTAGATTTTAAGATTTCTGAAAGTCATATTTATTTTTCAATAATACTGAAATATTGAGGCACGAAAAATAAGTACTGTACTACACTGTCTTGTATCTACGGGGAAAGGAAGCTGTAAATGTAGAATCTGTATAAATATGCATCAACCAATCGCTTTTATTAGAGCGTGATTATTACTTTATTTAAATCCAAAATAAAGTTTGAGCAGCACTAATTCAATATATGTTATCGGATTTATTATTACCTTATAGTAGACAATTTGCCTCACCATGGTACAGTGGTTATATCACTGAAAATGA
This sequence comes from Cheiracanthium punctorium, assembly GCA_038373885.1. NCBI lineage: Eukaryota > Metazoa > Arthropoda > Arachnida > Araneae > Cheiracanthiidae > Cheiracanthium > Cheiracanthium punctorium. Next base: position 46,370 of record JAWZYV010011951.1, read on the forward strand.
TAGACGGCCGAAGTGTGAAGGTCCCGGGTTCGGGTCCCATCGCGCGGTCGTCGATCTAACGGTCTGGAGTTTTGGTGGGTTTTCTCCAGATTTAACGTAAAAACGCGTAAGAACCCCTTAAAAAGTCCTCCTACCAAGGCATCCCTCATCTCAGACAGATACCCTTTGCGCAGGTTTGCCTTAATCACACACAATCGTATAGTAGGCAATCGCGGACGGTCAGCATGGTAAAATACCTGAGTTTACTAGGAATATGTAATTGAGAAAATTCATTGTATCCCTATAATAGGGATCTTGAAAGTAAGGTTGTTTTTACATACATTTCGATTAGCCAAAACTACTGAAGCTTATAATACAAAATATGGCATGTAAGGTCGTTTTTTCATACGTCAGTATTTCGTCTAGCCAAAATTTCTGAAGCTTATAAAACAAAATATGGCATGTATGTCAGTTTTTTAGCTTATGCGCTAGATTAGAGAGCATTTTCTAAAATTTTAACCTAGGGAAGGGGGGCCAAAATGTTCTTATAATATACGCCGCGTGATGTCAAAGGAAAAAGAGATTTCCATAAAATTCTTGCTGTAAAATAGATGCCCAGGAATACCTAAAAGTCAGTTTCAGGACATTTGGAATATCGTCTTCCAAAGAAGGTAGACGTGAAAAACGGGGAAAAACGACCATCTGTCATGAAAGAAATTAAAAAATATTCTCTGCAAAACTCTTGCTTTAAAATGTAACAAATATGAATCCTATATTTAGGCACAGCATGCTTGTGATTAAAAACTGAAAATTCACTTGCTTGAATTTTATGTATAGAAACGTCATAACTTTCTGCTCCCCCTCATGCATGTACAGGGTGTTCCAAAAGCACCGACCTAGGCTTTTTATTCCTTAAACATTGATCATAGACATGTACAACAAACTATAAAGTTACGTTAAAAAAAAAAAAAAAAAAAAAAAAAAAAAAAAAAAAAAACGGTAAATAATTTTATTCGGTTAAAATTTCCCGGAAATAAAATCTGAGTAAATACAAAATTAAAATTATTATACGTCATCGTTCAAAAAAAATACCCATTTAGTAAAATCTGCTCCATACATTATTTAGGGGATGTACAAAGTTTCAACCTTTTATCATAGAAAGGCTCAGAGATGTGTTTAAACAAAGTTGGTAAAGGGATATACGATATCAATAATAGCAAAAGTATCATGTATTTAATCAGTCATTACTGTCTTTCATAACTTGAGTAAAGCCCTTGAATCACTATCTCTCGATGTGACATTTTGCTCTTTCAGAGCCATTGAAAAGTGGTTTAAGACAGCATACACCTATTTTCATATCTCCGACGGTTTTTAAGATAAAATGTTCAAATTTTGAAGATCACCTAATTAATGTGTGGACAATTTTAGTAGTTGAAAATTTTTTCGTTCGGAGGCGATATAAAAATTTAAATTTTGTATTTATTTAGATTACGATCGATATCATAAAATTCTGAATCTTTTTTTTTTTTTTTTTCCGTAAATTTGTAAGTTATTGTATAGGTCTGTTTTCAATATTTAAGATATAAAAAATCTGTGTCAGGGTTTTTGGAACACCCTGTATATATATATATATATACATAAATAAAGCTTAAGCAGCTCCCAAATTCGGCTTTTTTCTCGATTCTTGTTGGCAACGGCAGAAAAAATACGATTAGAAGGACTAGAAACTGTGAAATTCATAATAGTTGCCAGTTACTGTCACTAAATCGTTTCGGATAAAAATAAATTATTGGCAAAAACGGTCTACGGATCAATACGGAAGTACTAAAGTTATATTTATTAATACAAACGAATACTAATACGACGTACAAAAGAACAAACATAACTTAGCTGCATAGTAACGTCGTCTACGTTCACCATTCCTGACTAGGAGATTTTCTGGGAAGAATAACCTTGCTTAGTTGTGATTGTATGTGATTAAGGCAAACCTGCGCGAGGGGTATCTGCCTGAGATGAATGATGCCTTGGTAGGAGGATTTTCTAAGGGGTTCTAACGCGTATTCACGTTACAACCTACCAAAACTCCAGACCATTAGATCGACAACCGCGCGATGGGACCCGAACTCGGGACCTTCGGCCGTCTACCATTTTCAGTGATATAACCACTGTACCATGGTGAGGCCTAACCTCGCTTAAATCACATATTTATCAGTTATTTTAGCTTTCTTGAAATCAAATAATCTACCGCAGCCATTTTTCTTCAATTACACAACATTTTGTGACACAACAATAGAAAAGTAATAATTAATTTTAAAAAATAGTAAAAAAAAAAACTACTACTGACCTTTATTTTTCCTTTAAACCTTTAACAATACCAATTAAAATTAATTTCGAGTTGATAAAACTGATAACATTCTAATAAAGCCAAAAAATATAGTAGTTAATTATTGCTCACATGTTTCACATGTTTAAAAAACTGTTCCGCATTTTTTCTTTCTCAAAGCTCTAAATTATCAGATATTGATGACCTGTCAATTGACATAAAGACCAGTACAGACATTTTAGCTGATATTACTATCAGTGTATGGTGAGAACTCACTACTGCGTGAAATCTTATATCTTACAGCTGTATCGTATCTTTTCAAGATAATTCTAAAATGTCCCTGCTTGATTTTAGCTTTAAGTAGCCATTTCTATAAAATCATCATTCTTCCTTAAAATATTTTCATTGCAAAGTCTATCAATCAATTTTGCTTTGTAACAGTTTCTGAAACAGTTGAACAATATTTATGATTTCGGTTTGTCTGTCAGTACGTCTGCAGCATTCTTCTTTAAAAATTTTTTCGTTCAAATGTCTATTAACCCATTTGTGCCCAGATATTTTTGCGACTTTCTTCGATTTTTGCTAACATCTGGAATAATAGATAAATTTCTGATGTCAACTTCTTGAACAAGTGGTGATTTCTTTTAAAATCAGAATGCATAAAAATTTAAATGTCTACATTCTACATCGTAATGTTAAATATTTTGCGGAGTTGAGGTTCAATACTCGTGAATAAAGGCCAGGAAAAATAAATAACGTTTTCAACTAATAGCGATAATGCCGTCCCAAAAAAGGGACACTAGGCATAAATGGGTTAAACAATTTTGCTGTTAAACTGATTCCAAAAATGTTGAAAAATGTTTATTATTTCAGTTTTTGCCTGCTTCTCTGCAACGTCCATCCTTAAAATTTTTTCATGGGAATATCTCTCAACCAGTTTTGCTCTTTAACAATTCGCCAAAAGTTGAAAAATGATATGACGTTGGTTTGTCCATTTGTTCATCTGTTTGTGTTTTTTGTTATCGTAAATTGGCATTTACTGCAACCGAATGTATGTAACCGATGTATGACTGTAACATATACCCTATTGAAAATTATACAAATAGCAGAGAGCACCATAAAGTTAGCATTTCCTTTCTTCATAGGATGGCAGTACCGTTTGGTTACCAAGCACAACAAACTGAGCACGCGAAACAAAGAAATTAGGCAATATTATTGATAAATGAGTTCAGTCAGTAATAAATCAAAGATTAAATCATTGTTTCTTAACCTGTTAAATCATGACACAAATTTCATAACAAAATTATTTGTATATAGATTATGAAATTATTATTATTATTATTATTTTGACAAAATACATTCAAAAAAGTGTTCTAATGAACACTTTGAAATTTCCTGAAAATCTCTGAGCTCTGAAATTTTTTAAAAAGCCAGAACTTTTGAAAAACTGCTCTAAAACTTCTTAATATTTGAAATGCTGCTTGAAAGCTCGTTTAAATGTTTATGTAAACTGGAAATTTTTTTGAAATGCTGAGCTAGTTAGTAATTTTGTCATTGAGTAATTTCGTAATAATAGCAATTTTGTAAAGAAATTCTTCAAATTCCTGTACGATTATTGTATAAGAATACTCTGTGTAAAAGAAAATTAATAAGTAAGACGGTCACTTTTGTTTCTCAATGAAAAGTATCTCTATACAGTGAAACTTCAATACCTCGGACCTTGATATCACGAAAATCTTGATACCTCGAATTAATATGTTTCCCCTTACAAACTTACCCCACTTTCACTTCAACATGGTGATGAAAGTGTACTAAAGCAAATGATTTTTTGTTATATTTTGGACATATACTGAGAGAGTAGTGTATATTATCTGGAATATTTATTTCTTGTTTGTGCACAACATTAATGTTACATGGATGCTAGCTACGAAAGCAGATGAACATAATCTCTTCATCAGGGCTTCCAATCGGAATACTTACCAGCCTTTGTGTGTTGGTGTCATCTACACTTACGTGTGCTTACTAAAAACGCCACACTTACACTTCTAATTAATAAAAGACAATCCTTCGTATCACTAGCCCCTCTATTTAAAATAAAAAATAAATAAATCCAAAGTAAACTGGCTTTTAGAGTTCTAATTGTCAAAAGAAACTTATCGTTTTATTTCAATAAAAGAACTCTATTATTTTATACAGTAATTTTTGTCTTAGGGGATCTCCTACATATTGAAACAGAGAAAAAAACTGTTAAAGTTTAATAGTGACTCAATCCTTTAAAGTAATATTTGAAATTAACGTATCAGTAAATAAACTACTAAATTAAAATAAAACCATTCTTCTTCAGCAACTACTGAACAGGTTATGAAAATCACTAAAAAAATGACATCTCTAATATCAAAGTGAAGTTTTAAATGCTGAGCCATAACCCGTGAACTATTGAATGTGCTTTTCTATTGTATGTGTACGTTAGAGGAACCAAAATTAAAATTAATTTTCATAGAAGTAACATTAGTATTTTCAGACTGTTATCACAGCTGGGCAGTGAAACTTCGTAGCTAACAATGCAGCAAAGTTGTTTGAACTGGTCGGTCCTATAATAAGAGTACTGCTGTGTGCGACTTGGCCAAAGATATTGCTTGCCCTTCAGTACAGGGAATTTTTATTCTAGTCCTTTTTATCGTTTGGGATGTTAATAATGTTAATATCAAAACGTTAGAAAGTTTAATTAATTGATATATTACTGCAGTTTTCGCGTTTCATGTTCCAGCTTTTGAAATACGCTGTTTAACAGCAAGATATGTGATAACTTAGTTCGCCCATATTTTCGAAAATTTGGTCATTTGAGATATTTTGTTTCGTTATGAATTATATACCTTTTGCTATTTCATCTTTCAGGTGGTAAATTTTGCATATTTATTGCAGCTTTCATATTTTATTCTTGTATTGATCACGGGGGGGGGCTTCAACCATTTGACGCGGAGAGGTTGCGCCGTGAAACCACCTTATTTCATGCTTTCATTGCTGGTGTCAAAAATGGTTAAATGGTCCCAAAGCTGAAAAAATGCAGCCGTTGTCATTGATCCTTTTAACCCTTTGAGGCGCAACCCTTTCCCAATGCCGAAAAAAGGGCAGCTGTTGCCATCGCTTGACTTAACTACCAGCAAGATGGCGGACGATCGAAACGTTCATCGCGTGCCACAGATCTAGAGACCTTTTTTGACGACAGCTGGCTGTGCTCGCGCACAGCCAGCTGTCCGAGCGATGGCAACGGCTGCCCTTTTTTCAGCATTGGGCAATCTATCCAGCCGCTCTCGCGTTCTTCCATTTTTCAGCAGATGTCAGTGCTGTTAAAAATAATCGTGACCAATTTTTTACGGGAAATGAACGTGCTAAAAAGTAAAGGATTCTCGTGGAGCTATGTCACCCGAAACTATTTTTATGGAAATCCAATCTATTCTTCTTGACTGGCCACAGTCAAAGCGTCAGAGTTTGGTGTCCTCACGGCGAGGACACCGCGCGTTAAAGGGTTAACTAGCTACAACATGGCGGTTGATCGAATCGCCCATCTGGCGCCACAGAGCTAAAGAAGTTTCCGGACACAGCCGGCTGTACGGCCGCGCAGCCAGCTGTTTCAAGAAACTTTTGCGTAATCATAACTAATGATAATATGGGAATATAACGAATATAGCTCCCTGTCCCTACGTATTGGCTACGTATACCTACTTCCCAGCGATGAGGGCCGACACATGAGTTGTGCTGCACTTTTTTTTATTATGTTGAAAGTGTATCATGATGTATGCGTCGTCCTTATTTCTTTTTCTTGCTTTATTATACTGCAAAATTTATCACAGTGCATGCGCCGACCCTATTTTTTATTATTTATTTATCATTGAGCAGGAAAGTACATCATAATGCATGCGCCGGCCGTATTTGTCTTTCTTGATTCATTGCAGAAAGTGCATCACAATTCATGAGTGAACCGTATTTGCTTTCCTTATTCCATTATATTGGAAAGGGCATCATATTACATGCTTGGACCGTACTTGTCTTTCTTCTTTTATTGGTGTATCGTAACTGATGCCTGAAACTCCTATTTATCTTTCAGGGTGCTACATTTTAAACGGTCCCATTATCCATGCACATCGCAGATCACAGAGAAAAACATATTCTTGAAATCGATATTTTAAGGGGCTAATATTAGGGGGACCGCAATGCAATGCCTTTTTTAACAATAATTTCAAATAAATAAGTTTTCAACAAGTTTTTAATGACAAAAAAGCTGTTCCTAAATATGAGACACATATTTGTTATATTTTAAAGCAAGAATTTTACAGAAAATAATTTTTCTTTTGATATGGCCACTCTCCCCTTTTTTTCATGTCTGCCTTCTTTGGGAGACGAATTTCAAAATGCCCTGAAATTGACTTTTGGGAATTTGAGAGTGTTGTATTTTACAAGAATTGTACTGATAGCTTTTTTTTAGACTTGAAATAGAGAGAGGTATGTGAAAAGAACATTTTGGCTCCCCTACTTATCACAGGTTACGAAATTTGGAAAACGCTGCCTAATGAGCATCTACGTTAAAAAATCTCACATACTTACCAAATTTCGTATTATTATCCCGTTATTTTGGCTAAGAAATATCGAAATGAAAAAAAAGGCATTACTTTATAATCTCCCTAATGATTTTGTGTAATTTTGAAAGTTAAAAAAACAGTGTCTCCAGGAATAAAACTAAATGTTGTCAATATTAGTTTCTTTTTAAAGGAAATAATCTATTTTTCTAAAGGCGAAGTCAAAATATCATACTCTTAGAAGGTTTAGATTTTATAAAATCCACATACAGGGCTGAAGAGGTTGGAATTAAAAGTATATTGTAGCACTCACTTCGCAATTTAGAACACAATTTCTTTATTTGGAATTCCATGAAAAGTGAAGACTATTTATCACTTAAACCAAAATCAATTTTGTATTTAAAATCTTAGTAAAATGAGATATTTGATTAATTATAATCCTGAAAACGTTGAAACGGTACATGCATCACAAAAAACGGACACGTAATGACGCTCAAAACAGCTCTGTGAACGGACAATAAAAACACGATCCAGCCACACGGAAAAAGCGTAGAAAACCGATAAAAAGCAGGGTGGAAATGTTCGTTCTTCGGTCGGGATCTTGCACATTCTTTCGTAATGACTCTCCCAGCGAAAATTCAGCTGTTACTTATGCGTGCATAACACGTCCGTTTTTTTTTTTTTTTTTTTTTTTTTTTTTTTTTGAGTGTGTGTGTGTGTGTGATACATGTACCATTCCAACGATCGTTAGGCTTTTCGCATAAGTGTTAGCATTTTGCTACAGGAAAGAAAATTTCGAGTTTCTGTACCTATAACCGTAATCGAGAGCGCCACTTTTTTGCCGTTCACGGAATTCTGAACTCATACCACTGAACAGCTATATCCGAAATCTTATCTCGATCAGTTCCATGGAACGGTCGCTAACGTGCCATACGGAAACAGTTTTTTGTGATCACCCTGTATCTCTCGGGAAGATGAAAGAACATTATATCGCATAGCCAAAGTATGTGGAACTGTTTATCACTACGTGTATCTATAAAACAGACTTTTATTATAAAAATAAACAATAACCGTAATTATACCATGTCGAACATGCTCTGCTGGTGGCGCAATCGGTTAAAAGTAAGGAGAGCTGTTTACTTTTTAACATTTATTATTTGTAGAATTCTAACTGTGAGTTTTCTTGTTAATTTTTGTACTGCTGCACAAAAGATTTGCCATTTCCCCGTGCTCCAAAGAACTGTTTGGTCACATCACTGTTTAGCAGATTTTTAGTGTTCTTTTTTTTTAAGAAGTCCTAGTAAGGATCATTTCCTGTACTCACGAAGCTATAATCCTTTGGACTAGTTCATTTAGAAACTACTTGGTGTAAAACCTTGAAATTTGTAAATAGGTATGTAAATGATAACTTAATAAAATGATATAAATAAAGTTTCAAAAATAACGTCTAACACAAGTTTAATTTTACAGTTAAAATCCTTCCGTCAATGCAGTGGCGGAATTAGCGTCTGAAAACTAGCGTCTAATACGTTTCATTTTATATTTAAAATCCTTCCGTCAATAGAGTGGCGCCATTTGAAGTATAAGGCACTGATGGTAGGATTTCAAATGTAAAATGTAATTTATGTCACTTTATAATTAACCATTTTCGTACCTCTTCACCAATTTTCAAGGTTTATTAGGAGGCAGTTTTTAAATGAATGAGTCCAGAAGATTGTAACATAGTGGGTAGAGTTACAGTTCTACTGTTAGGGAAACTAGACTATTTTAAAAAGTTATACTTTAAAGAATAAAATTATAGTTTTACTACCCTCCATCCCCGTATGTCATTAGAAAAACTCTATTTTTGTACTGACTAAACATTTTGTCTTGCAATAAAATGCTTTGATTTGCCTATAACTTTTATACTTTTTTTAACTATCTCCCACTCCCTTAAATTCTCCGAAATGATCACCACCTCATAGGTAAAAGAGCTAAGAATATCTATATTGAGAATATTGAATGACTAAATTGTATAATACCCAACAAGATGCCTACAGTGCCGTCCTAAAAAGACAAAAACAATGATTTTTGGCTTTCATTCATTGTCAAATTTAACGCGAAATAGGGGATTTAGTAACTAAATAGATGGTTCTTTTCTCCCACATTTGATGAAAATTTTGAAGTACCTAAATGTGCTACTGCGCATGCCCTTGGTAAAACGAATATAGAATTTCTTTGTATTTTATACGGCATTTAGTAAGTTCTTTGTATGTATAGGACATTTTGAAATGCACACATAGTTACTTTAAACACTTATAAACAAACATCCATCAAATCGTTTTAAGGGGGCAGTTCACCCATTCGAGGCATTAAATCACTAAAAAGTTCTCTATCTTCAGAAATCTTTGACCCCCCCCCAAAATATATATATATATATACACGCTTAAACCAAAGGAGCGAAATTCGATCAGTCGGAGTCGAAAGTGAGCCAAGTGAGCTTCTCCTTTAGGAGCGTTTTTCGATCACAAGAGCGGAAAGAATATAACAATAAGCGAGGGGAGAATTTCTCGGAAAAAACAGGGAGGGAGAAAAGGCGTTCTCAGAAAAAAGACTACTTGAAGAGCACTTTCGCGGAAAAAACGGTAAGTTACCATGGAGACGGGTCGCTCCGCAATGTATCGTTTTTTTCGCTCTTTGGGTTTAAGCGTGTATATAATATATATAATAGCTTACTTACGTAAAGTGAAATCCCAAGATAATCCATTGATAAAGTGAAAAAAATATAAAAAAATAAAAAAGTAGATAGCACATGGTACCAATTAACGAGCTTATACCGGATAAGTGTTTAAATATAGCCTTTTAAGGCAATGAAAGAGTGGATAAATTGGATATAAAGCGCCAAATTAGAACTGGTGTGCTTTTTAAGCCTAATCACATGTAGCCACAAATAGACGGAAAATGGAATTAATATTGAAATGGTGTGCTCTATCATCAGGCGCCACCGCACACGCATTTCAATTTAAACGAAAAATACAATAATAGCTAGGTTTCTGCAAGTTACCTGACCAAAATTAAGGTCCTTTTGTAACTTGGGGGCGCGACCGTAGCTATTAGAAATAAACAACGAGGAAGTGGACCGACAAGAAGATCAAAGCTCAGTAATGGAGGCAGTATTAGTGCATGTTGACATCAGAGAAGGCTTAATGCAATCAATAGACAAGTAATGCCATGGAGTGTGAAAAAAAAATGATATATTAATAATACTTTGGAAGTATGGAAAGGAAAAGAATAAATAAAAAGTAATAATTAAATGAATAAATAATAAAATAAATATTACATATATATATATATATATATATTATAGGTATTAAAATGATTTTTGCAGGGGGATTGCACACGACACTATTTTGTATAGTAAAAATTAAAAAAATCGATAAAATATAGTTTATTTACTGCCTAAAAAAACAAAATTTCACGTCTTCAAAATTACTGCAAGGCACTCCGCGCGGGATAACAACAAAAGTTTTCAATATTTTCCAACAAATTTCACCTCAAATACCCCTACTAATGATACGAACTACAATCATTAGGATAATTAAAATTGCAAGAATAATATTTAATTTCAATTAGGAAAAAACAAAATTCTTGCATTTTTGTGCCTTTTTTTTAATAAAAATTTTTCTATCTATTTTATGTTATAATTTATTTGCCAGGAGGACAGCTCGCGTCACTGAATATGTCGCTTAGAGTTACATATACGTCCTTCCCGAAATTTTCCGCCACAATTTGGAACCTCATCAGAAAGTGGGGGACTTAATATTGGCACCCTTCGGAAACTGCTAGCGACCGCCGAGAGGACTTTCAGAACCACGGATTTAACGTGCACGTACACTGCATGTACACGGCGGTCTTTAGTGGTAAGCCGATATAGAACCCGCAACTTTTCGGTTACGAGTCCAACGCCTTAACCACTGGGCTACCACGGCCCTGTAATGCTTTTTATTCATATTAATAGAACAAGTCCTGAAAATTTTAAGGTATTATGTTGACGCGTTCCAAAGATGTGTTGCGCGAAATGTTAAAATTCGCCGTTTTGAGAAATAACCATTTAAAGATAAAATTTGGAATTTGTTTCCGTTATATCTCATGAAATGTTTTCGCTATATCTCATGAAATATAGTCGAATGATTGAAATGTTGGTACTAAATTATCCACAATGAAATAAACTATAATTTAAGATTAAAAAACAAAAATCGATTTTTTGGCCGTATTTCAGTGAACTGTCCCCTTAAAGCATTCCACAACTATGCATTACCATTTCCAGCATAAAAGAATAAATAAAGCTTAGTTTGGGACGATTTGGGTGCTTCCGCTTTCAGAGATGCTACGAGGGATGAAATACCTTTCGCCGATTGGCTCTCTTCTTTAGTAGCAAATTACGAGGACTATACTTTCCCCTCACATGCCGCACGTCTGTTTGCGCTTGCTACTGTTGGCGATAAATCTCTTGTTGTGGGTAGGGATGGACGCTAGACGGAAAACAAGATTCTCGCGTCTCGCAAAACAGCCAAAAAACTTTGTCTCGTCTCCCAAAATCCCCATATTGTAAATGTTAAAAATGTTTGTCGCATCTCGCAATGAAGCTGCTAAACTCTGTCTCGTCTCGCATCCAATCCTAGCTGCGGGCGAGGAGTCCTAGTTAGCTCTGCGATACGTTGCTCGTGAAAAACTTGCGTAATATCCCATTCGTCTTAGATAGATCACGTTGCAACGCAAGTCCATCGTATATTCGCAAACTTTCCTGGAGTAAATGTGTAACATCTCTGAATTATTTACCATGAAAAACTTCCTCTTAAACCCCGTCACAAAAAGAAGGTTGTTTCAAGTTTCAAGTTTTTGGTCTGTCACTGTGTGTCTTTCAAATGAATGCACTTGTTTGAATGCAATTTTAATTATACAAGGGGTGATCAAATGAAAAGGTACGAAACGACACGGTGGGTACAAATGCAGACTTTATTCAAAATATACGCCATAATCCTGAACACAACGATCCCACTGATGAACAAGCCGCAGGATTCCTTATTCCCAGAATTCCGTGGCCGTGACGAGACCCAGTCCGTCACAGCGTCCTTGAGTACGTCGTCCGAGTGGAAGCTAGGGATGGACGCGAGACGACTTTTTTGCGAGACGAGACACCCATTTTTAACATTACGATATAGGGATTTTTGCGAGACGAGACAAGCTTTTAGGCTATTTTGCGAGACGCGAGACGCTTATTTTTCGTCTCGCGTCCATCCCTAGTGGAAGCGTTTCCCTTTCAGGTGTTTCTTCAGTGGACCCAACACATGGAAATCTCAATGCGACATGTCTGGACTGTAGGGCGGATGATGAAGCCGTTCTCACTTGAACGTGGCCAGTTCCTTGGCGAAAACTGACATTCCATTTTCTCATTGACTTGTGGGACACACAGTCTTCCCAGTATACGGTTATCATCCTGCGATGAATAGTGGCTGGTTTAACCAACGCCCCTAGAGAGGAAAGCCGCGGCGCTTACTTGTGACGTCACACCGAGTAGGTAAATCAAAGCGTTTCCATTGGGTTTCTTCTCTCTCCCGCGGCGCGGGAGAGAGAAGAAACCCAATGGAAACGCTGTGCGCGCTGTGCAATGGAAACGCTGAGCAAAACGTTGTGCAATGTAAACGCTGTGCGCGAGCACAGCCAGCTGCCGTCAAAAAAAGGGTCTCTAGATCTGTGGCACGCGATGAACGTTTCGATTGTCCGCCATCTTGCTGGTCGTTAAGTCGAGCGATGGCAACGGCTGCCCTTTTTTCAGTATTGGGAAATGGTTGCGCATCAAAGGGTTAATGGATGAAACTTGACGCATGTCTGTGGCAGAAGCTCTTAGAGGTGTTGTTTTTAAGTAGTAACGTTGCAAAACGGGAAATATCACTCGTTGCAATCGAATGATTCAGCAACCAACAGCATGGCCGTCGATGCAAATACCAATCGCAATACCACAGCCAACCGCGTCAAAAAAGGTCATTTGGCTCTGCGTCACGCGATTGGCGATTAGTTCGACCGCCATATTGCTGGTAGTTAAATTGAACGATGGCAAGGGCTGCACTTTTTCAGCGATGAACCCGCTGAAGGAGTCTACCCAGTTGTTCTCCAATATCGAGCTGTCTCGTCTGGCAGGACAATTGGATATCTCTGTCTCGTCTGATCTCGCAGCCATCTTTGATTTTAACGATGTTTGTGAGACTTGAATGTTGGTTCAATAGGGGTGCTTCTTGTCTATATTTCATGATATTCACATCACACGTCGGGTGGTTTTATGTATAAAGGTTGTCCCAAAAGCACGGGCCTAAACAACTCCTTAAATATCGACGATAGACATACAATCAACGCTCGATTTTACGAACTCGCAGGAACGACTGAAATAGTTTTAAACCAAAAAACGAGCGTTGACTGTATATAATAAATTACAATGTTGCGTAAAAAAAATGTAAAGAGCTTCATGATATCCATTAAAATTTTCAGGAGATTAAATCTAAATAAATAAGAAAATTGAGATTTTTATAAGGACGCGGTACAAAGAAATTTCCAAATAGTAAAAAACTCCCCATTTATTAATTAAGTGATGGACAAAATTTTAGCTTTTCATTATAAAAAGGCTCAGAGGTATCTTTAAACAAATTCGTAAGGGGCTGTACAATGCCAGTAATAGCAAAAGTATTATGCATTTTATGCAACCATAATTTTCTTTCATAATTCGTGTTCAACACTTGTAACGCAATCTTTCAATGTAATTTTTTTCTCTTTTAGAGCCATTGAAAAATGGTTTAAGTCAAATTATATTTATTTTCATATCACGGAGACTTTTTATTACGAAAGACAGAAATTGGCTTATCAACTAAATGATATTGAATCTCAACTAAAAATATCAACTAAAATATCAAAATAAAATATCAACTTTGAATATCAACTAAAAAATATATGGGGCACATTTCTCTATATGGGAATTTTTTTGTAAGGGGGCCGTATGAAAATTTAAATTTATTTAAATTTAATCTCCAGAAAATTTAAATCGTTACGATAAAATTATGTACCTATTTTCAGGTAATTTTGTAATCTATCGTATATGCCTATCATCAATATTTAAGGAAAAGTACTTTCGGGACAACCTGTACATATACAGGATGATTCAAATTAATGTTGACAAACTTCAGAGAGGAGTAAGTTACTCAAAGACGAATTAGAACTCCACAGTAATGTGAGGTCGCAAATGTCATCTTCATGCACCTGCTAATAATCATTTTGAAAGACGTTCGCCTAAATTCTCAATTGGATTTAATAAACAGTGAGTTTGCCTTCACCAATTTCATCCACAAAATTAAAATAAACTTCTAAACCACGAGTTTTAGTTAAATGCTTTCTGCGAAAAGCCAAACAGTTCATCACAGACCATGTTAGGAAATTTTGCAGTTTTTTAACACTTTTTCCAAAGTGATTATTAGCAGTGTGACGTTGTCCGACTAATTACGAATAATTAGAATTTAAGAGATATATCTGTGACGCTCCCTTTCTTACCCTTCACTACTTGAATCTGTCCGATAACCTTTGATCTGTGCGGTATCATAAAGAATTCCACAAGGAGCTATAGATTTTCGATAATGTGCAGTTCTGACGTTATAGAACGCATAAATCCCCGAGTGTTTCAAGGGCTCTTCAGAATTGGACAGTATAGCGGCTTGAAAATCTCATAACTTACGAACACTTACTTCAAGCGTGCCAAGTGATCGAAATCCACTTGAGATCCCAGCGCAGAGCAAGATCGGCAGTTCAAGACAGAGAGAAGTCGGTTCCAGACCAGTACAGATGTACTCTCCTCTGGTTTCGGGCCGGCACGGCCAAAAATATTTTTCGAACCCGCCATCTGACTGTTTAAGTTCCAACTCAAATCCTCTATGTGTTTTTATGTGCGACTAATAAAGTGTTTTGTGTGAGCAAAAGGGCTCTCTCTTTATTTAGGACGCCACAGCAGGCGTGTGAACACGACGTTTGAGACCCAATACTGATGTGCGATTCAGATGTGTCTTTGAGTAACCTTCGCCTATCTGAAGTTTGTCAAAGTTAACTTGAATCACCCTGTACACACCCTCTCAAAAATGTACTCGAGTAATAGCCAAATTTCCTATTTTAGTTTAAAAGAATGACTAATTAGTTTTTGGAAAAACAATATTTTAAAGAAATGTGAGAATTTTTTACTATATATAAGACATATTATCATGTCTTATATATATTCGTTTCTCCCATACTTTTACGAAAAACGATATTTTAAATATGAAACTGACATAGAAAATATTACGCTTGAATACGTTTTTGAGAGGGTGTACATATGTATAAAGTTTGCTTTACACTTCATTAACTTTTTAAGCACTGATTTTTTATGAGATCTGGTACTTTTTTTTTTTAATGTACAAACCAATACAGTAAAAAACAACTATCCGAAACACTGCAAAATTACTGCGGAAGCGTCAGCGCTTCGCACCAGTCAGTCTCTTCTAAATAGTGCACACGACGCAGGGGATGACCTTGTCCTGGGATTCCCTTCCGCACCTAAGGGATTCGCAGTCCGCAGTCACCTCTTTGACATTCGGCCAGCGAACTGTGGAGTCGCTTCCGAAGACGGGATCTCCCTGTGGCTCTTCCATCCCCTCGTCGACGCAGATGTAAGACGCCTTGAGGGGCGCGTTTTCCCCGGGGGCCATCAGTATGCCCTTGTATTCCAATGTGAATCCGTTCGGGCACGCGCTTCGGCCGGGCATCATGACAACGCTCGTCCGGAAGGTTGCCCTGCATCGAGCGCAGGCCATGTTCTTGTTTCGCATGCGGGCGAAGTTCGTGGTGATTTCGCCGGTGTACCTGTTAGAAACAAAATTATGAGTGTGTGTTTTTTTTTTAAACAATTGCCTTACATCCACACATAATACATATTAGATCGGAACCATCGTGCCTCTTCAACTGGGCCTGAATAGCACTCCGATGAGTCATCCAAAGAGGCCTACAGATGCTCACTTATTGGTTCCAGTACTTAGAGACGTCATCTAACGGCCTAATCTAACCAATGAGAAACGTATGTCTGTTTGGATGAGTCATCGAAGTACACAAGCAGGCCCGGTAGAATATTCACCATGGCCCCGATTAGACATACACCCATTAAAAGAAATATTCGTACAACAGCCAAACTTCCTATTTTAGTTTTCTGAATAATTCATTAAATGTGGGATAGATACAAAACCAGAAGGAAATATGAGACGTTATTGTTATGTATAACATATTCACTTTTACGGGGGGAACAGCATTTTATATATGAAACTGACAAAG
The DNA here is from genome assembly GCA_038373885.1 of Cheiracanthium punctorium. Classification (NCBI taxonomy): domain Eukaryota; kingdom Metazoa; phylum Arthropoda; class Arachnida; order Araneae; family Cheiracanthiidae; genus Cheiracanthium; species Cheiracanthium punctorium. The sequence goes on from JAWZYV010011951.1 coordinate 62,615, forward strand.
GAAATTTGACTTACGCTCAAATACTTTTTGAGAGGGCGCAGCGGAAAGAGTTCTTTTACTCAAAAGTAAGACAAAATAAATTTTTACTACAAGTTTTAATGACAAAGCAGTTGTGCCTCAGAATGGATCCATATGGGCTACGTTTTAAAGAAATAATATCATGGATGTCTTTTTTACTAGAAAGGTATGTAAAAAAAAGGGGAGGGTGTCAATCCAGATGGGTGCCCAAATGGTCATTTGTGGAAGGGAGAGGGGCAAGTCAGGGATCCTGCCCTAGAAAGATACTGTATTTTAAAGTTGAAACAATTCTATACGTTGTACCAGTAAGTAAATCGCAATGGTAATTATACATTTTCCCTAGGAGCTAGGGGGCATGGCCACATTTCTGCCCATCGGTATAGGTGTCCATGTCTGTCCACCTTCCTTAGTATCCTGATATTTCAAGTATCCTGAAAATGATTCAGGTATTTGTGTATATTACATTTCACGCCAAGAACTTTGTGAAAATCTTTTCTTTTATTTGTGTGATGGGCAGGGATATATGAAAAGAATCTTTTGGCCCCTTATCCCCTACGGTTTAAGAATTTTAGAAAATCCTAACTCATCGATCAGCCTGGGGCCATCGTGATTCTTCCGGGCCTGCTTGTGCACTCCGATGAGTCATCCAAAGAGGCGTACGGATGCTCACTCATTGGTTCCATTACTTAGATACGTCATCTAAATGATTAGGCCGAATCTAACCAATGAAACGTCCTTCGGAGTACACAAGCAGGCCCGCTAGAATCACGATGGCCCCGCCCCAATCAGCCACATATCAAAAATCGCGTACGTATCAAATTTCGTATAAATAATTTCTGTAGTTTCAGTAGGTGAAATATTCACGTACGAAAACACGACATTAATTTCCTGTGCTTCAATACAACCTTGCTGTTAATCGAAAACCACAAAACATTGGACAGTTTAAATTCAACACCGTTATTATCATTCAAGGCGAGCCCTTCCAGAAATCGACTTTCACCAACTGACGTTAACGAACTTAGGGCATGTATATCTGCAGCTCTTCAAAGCAGAGGCATGCTGAAAAGAGTGAGAGATGAGTTTCGAAATCTTTGTCCTATAATGATCCTCCGTATCATATCAGACAATGGACGTACCCCAATGTGGATGTTAGAAAACGCCCTTCATACGTCAATCTTTACATTAATTCAGATATCCCACGGCGAATATCTATAGACATTTATCGGACATACTAAACAAGACTGCTGGTTTTCATCGCGTAATCATCTTGTAGCTGTTCAGAAAATGCTACTTGGGATATCCGTTTTTGTACATCAGCGACATTTAGACGGACAGCAGACGTGCTAGACATTATTTGGCGGTTTAGGACAACTATAGGATATCTGAATATCCTATGAATGTCATCTTCTGTACGTCTTTGAGATGTCTTGGTATTTATCATAGGAACGACTGTTTCCAATCCATAACAAAAACGTTTATTGATGTTCTCCCCGAATGTAAGAAACTGATTAATAATAATGGCAGTACTGCTTGGTCGGCATGTAAACCAAGTTTATATTTTTAGTATCGGCCAGCCGTTCTCAAAATGTTAAAATTTCAACTGTTATTATTTTTTTTTTCCGTTGAACAAAAGGTTCTATTTTGTGTTTTCTTTTGATACTTCTGCAGGGTTGAGATATACATTCACGTACTACTATTCAATGTTTAAATTTCAGTTCAAGAAAATGGTCTTCACTTACCTCAGCGGACTGATTACTATGTCCCTCTCTGCATTCTCGTCCTTGTTCGAGTCGTAATTTTGGAAGTATACCGTCGGATCTGGAAATTCCGGACTCAAGGGGAGGCATAAGTATTCAGAAGAACCAGCCAGTTGAGAACCTTCAGATCCCGTCCCCACTCCACTGACAATTGTCTCGGTGGCTTTGTCTTTCTCACAGTCTCTCTTTCCCCCAGCGGGTGAAAAGAGCCCCACCAATCTTCGGTTTCAGCTCTGGAAAACGGGAAATAATTCGTTAGAGGTGCGGATGCTAAAGTCCAGTCAGTTATAAAAAATAAGCTTAATACAATCACTCAAAATCTGTATTTAAGTGCCTAATACATTTCCTTTTTCAGCGGTCCTTCCTTTTGGTTTATAGGTCAACCGACAAATTTTTATACCATGAAATTTCAAAGTACCAAGCCTTTTCTGTGTTTGAAGCTGACAACGGAACTTAAATTTCTTTAAATCATACTGGTAAGGTAAGCTGCAACCAGTACCGGACCACTGGATGCTGTTCAATATTAGGTCAGACACCAGACCTCTTTTTAAGCATGGACCTTTTAGTCTAAGATGTCAACCGTCCATTTCGATCTGACTTGCAGGTACGTCATTTGTTTCCACTCATTTCAGTGACAATTCCGCCATTGTGTTTCTATCCTGCTAAACCCGGGAAAAGAGTTATAACAATATCAGTTAAAATTATCTTTAACCATCACAATATACTAGTATGCCTATAAAAAAAAATCCATGTCGAAGGTCTGCTCAGTAAATTTAATTCATTACCGCACTCAACAATTTCACTTTAATGATCTTTTAGCGAGGTCTCTAGGAACGAGGTTAAAATTCGTCTGATGGTGGTATTTACGCTTACCAGTCCTTTCTGAAATGTAATGAATATCCAATTCATAACACATCTTTCTTAATGTGAAAGATCCAGAGTTAGTTACTGTCTTAGTTACTGTCTGTTAGTTACTGGAAAAATATTTTAAGAAAATTTTAGAATAAGGAAATACCACGCTTAGCTTGAAAACCTTTTGTTAATGAAAAGAATAATGTACTTATTTTTTTAAACTGCCGGTAAAATATATACATAATTGAAAGCTATAACTAATAAACAAAAAACTCGGCTGTTCGAGCCTCTTCAGGGGGAGACCTCCTGAACCCCCTAATTTTTTAGTTTCATTATTGCCATATTAAAACAATATTAATTGACTATGTCATTTTATCTCTCATCTTTCGTGTATTCCGCCTGGTAACCCTATGATGAAATTTTTAGGATTGTAACCTATTTATAGAAAAATACATGTGATGCATATTCTACAGCTTACGAAACATTGTAACAATAGATTAAAGCTGTTGTGAACTAATTTAAATATATGTAAAATTATGTCGCATTTTTGGGACACATTTTTCGGACAATTTTCAATAAAGGGGGTGAGAGATAAAATGACATAGTCATTAATATAACTGAAATCAAACAATAAAATTTTACAAACCTGGAAATTTTTCATACTGAAAAAAAAAAAAAAAAGAAATATGTAGTAACAGTAAAACATTTAAAGATATTATTTCAACAGAAACATTCAAATAAAAATACACTAAATAAAGGGATATTTACTTCCTTCATAAAGTAGTCTAATTCTCTTTGAAATACGATACTTGTAGGAAACTCGTACATAAATGTTGGCAGTATTTGGGATTTTTCTGTTTTCAACACTTTACAATGTAGTCATGTAATGTCATCGGGCCCACAAAGATGCACAAGCTTCATAACGCAGAAGCTGCAAAAGTGTCAGTACATACATCGAAGATGCAAAATGCGTCTTCTGCATGTTCAGCTAACACATATGCGTATCGACATACACTTGTATACTCCTTCAGTACAACGAAGTGATGCAGAACATTCGCTACAAGCAGGGGCGTAGCCAGAAATTTTTCATGGGGGGGGTTACGACTACTGCAACTCACATATATGCATACATGTGTGTGATAACGGAGTGAAGAATATACATTTTGTATGGCAGAAAATTCCTCATGGGGGGGGGGGGTTATGACCCCCCTAACCCCCCCCGTGACTACGCCTCTGGCTACAAGTAACAAAAAAATCCCCAATAGCTTCAGCAAGCGGATTCTAAATGATTAGTAATATCTGGTATGTTGTTTCTTGTTTGTTTGTGTAACATGCATTTCGGATTTGTGTTCATGGCCCGAATCCCGCTTATTATTCCATGTCAGAAAGACAATACAAGGGGGTTATGCCCTCCGTGGGGGGTCTTTCTAAAGGGTCCTAACCCGTATTTACACTAGTTTCGGAGAAAAGCACGGAAAACTCCGAACGGTTAGGCCGACAGCCGCGCGATGGGACCCGAACGCGGGACCTTCACACTTCGACCATCTGTCATTTTCAGTGATATAACCACTGTGCCATGGTGGGGCATGGTGTTTCTTGCCTATCTGTATAAAAGAGAATGCTCAAATATCTGTTTTTTCCCTACACTAAAAAATCTGATGTGGACACCACATGACTTCTTTTTACGTCTATTAAATCATAAATATTTTCGGTACATTTCATCTAAACTTAATTCAAACTAAAGAGGTATAATACTGCAATAATAATATTAATGTTTAGTGATTTCTAATCATTTTCCGCCAAAACCTTAATGTATTAATATATAAAACTGCAATAATTATATTAATGTTTAGTGATTTCTAACCATATATATTAGATACCGCCAAGCTTGGGTTCAGTTTGAAAGATTTATTTTTGGTACTTAATTTGGCGATATTCGCCAAAAGCCACCCAGCGTGATAAAATTTGTAAGATTTTGATCATAGTCGAAACAGTGATCGTCTACAGACTTATAATGAATTGAAGGTATATATATATATATATGGACCTTAATGTATTGAAAGTTTTTGGGGTGACCCTGTAAATAAATTACCTAGTCGATTGCAATTAAAAAATAAAAGCGCAGTAAGATGTTACAATAGTTCTAAATATACAATACGTACTACTAAATACGTACTACTTGGAGAAATGGGGTGCCTTTTTGGCGTCAAAAAGTACATGATTTGGAGCACTGAATGCTTAGATATTCTTAAATCTATGACAAGACCTATTTACTTATTAAGCAGAAGGCAGTTGTCCCTGACTTCCTCATTTCCCTGAGCTAAAATAATCCATTCCCGCATAGAGACTGCCATCGCCATATTTCTTTTCTGGATTTTTTTCATATTCGGTAGGACTGTAAAGTTGTTGCGATACAAAAGTTAAAAATCATTATGCTACTAAATTAGGTCACGAAGAAAATAAGTAGGTAGGGGAGAGCGGGGTACACAGTGGGTCATTGAAGATATTTGTGGTTCAGTGAATAGTTTTCAAATGAGAAACTTATTTAAAGTAGGTATCAAACAACTTAACTCTGTGGAAAAAGTTAAACATCTCACTTTGATTGTGAGCCATTTTGGTTTCTGATCATTGCATGAAATTTGTAGAAAGTAAGACTTTCTGCTATTACACATGAAATTTATCGAGTAAATATGAGTTATGTGGTATGTTTATATAGTCTAAATTACCTCCTTTTCTATTATGTTGTATTTAAATGAATATTTTAATCATATAGAATTTTGAGGGGAAAAATAATGCATTGATTCATATGGGGCGCACTGGGTCACCTGAAATGGGGAACAGTGGGTCAGTACCCATGGTGTCCCCATTTATTGTCTTTCTGTAAATTTCTTACTTTTTGATGTTTAAATGATCTAAATTTATCTAAATAAGTCTTCCACCTCAGCCACAGAATCTTCAGTTTTCTCAAGAAAATTACGTAAAACCAATAATGACACCAGAGATGGTAAAATCCTTTCTCTATTTCTGATGCAAAAAAAGAAAACACTGAAATGCAAAAAAAAAAAAGCCAGATATTCTTACAGATACACCTGTGAAAATCACTATCCAAAATGAGATGATTGAGAACAAAGAGTAAAAGACTTAATGATATGAAGCAGCAGAGAAAAAAAAACTGCAAGCAATTACAAGAATAGCTCAACTAAAGAAGAGGAAGAATGAAAAGAATCTTCTAGTGAATCTGACTTTGAGGATTTGGAATTTGAAGATGTACGAGATTTTAATGTTGTCATTGGGATTTCGTATTGTTCAAGTTCTACGGAAGAAAAAATTCAGTTTCAAACACTATGTTAGTGAAGTTGACGGCAAAAATGAAAATGAATTTGAAGTGCACTTCATGAAAGGAATTCAGCCAGTTTATGCACTTATCTTTGATGAGGCAGAGATTTATACAATAGTCCAATAAATATATTGCGAGTTGCAAAACCAAATGTATTGAAAGGAACTGAGAAAACAGTGGAAAAGTTGGCTTTTGCTGTAGATTTTCAGTTATATAATTTCCAATAGTTACTGTGAAATAATAGTTTTTGATTTGATATCTTAAAAATAACTATGAAACTTACATTTTGTGAATTTAATAGAACTCTCAAGTGGTATTACCAAACTAAGAACCTTTTTCTTTAATTTTATTAACAAATTTAGTGTGTGTATATTTTAGAACCGTAAAATTAACATTTACCTTTTTACTTTTCAGCTACTTTAATATCTAACTTGCTACAAAATATTGTCAGACAATAAAAAAATTTAAATTACTCACTATCGAGAGAAAGAAAAAATTTTAATCTGTTTCTCGTTAACTGACCCAGTGTACCCCATTTGTTTATCCAGTGTACCCCATTTGTTGATGCAGTGTACTCCTTTATGGGATACAGTGGGTCAACAAAACGTACTTTAGAAAACTAGTTTTTTACTGTACAAAAACTTTTCTTAGAATTGAACTAAGATTAATTAGGATAGCCAATAGATTAGAAAAAATAATACATCAGTTTGCTATATATTCTGTTTGTAAAATATTTTTTAAATTATATTTAAAAACCCAAAAATTGACACACGTCTCCCCTAGTAACAAAAATAGGGCCTATATTTCTTTCATACTTACAATATCTAGCTGCAATTTCCTGAATTGTCGCATATATTTTTCTGGCATAATGTATTCATTATTCTTATAGGCTTCTTCTGCTTCAATGAGTGGAGTCAGAGGAGCGCCTTCAGTCACGTCCAGATCTGCGATGGTCTGCATGTATTTTCCGTATATGCTGTTCACGCGATCGCTGAATGTAGTAATCTATATATGAAAAACAAGTAATGTAAAAAAACAAATTTAAAGTCAATTCCGACTTAGGTCAACAAAGAAAAATTGTGGTTTAGTTAATTTTATTAAATTTAATTAATTAATTAATTAATGCAGGGCCGTTTGTGAAGAAAGGGCCGATACCGTTAATCCAGTTTGTTTGTTTAGTTTATTTTTTCATTCATTTTTAATCCCTCATAACAAGATCTAAAATTAATTTATTAAATTTAATTAATTAATATTTGAAAAATTGTATTAACATTAATTGGCATCCACTACAAGTTTAAATAAAATGTACTTGAACTTGTACAGCTGGCTGTGCCGCACAGCCAGCTGTCATCTAAAAAGGGTCTCTAGATCTGTGGCACGCGATGAACGTTTCGATCGTCCGCCATCTTGCTAGTAGTTAAGTTGAGCGATGGTAACGGCTGCCCTTTTCTCAGCATTGAGAGAGGGTTGCGCCTCAAAGGGTTAAACGCGTCGTTTTTCGTCAGTTTTCTCTAAACATAGCCGAGGTGGTTTGTTTGTGATGGGTGTCATGGCGAGTGGGACAGATTTTCGGAAATGGGGCCTCTCTTACGAAAACTTTCTTATACCCTACAAAGCAACTTTCATATCACACCCTACAAAGAAGGGTGTTATAACATCAAAATGATTATTGAATGAAGATGGAAAATGACATGCAATTGTTCGGTAATAATAACAATACTGTGTAGGATACTAATATTTCAACTGTATTATTTAATTTTCAATCGTCCGTTTCATTTCATATTTTTCAAGTAACATGTTTGTTCCAGAATATTTTAGGATTTATTTTCGTAATGTCCATATCAGATTATTTATTTATAGTGGGATAGATATTCACTTGATTCCACTTTGGAAGCTATTTCCTTTTATGCCTCCCGATTCCCTGAGACTAAACCGTTTAGCTAGCAAAAAAGTTGTGGATATAATGCTAGCACTATGAAATAGTAACAGAAAAATTATTATTACTATTATTTTTCATAAAATAAGCTAGTCTTTTATTTTAAATTAAAATCAAAATTTGCAAATTTTTAAAGGGTGATTCGGGGTGGGGGGGGGCTTTTGTGTTGGGGGCCCGGGCGCTTGCCCCGAGTACCCTGCCAGAAATCAGTCCCTGTTGACGAGAACAAAGGCACATGAGGTACTTCTACAAACGATTCGGAACGGTTCTGTCGCTCAGATATCGTAATGTAACTACATTAGTCTTGAAAAAATAATGGCACGATTGTCTAACGCAGGGATCGCCAAATCGTGGTGCATGCGCTAAACGTGGCGCATTAGAAAATTTCAAGTACGCACTGCATCCTAGTGCCTACTTACAGTTTTGTGACAGACTGGTGACTTCTGGAAATATTCTGTTTCTTATAATTCCGTCATTTATGGTGAATTTATATTCTTAATTTATGATTCTACCTCAAAAGGAAGCATATGTACACTACAAAATACATTGTCATCAAAAATCGAGCCATCTCTGATCCCCTACCAAATATACGAAAAGTTCATTTTGGAATCCTCTTCTTCGGGATAGCAATTTCAATCTCACGCTGTCAAGTTATACTTTTCCTAAACTAAAGCCTACCAGTATTCACACTTTTCAACTCTACCGACGATCCGTAAGGACGAGAAAAAGTTGCTTGTGTTGTACGGCACTTCTGAAGTGTCTGTGAAAAAGACTGGCGCATTGTATGCAAAAGGTTGCCAGCCACCCCCCCCCTCCTTTGGTCTAATGCTTATACGTGTTTCCTGCAACCGAAAATTAAAATGCTAAATTTATGTAGGTTACTTTAACGCGCGGTTTCCTCGTCGTGAAGTCACAACTCTGACATTTTGACAGTTTTGATTTCAATAAAATACTTAAGTAGGACACAGTTACACGAGTATTGTTTTTTATTTCGCACATAATCTCCCGTAAAAATTATCGATTATTTTTATCAGTATCGGCATCTGCTGAGAACTGGAAAATGTGATGAAAATATACATCCATATAAAAGAAAAGCTAGATAGATTGCCTAATGGCCGCACAGCCAGCTGTGTCAAAAATGTTCTTTTGCTCTGGCACTCAATGGGCGATTCGATCGTCTGCCATGTTCCTGGTAGTTAAACAGAGCGATGGCAACGGCTGAACTTTTTCGGCACTGGGAAGTACTTGTATTTCAAAGAGTTAATGAATATCCCACCGTGCATTAAAAGGTTATCGCTGTAATTACTATCGTTGAAGGAATTAAGACTTGAGACTATTGCAAATTTTTCTGAGCTGAAGGGTTTTACGAGTTTTATTATTATTATTATTATTATTATTTTCTATAACCAAGTTTCCCAACTTACTTGCTGGGCAGCGGAAGAGTCGGACACGTCTGGTGGTAGTTCCAGGATCCAGTTTGCAACTGCTTTTCGGGTTGCTCGCAAATCATCAAACTCATCTTCAATGTCGGACAGTAAGCCAGTCAGTGCTCTGGTTGGATGAGGATTCATGTTAATAAAGTGAAAAAAAAATTTTTTTTAATCTAATGTGTATACCATATCTGACTTCCTTGTTCGTCAATTAAATGATACACATTTTTGATCTACAGGGTGGTAATAAAAAAAGATTTGCGACAGATGGACCTCTAAGGGTCCATCGGTCTGTGCAATCGATCGAGATGAAATTTCAGAGATAGTTATTTATGAGTATTGGCTGGAGATTCTGTGAACGATAAAAAAGTGGTTACGGTGATAGATGGAGAACGATTACTGGTAGGGTTACATTCACGATTACGATCATAGTTGAAGAAACTCGAAATCGTTGAATGGCAACACCAGTTCTATTTTTGTGGCAAAATGATCAACGTATCTAAAACTCTTATGAGCGCTGGACGGTATGTGCATTCCCAAAAAGGACGCATTATCCGCGCACAAAAACAGGTCTATGAACGGCCAGTATATACGTGACTGGGGCATACCGAGGATTTTTGCAAATGACAGAGGCAAGACACCAGTCACACAACGACATTCGCCAGATATTCAGCACAAAAAGCCGCTATGCCAGCACGGAAAATAACTGAACTTTCGCTGCCATTGCGTCCTTAAGTGGAAGCCCCCGACTGAAGAACCAACATTCCTAGACTGCATTTTATCGTTTTTTGCGCTGAATATCTGGCGAACGTCGTTGTGTGATTGGTGTCTCTCCTTTACCACAAGCAAATTTCCTCCGTGTGCCTCAATCTTGTTTTTATAGGTCGCTCATAGAACTGTTTTTGTACGAGCATAATACGTCCATTTTTTTGTTATACACGTACCGTTCCAACACTGTTTACAGTTTTGGCTTGCGCTGAGAATTTTACAAAGGAAAAAAAAATAGGTGTTGCCATTCGAAAATTTTGAGTTATTGTACCTTTGCATAGCTGTCAACTACTACGGACTATAATTGACCACTTTTTCTAAACATGATTTTTCGGTTTAACATATAGCAAAATTTTTGTACTAAGCGTGCGACCTGATTACTTCTTTGAAAAAATACTAAAAAAATATACTGTTTACAAAAAGTGGTTAATTATATTCCGTAGTAGCTCCTTTGAATAACTATCGTATATTTATCGTATCGTATGTATCGTATCGTACCATCTGAAATTTCATCGGGATTGGTTGAACAGACTGCACCTAGAACTCCATCTATCGGTGAAGGTTTTTTTTTATGGCCTCCCTCTGTTTCATTTAAAATTGTTTAATTTGTAAGTGAATGAGATATGATAGATCAATAACATTAACGCTTTGTGTTTTCTCCCAAAATATACGAGGAATTCCTAAGCTCTGGAAAAATTATTTTTGCCACCTTTGGCATACCTTTTGCATGGTTGTTTCGTTTGGCAAAACAACAACTGTCTATAGACCTTAATGTATTGACAATTTTCATATAACCCTGTAAATAAACTGACCTATCGATTGTGATCAAGAAGGAAAGTACACTGCTAGATATTACAACAGCCCTACCATAGCCTTATTATCGCATGCGCAAATCGGGACTTTGGCCAGGGCCCCCAGCTAGAAAAGGCCCCCAATATCAAATGTTGTTCTGAAATATTCTTTTTTATATCAAAACTTTTATGAAAAATAAAACAAATTTCATAGATGGGGGGCCCCAAATTCATCAATGCCCGGGGCCCCTGTTGGTCATAATCAGGCTCTGAGCCCTATATAGCTACATTTAGCACTGCGGTGCCAGCCCACTCCGAACATAAACGAAAAGTAAACGGTGGCAGTGGCGAGCGATCAGTGCAATCTATTCTGTGCAGATCTCTTTGATGTTGCAAGTGCTGCCAACGGGTTTAAAAAAAAAAAATATTCGACTTTTCTTCAGGATTTTTTTATGCGCTTTAAAAGGAGATCCAAACGAAATTTGTACGATAAAACTCGTAAAGTTTCATTTCAAGCTCTGATTTTTCTTGAAATAATAAAAGTTTGATTTTGAAAGTCGTTTCCTAATATAAAAACGGCGCTACCAGTTCTTGTGAAATTTGGAATTCTTCTTTTTTTTTCGAATTTACAATTTGAAAATTGTAAATTAAAAAAATAATTTCCCCAATATTTTGACAAAATAAAAATGACATGAAAAGGGCAATCTTTGGGTTAAAAAATAGAAGCATGCCAAATTTTGAATGGATCAAACAAATATTTCTTTCAGTGCAAGTTTTCAGATTTGTGGTGTTCAAACTAAAAATTGTATTTTCGAGTAGAGTACTAAAATAAAAATAAAAAATTGCTCGACCTATTTTGGTGAAATTTGGTATGTAGGTTCTTCTGGTGTCATTAATGAAAACCTACTGAAAGGATTTGAAAGAAAATGTTGAGAGAGAGAATTTTAAATTAAAAACGAATTATTATTTCTCTAACACTAATGAAACTTGTTCATTTCGGCTGTTTCCAAACACTGATTTTAAAACTTATGGATCTCATTTAAGGAGAATGGAAAATTACACTCATGTCCATAAATTAAGGATAATGAAGTTCAGGCAAAGAAAGAGAAAGAAGCAAAACAAATTTGACTTATTTGTAAAGTCTATTTATTAAACAAAAAGTAAAGAGCAAAAAAGATGCTATATGTTTGACATAATTAATAAAAATTGCAAGTTTTACTCCCTTGACTAAATTTCAAAAAAGAACCTATTTACAAAAAACAGTATAACATGGTTAGTAGGATGGTTAATATGGAGTATGTCTCCCGGACGATGCAATACAGGCCTGACAACGCCTAGGCATGCTGAGTATCAAATGATCAATCTGATCTTGGGGAATATTACACCACTCATCAAGCAATGCACTCCGAAGTTCCGGTAGACAGGTGGGATGGGGTTGACGGGCTGCAATTCGTCGGCCAAGCATATCCCACACATGCTCTATTGGATTCAAGTCCGGTGAGTATGCTGGCCAATGCATACGGGTGATATCCTCCGATTGAAGGCATTCGTCTACAATGTTTGCACGGTGAGGACGGGCGTTGTCATCCATAAACACAAATTCAGCACCCATGGCGCCCCGAAACAAACGTACATGTTGTTCCAGAATGACATCCCGATAGATGTGGCCTGTCATCGTTACACTCTGAACATGCAGGTCAGTTCTGGAACCAAGAATAATTCCTCCCCAAACGAGCCATCCTGCACCACCGTAACGGTGTCTTTCAATGGTGTTCTCTTGGTGGTAACGGGTACCTGGCGCTCTCCAGATGAATGTCCGGCGAGAATCAGACTCCAAACTAAACCTGGACTCGTCGGAAAACATCACACAAGACCACTGTTGCGGTGTCCACAATGCATGCTCTCTACTCCAGGTTAATCGCAGGCGACAGTGAGTTGCGGTAAGTGGAACACATCTGACAGGCCTACGAGCATACAGACCAATGTGCCCTAAGCGTCTGTACACGGTCTGCCTTGAAACTGTCGTACCGGTAGCTGAAGAGAGCTGACGAGACAGGTCTGATGCTGTACTCCGTCTGTTTCTTTTGGCAGTAACTGCCAAATAGCGGTCCTCATTTGGCGTTGTAACTCGGGGGCGACCTGTGCTGTAACGTCTACTCACATTACCATCATCTTGGAATCGTTGCCAAAGCCTGGAGATGACACTCTGGGCGATTCCAAGTTCCTCGGATACTTCCAGCTGGGTACGTCCACATTCCAGTCGTCCGATAATTCTGCCACGTAAAACATCATCCAAATGCCTCCTTTGTGCCATAACTATGCGGTTTTTGCACTGAAAGGCTTTCACAGCGCTTGTGAACAATTTTACTTCTTTGCCACCATTCCTTATATACCCCTCTCTTACACTCTCGTCATTGTGACGTACCATCCACGCCATCTGGTGGTTTCCTGTAATTTGCATATTCCTCTTCAAGATGTGTGTGATCATTCCACAGGTGAAATTTTTATTTTAGAGATCAATTTCTGTGTGATTCTGAATTATCCTTAATTTATGGACATGAGTGTAGTAAAAGTGATTGAAGCCATCTTTTAACTACAGTGGGCGGCCAAATTATTATACTAAAATGATTTTTATCAAGTAAATTTATTTTCCTCAAACTTTTCAAAACATTTTCTACTTTTAATCCATTTTCCTGAACCTTTTTCGCTACCAAAACTTTTTTCTACATTTTGTGGGTTGGTAACACGCAAACAAATTAATAATTTGGAAATGGCAACATTCTATAAGGAGACAATTTTTCGCGTTTGATGAGTGCGACACGAAATTACGAAAGACTGTAGATTATTATATTTTGACTGAAGAAAACTGTTTTGATTCGAGGTGAGTTTCGTTGTTTGTTTATTTCTAAAATATTAATAGTAGGAATGAAATATTTATTAATGACTGTCAATGTATCTCTCACCCCCTTTATTGAAAATTGTCCGAAAATGTGTCCCTGGAATGCGACCTAAAAGTAAGAATAAACTGCTGAGTATTGATTGTTTATTTTTACTTTCCTTACATGTACCATGTAAGGAAAGTATTGTAATCATGAAAAAAGTCGACTTCGAAAAAGCAATTCGTTCGTCAGATATCAAACTTGTCCAGAACATTCCCAGAAAATTTAATAAAGACCAGCTGACATTATGGACATCAATGTCTTCACATAGACATCCATAAAAAGGGGCATGTGAAATAGAGATGTAATGCAAATATGGATCATCTGGAGTATGTCTATAGAAAACTTATTCTGGATATTCTATATGTAGCTTTGATCCTTACATGGACGTTTTCTGGATTTCCTAGAAAATGCGTTTTATGTTGTTCAGTAGAACATTTTGTGCTCCACAAAACAGCGACTTATTTTTTTCAGATATACGTACAGGTTTTTTTTTTCTTTTTAGGTCAATAAAAGGAGTATCAAATGCGCAAAAAAGCACATTTTCGACACCTGCTTTTTGCGCTTAATCGAGGTGCCAAAACCACAGAAGCTGCTTGAAGGATTTGTTAAGTGTATAGAGAAGAAGTGATATGTTTCTGAGGAAGGTCAAAATTGCTTTCGGCTTTTTTCTGCCGACGTGATACTAAATTTTAATAACCTTAAAAGAACAAAAACTATATCAGAACCAAAAAGAACAGAACATCATTTTGTAGATCACATAATTACTCTCGATCGAATAACATAAAACGCATTGCCAAAAAAAAAAAAAAAATTTTTTTACTAAAACTTTACCGTTGAAGAAAAAACAAAGCCAGAATTTATGGGCCAACCATTATACTAACACTATTTAAAAAGATCACTAATGGATGGACAGAGACAAAAACCAAAATCACAAGCACTTTTTAACTTTGTTGGAAAGTGTTAAAAAGGAACCTTCGTTGAGATACTTCTCGGAATGATTGTAGGATGGAACAAGCGCTTGATGTATACCTTCTGTTCATAAAAACTCACCGACTTAGGTCACTAATTTTCGTGATAACTGCCAAAAACTGTAATAGGTGCGATTAACAACCCTAGTTTCTTTCGGTTTTAAGAACGACTTCAGCTTATACAGTTTCATCGCCTGTGTGATGCGTTTGTTTATCAGCACTTCCTCGGAGAAAATGTATACAAACTATCGAAAACTGAACCAACTTCACCTGCCTCAGTTGATTGAATTTTTCAACTACCTGCGCTCAATTGACTTTGAAGACGATGATTAATCGGTTTAGGTTTAAAAATTTGCAAGGAGAGGCTCAGACGTTGGGGTCACGGATTTTGATGAACTGTTGATGTGATTTAGAGGGCCCCTAGAGAGGTAAAATGCCAAAGAATTAGTTGCCAACTCTCAAAATTTTTTTAGAAAATAGCAATTAAAAATCCAATATGCATTTATATTCCTATAATTCCAATACCTACAGCATAAGTCATGGATCTGTCGCCCGCTATGAAGCCTGAGGTCAGGGGTTCAAATCCGGGAACTGCCCTCTTACTGTTTTTCTTTAAATATACATAAATAAACTTAAAAATCTTCTTTAATAGGAACATTAATGTGACTGAATGAGAGAAAGCTATTTAGTTAAACTAGAATTTTAAAAAACATTCCTGAAAATGTTCGGAACATACTTGCATAAATTATTAATTACGTTTTGAAAAAAAAAAATCGGTTTTATATACAATTTCCATACATTTTTAGAATGATTGATAGAGTTTAAAAGTAAGCAATTGATTTGGAACAAAAATTTGAGACAAGAACTTAAGGTTCATAAATGATGAAAATGCTTGCTACTAATGCTTTGTTTTAAATTACCCGCAATTCTTTAAAACATCACTTGTAAACATACTGTGGATAGAAGGATTCGGCTTTTTTCTCTTTCCGAAGAGAAATATTCCTTCTCCACTATTTAAAAATCTTGCAAAATATATTCATATAATAATTTAGGATGTTTTCGTGATTTACCCTGCATCAAGTACATTATAAGATAAATCTCTATTGATAAATTGATGTCAGAATTACTTTTATTGGTACCGGCATCTGCTACAAAGAACTAGACAGACTGCCCAATGCCGAAAAAAGTGTAGCCGTTTCCATCGCTCGATTTAACTACCAGCAATACGGCTGTCAATCGGCGGTCGCCGCACAGCCAGCTGTGTCAAAAATGTCCTTTAGCTCTATCGCACGCGATGTACGATTCGATCGACCGCCATATTGCTGGTAGTTAATTTTTTTTCGGCATTGAAAAATTCAAAGAGCTAAGAATGCCTAAAACTGAAACTAGTTGAACCTGTGGTTGAGTATTAGTTTGATTATTTATGAGCACGCCCATAATATATATGAGTTCACCTGTTTTGTATGTATGGTCGGATGTCTTTTTTAAAAACACCCAGTGGATACAGTTCCATTCGAAGAGGATTTCCGAGGCCATGGTTTACTGCTTTCACTTGTTCAGGAAAGCTCTCCACCAGTTTCATCAGTCCGTCTACGGTGTACGAAACACCCTTCAGGGGAACAGTGGCGTAGTAGTCGATTTCCATGGAGCTGCTGTCTTGAGCATTTTGCTGCAACATTTCCAGCCCGGCTGCAATAAAATTTAGTTGTTACTACAATGCATCCCTCTCTGCTCCCCTAGTCTCTAAAGTTTCTTCAGCCCCTTTTGCAAAAACCGTCTAGGCCTTAGCGCGCCCTTGCTTCCCAAAGGTAGCAGGCCTCTAGGCCAACATAACACTGGCGACACTTGATACGAGCAATCAAATTGCTAGCCTGGGACATATGCATGCTGGGGACAAATGCAGTTCTAGCCCGCTTCATTTAAACAACTGCTAGATTGTAGAAATTCTAAAAATGGGGGCAAATTGTATAATTTCATACATCTTTTAGCCGCAGTGAATGAGCTGTTTTAGAACCTTGTTTCATTCGCAGTGTGTGTGTGAATTTGGGTATACTATAAATCTAAACAATACTAAAACTCTTTTACAGTCTTCGCCAAACATATTCTAACTGTACTTCGCCTTAATAATCGATGAGTGTACCGCATTTGTCTTCCTTGTTCCATAAAGCACTTCTTTGGTACTGAAATCTATATTAAAAGATAAAAGAATATAGCTAAAATGAACTCACACCAACTTCCGGGTATAATGACCGAAAAAGACATTTGGATTGGTAAATAAAATTTCGTCAACAGTCAGCTCATTTACAGTCACGTTCGGTGACTCTGCATTGACTTTTAAAATCGTCGGTAAATAAAACTGGAATCCGCCTATAAAACTGGCTTATAATGACCGTTAATAGAGTCTGCATCTCAACCTTACAGAGCAAATATCGACGGATCATATTTTAACCCGAATTATTTGTCTCTATGTTTTAGCAGAGCAATCGATTACCAGTTCAACCTCAACTGAAATGTTCTCTCACATGAATACTTTTTGGAATAGGTGTAATCATTACCTGTTAACAGATTAAACCTTGTTTTCCCCCAATGGCTGGCACTTGCCGTTTGTAGGCGTTGGTCACTACCAAGGCCGGAATCAGTGGTATCTTTTACGATGGAGGCATCTAATACACTCACTTCCAAAAGTTAAGCACGAAGATGTAAAATGCAAAAAAATCAACAAATACTGCTTTGAACTGACACAAAATTCGGCAGGAAAGTAGTATATATATTTATGCATAAAACAATATGAATAATTATATACCAAAGTGAAAACAATATTAAATTTTTAAGTTATCAGATAATGACATACTGCAGACTTAAACAGAATTGTGTATAAAGTGAAAATAAACAGCATAAAACGAAAAAAAAGGACTAAATAGGGTATGTGATCCCCCCCATCTGTATACAAAGTTTACACCTTGTGACCATGCTTTCAATTAGGTGGTCAACCACCGCAGAATTAAGCAATCGCCATTCTTCTTGTAGAGCAGTTTCCAGCTCAATAAGAGTGGATGGAGGTGGGAAACGTGAAGATACAGCACGGCCGAGAGCATCCCAAAGATTTTCAATGGGATTAAGGTCGGGCAAATATGCTGGCCACGCCATACGCACAATCCCTTCACTCTCCAGGTAGTCATCGACGATGTCAGCTCTATGGGGAGGTGCGTTATCGCTCATTAAAACAAAAGTAGGGACAACTGCTGCAGCGTACAATCTCACAATGGGTTCTAGGACTTCATTTCGATATCGGACAGCCGTCACAGAACCCCGTTTAAAGAAGTGCAGGTCGGTGCGGTATCCTAATGAAATCCCTGCCCACACTATAATGCTTCCGCCTCGGAATGCGTGATGTTCGGTGATGTTGTGGGGCTGATTGCGTGTTCCTTGTTCCCGCCATATTCTTATACGCTTGTCATCTGGCTCCAGAGCAAATCTTGACTCATCAGTAAACATGACATTGCCCCAGTCAGACACAGTCCAATTGACATGTTTCCGGCACCACTTTATTCGTGCCCCTCTAGATTGGACGGATAGAAAAACACAAACTCGAGGTACCTGGGCGTAGTCCACTCATATGTAATCTTCGGCGTACAGTAGCTGCAGATATCGCCTTATCAATGGACGCTGTAACCATAGATGTCACACGTGTGGAGGTCGCACTGCGATTCCGCTTGGCTAAAATAGCAATATATCGATCTTCCGCGGGGGTTGTAACCTTTGGGCGACCGGCTACGGGCCTTCGGACAACTGTCTGTGTGTTTTGAAATTGTTTCCATAAACGTGAAATTACAGAATGATGAACGCCGAAGAAAAGAGCAACATCCGTGATAGACTGTCCTGCTCAATACATCCAACAGCCCGACAGCTCTCAGAAAATTCCATTTGTCTTCTGAAAGCCCTAGAAACCCGTCTAGATTGAAAAAAAAATCGTACGCGTGTTCTCAACACCTTTCATCGTGACTTACTGAAACTCCTGTAACCCTTCACAATGGCGGTTTCTTATACGACTGCCTGTTTTGCGTATTTCCCAGCGAGAATCAGTGATTGGCTGTTACCTAACATACCTGCATACTTCCTTCTACCTTTGCAGCAAATTTCAGCTTCTTTAATTCACATTGATTTACGGACATTAACATTTTCTTCTGCGTGCTTAACTTTTGGAAGTGAGTGTAGATAGACCAGCGTTGCCTCCTATGAAGGGACTGACGAAACAACAGCCAAGTCCGTACCGTGAATCAACCTGGACCCGTGGTGTGGCAGAATTAAGGCGACCATATTTCTAAACAGGAATTTGGGGACAAATCAAGCATTGTCCTCGAATCCAAGGAAAACTTGGGGACACTAGAAAATATTTTTGAGGACTTATTCGAGGACACAACATATTACTATGTATACCCATACTTTAAATCTTGACTGACTTTGATACTTAAAAATGAACTCTAATAGCTCTTGTGTATCAATTGTGTATTCTTATTTCGAATAAATTAATGGAAGCATTTCATTCATTTATCAATATTTATTTAAACCAAAAATATGAAAGGAACATCATGTTGAAATATTGCCATTTATTCAAAATTTAACTCTTGGCATAGTATTTGTATTTTTCAGAAGACAGTTACATTGGATCATTTTGTGATAATTTTTCATGAAACTTTGTACACCCTCTAAAAAAAGTATTCGAGTGCAAGAAAATGTTCGTACGTCAGTTTCATATTTAAAGCATGGTTCTTCATGAAAAGTGGTGATTCATTAACAAAACTGAAATAGTTGGCTCATAGTCGGATACTTTATTGAATGTCTGTACACGCTACACACACAATGACAACAAACGTTTTCAGAGATCGAATTTCTTTGTTTCTCTGAGTGGATGGCGCTTTTAATCGGTTTATTTTTCTTATTTCTTCAGTTTTTTCTGAAAGAAATAAACTAAACGGAAACTTTCAGGGGAAAAAAGGTACGAATCTTGAAATTTGGGGACATTTGGGGACAAAGTATTTTTGGGGGCAAAATACAAAAAAAGATCTTTATTTGGGGACTGTCCTTCGAGGACGTATGGTCACCTTAGGCAGAATGGCTCTCATAACTACTACACAACCCGGGCGACAGAGATTAAACTAAGATTTTCCAAATAAATAAGAAAAACAAAAACCTTTTACTTCCGCTGCGAATCCTTTTGTTTTGATTGCCCCTTCTATGGAACCTTTAATTTTCTCCAGGTCGTAGCTGTTTTTTGCGCTTATGCGTACTGAAGCTATAAGGTCTCCGCCGTAGGTGATGCTCCGGCAGTAGTGAGTTCCCAATAACTCCTGGTCGAGAGCCAGGTAAGTAGCCGTAGGTGTCGCGGTTGAACGAAGAGTTTGCGTCTCCTAAAGTATGAAGTTGAGAACTATATTCCAGAACATCTGCACCTCATTTTTTTTAATGTAATTTATTCATGAAACAAAACAAGTATAAATTGTTGCAGTTGTGTACAAGGATGTTTGATTTCTGTTAGTCTGGCTGTCTATCTGTCCATCCGTGCTCTTACTGCCATAAATATGCATCGATTACTACGAAATTCATGTGTTCGAAATTCACTGTACCATGTACGCTATTGAAAACAGTGTATGTAGGATTTATAGCTCTTTTACAGGAGCACCCGAAAGAATTCAATACATTATGTTCTATGGACAGTCATTATTTAAAGGGCATTTCAGAATGTGCGGCCATTTCAGGTGAAGCAAAATTGGTATTTGTTGTTACGGATCACAAAATAAAGATCTCCATCAAAAATAGTGCCTCCATAATTTATACTTCTTTTACAGGAGCACCCAAATATACAGTGACTCTGGTAAATTGCGAAATAGGAATAGAAACTTTTAAAAAGCTCTTCTGTCCTGGAAATCACTATGTAAACTTAGTGTTCAGATCTGATTGAACGTTCAAAAAAATATTTATATTTTAAACATGAATTTACCAAAAATGTGTAAGCACCTCCTGTATTTACGGCAGTTAGAGCACGGGCAGCCGGACAAACAAAAGACAAACCGAAATCATAAACACTTTCTAGCCTTGTTGGAAAGTGTTAAAATGCATTAGAATCACTCCCAATAGTTAAGATATTACAATAATATCATAGCGATTCACCATTTTCATAGCAGTCAACGACAAAAATTAGGCAAACAATTTAGTGGGGGGGAGGACTTTTTACTACCACTATACCTATATTTTTAATTGAATTTCGTTTTCCATTTAATTAATTGGCATTTAATTTTGTTAACAAAATAAAACTATCTTTTAGTTGCGGCTAGCGGTAAAAGTAATATGCAGTAGGACCACACATTATTTATCCCCATTATTAATTTTTATTGATAATGTTTTTGTTTTTATAAGTTTATGGAAATACTCCCGCTGTTCCAAAACCTAAATTTGATGTTTCACAAGTGAAAATGTATTAAAAACTCAATACTTAATTTACAGTAATTCTATATATTTCAATACTATAAATAATAAAAATATGATGTCTAGACCATTCACTTCTGTAAGTCGAAAAAACGGTCAACAAAATCTCTGAGATTTAACCATTCGTGCCTGATATTTTGCGACTTTCTTCGATTTTTGCTAACACCAGCAGTAATGATAAATTCTGATGTCAAATTTTTGAACAAGGGATGATTTCATTTAAATCATTATGTATAAAAATTGAAATGTCAACATCCACTTGGCATATTAAATGTTTTGTGGAATTGAGTTCATACTCGCGAATAAGGCTCGGAAAAATAATAACGTTTTCGAATGATAGCGAAAATGCCGTCCCAAAAAGGGACGCTAGGCATAAATGGGTAACAACATCTCGGTTAAATGCAAGTCAGACAATATCTTCTTTCCGATAATGTAACATCGATAATCATTGAGGTTTTGTTTGTTTGTTGTTTGTTTACGTGTTATGGCAAGTCTACACGAGAGGTATCTGCCTAGGGGAGGTGCCTTGTGAGGAGGACTTTTTAAACATGACAGGCATCTAAAGCGTATTCACGTTACATCTGGAGAAAACCATCCAAAACATTAGACCGGCAGAGATCGCGATGAGCCCAAACCCGGGACCTTCACCTACCATGTTCAGTGTTTTATCCACTGAGCAGTGGAAGGGTCCATTGGGGTTTTACAACTTGGTTTAATGCTGAAAATGCACACTCTGTCATATATACTTCGGTGGTAGTAAAGCAAGATTTAAGAACTTTTAAAAATTGTTTTATGTTTTTCAACTTGATTTTTTCTTCAACTTTTTCCTCTTTTCAAATCACTTTTCTGTGCAAATTATTTCTGTGCAATTTATTATATTGGTAGTATTTTGCAAATTTGAAAGTAGGGTTAAATTTTTCCTGCGAGGGGGGGGGGGTCAAATTTTTTCACGGAGCACTCTCCCCCAACGCATGGGCTGGCTACGGACTCGGGCTTTCGCAGCATAGGGCAAGGGGGCAGTTTGTTTTCCTACTGTTTTATTCTTTTCAACATGACAATCAGCATGTGTATTGCGGGACTCCCCGAATGAAAATCCTGGCTACGGCTTTGCATTTTACGATTTAAAGAAAGCGCTCACACACACCATACTAATAATTTAACAATATGACGGGTTCGCAAACGAAATAGTTCATATGAACTATTCATTAAAAGGAACTGTAATTCTGATTTAGCTAGTTCATTAAAACTGATATTTTCTTTGCGCGATATCGCTCTTTTGGTGGACTAGAGATATAATATGTATCCTTTTTTTTTTTTTTTTTTTTTTTTTCAAAGCTGGGCAAACTGCATCTGCAATTTACCGTTATTCCGAAATTCTGAGATTTTGTCGTGAACTGAATAGTTTTTGTTGTCAGCTTCAAAATCTTACTTCGATCCCTGGTTTAGAAACAAAATTTTCTTCCGTCGTGTTCAATGTAGTGATTCCAAAGCCTGCCATACAACAAAGATTCAGAAGCTGCAAAAAGCGGACGAAGTAGAAGATGCAAAAAGCTGCAGCTCACACACCGAAGATGGAAAATGCGTCCTCTGGGGTCCTACCACGATGTTATCAGAGAGTATCAGTGCCTCACTCAGGGATAGTCAAATTCTTCGAATAAATAGCCGTGACCCTCAATTTGGTGCTACCACGAATATAGCTTGTAAAAGAAGTGTTGGACTGGGACCAATCAACTAATCACAACACACTGCCTCCTCCCATTTTTCTACAATTTCTGAGACGAGGGCAGTGTCTTCAGAATTTCCAAGGGGTTAGGGGACATCAATACTGAAAGGGGTGTATTTTTTGACTGGGAGGAAAAAAGCTTGCCAAGCAAAGGGGGCCTTTTGCGGGAGTGCTTAACACCCATCATCCAATATAAAACCCATCTTCTAGTATCCGATATCGAAAAGCCGTTTTCACTTGCAGCTAGCGTATCGGGAAAAACCACTGGCATATTCGATGATTCCAACATCGGAATGATTTTGACAACTTCGTGGTAGCTTCGTGTGGCATCATGAGTGGAGAAGGCTTGATTTGTCCGCTACGAAAGGCTTTCTGATAACATCGTGGTAGGGGCCCTAGACTTTAGCTAACGCATACGCGTGTCGGCATAGACTGATAAACAAATTCAGAAAAATAAAATGATTCGAGATTCGACATCGATATGGAAGGAAATCTGGATAGACTGATCAATGCTGAAAAAGTGAAACCGATGCCATCGCTCCATTTAACTACCAGCAATATAGCGATTCATCTATTTACCAATCGCGTGCCACAGACCAAAAGAACTTCTTTGACACAGCTAGCTGTTTGCCACGCGATTAGCGATTCGATCGACCACTATGTTCTTCTTAATTAATAAGTCTCAAAGGAACCGAAGATGGAAAATGCGTCCTCTGGGGTCCTACCACGATGTTATCAGAGAGTATGAGTGCCTCACTCAGGGATAGTCGAATTCTTCGAATAAATAGCCGTGATTAGGGATTTGTTTTAAAAATAAAGGGGTTTTTATTTTAAAGGAGTTTATTTTAAAAATAAAGGAGTGTTTATTTTAAAGGAGTTTATTTTAAAAAATAAAGGGTTTATTTATTTTAAAGGAGTTTATTTTAAAAATAAATCGAGTAAAAGTCTTACCGTTTCAAAGTGTAGTCTGATCAATATTTCTAGCCCGTTCGACTTCGAAGAACTGTCCTTCAGATAACTTCCAGCCCCGCTGACGGCTACCATATCGCCTTTAATTTTTAATGACAGCTTCCCACTAATATCCAAGAAGTCTTTCACCTCATCCGCATTCTGAACCATCTTGTACTGATAATCTGTGAAATACTGCTTCAGTGACTGTATTAAAAGAAAAATTAATAATTAATCAATGATTAAATCAATAATTTGGAAAAATTAATAATTTTTTTTTTCATCTTATTACCCTTTGAAGCTCAACTAGAGATTTGATTGAGCTAATATTGACTGTTTTTTGGGAGCACATTTCCTTTATTGAATTTCGAACTTTTTGAGTTAGAGCTGTACGAATAAATTCGACTTAACATAGGAAAAACAATAAATTAGAATAAAACAACAATGAATTAGATTGCAAGTAAAACTACAGGCATCTCTTAAGCAGGAGACTGCAAGACTGAACCATAGTAGTCGGACTGTACAGATTTTCTTATCTAAAGTCAAATTTTTGCTAAAATTTATTTAAATATTTGCGTTATTTAGAGGTGCTCTTTTAAAATCTAAAAAAAAAAATAATTAAATTATCTGCACAGCTTAATGTAATTTTTTTACATTTGCATAGAGATTTTTCTTGCCCTTGCCTCCCGAAAATTAGATTTAGGACCCTCCAAAACAGGGTTATCAGTTAAAAGAGATAGTTTTTCTTACAACTTTTAAATATTGTATGTGGCTACAATTCTAACAATGAAATGCAACTGTTTGAACCACCTCATTTAAGTGCGACAGACAATTCCCAACACTGTTGGACTGTTACAACTTTATTTGTGAGGTAAAATAGAAAAGGAGACGCACAATGTTACTTGAACCCTGCGATTAATTTATTTTTGAAAAACAAAATTTATTTCAATATTTTTACGTTATCATTCCTTACCGTCAATGTTGAAAATGTTCGCCAGAATTTGAAATGCAAACATGAACAACACGTCGAAGCAAGTTTTCTGACACTCTTCTCAGCATTGTTAGTGTCATTGACGAGATTTCTACAGTTATGGTTTGTTTGAATTCATCGATGTTTGCAGGAATTCTCTGGAAAACCCAGTTGTTTTCAGGTTTGCATGCAAAATGGTGTCAAATATTTTCAACATATGCGGTTTAATTAAAAATTTTTTAATTAAATTATGTTCTTCAAAAATAAAAGTATCGCAGGATTAACCCATTTATGCCTAGCGTCCCTTTTTTGGGACGGCATTTTCGCTATTAGTCGAAAACGTTATTTATTTTTCCTAGCCTTTATTCATGAGTATCGAGCCTGAACTATACAAAATATTTTTACATGACCCAGTAGGATGTTGATATTTCGATTTTTATGCATAATGATTTTAAAAGAAATCATCCCTTGTTCAAGAAGTTGACGTCAGAAATTTATCTATTATTTCTGTTATCAGTATAAATCGAAGAAAGTCGCAAAAATATCCAGGCACAAATGGGTTAAGTAACATTGTGCGTCTATATTTCTGCTTTACGTCACAAATAAAACAGTCCAACAATGTTGGGAATTGTCTATCGCACTTAAACAAGGTTCAAACAATCATACTTCTGTGTTAGAATAGTAGCTACATCCGCCAGATTCCCAGATTTAAGGCTAATAAGAATAACCAACGGTTACTCTTTTATTGATCACCCTGTATTTTCTATTACAAAAGTGAGATAAAATCCTAAAGGGGGATTGCCTTCTTACAGGTCATAGACGCCCATAGATTAGGGATGAGCGCCTGTCGAGTAGTGCGACTCCAGGGGCTCTATTCTGTCCTGCCACGTTCGTTTAAGCGAACGTTCGGATTTGTGACATAATTCGAAACGCATGCTAGAATGTAAATATTCGGTAAGGATAATCTTTTCAAAAGTTCTCCGTACCTTGCGCAGAATACCAATAGTACGTTGCAGGTTGCGAAAGACGTCAATTTGATGTCACACATCCTCACGTTCCCACGAGGCAGAATAAACCCTATTTCTATACACATTCAACAGTTCGTTTTGGAGGTTGGCTTGGAGTAAGTCTAAGTTGGAGAATCTTTGCTAAGGTGACCAGATTTTGAACAAAGAATTGGGGACAAATCAGCACAGTATCCCCATTTCTAAAACAAAAATTGGGGGAAATTTGAAATTTTTGTGCGATTCTCAAAAGATTTTATAATTATTCAACTAAGTATTTTTAATATTCATAAAATAAGGAAGTACGATTGATGTTTTAAACAGTTGATAAGAAATAACGATTATAATTAAAATTTTGGCCCCAATTTCTGTTTTACATCTTGGAGACAAATTGAAAAACACCTCAAATTTGGCACTGTCCCCAAAAATTGGAAACCATTCTGAATAAAAAATTAGACACATTTTGTAAATCCAGTGCTCAAGGACGTATTTAAGGGGAGGTCCAGGGGGTCCGGATCCCGACCCCCGAAATTTGAATTTTTTTTACTAAAATGGTAATGAAATAGCATTTTTGTGTGAAATTCAACCTTTTTTACTGTTTGGACCCCTCCCCCAAATTTTTGGACCACCCCCAAAATGTTTTTTTTTTGAATACGTGCCTGCCAGTGCTCTTCTAAAATAAGTTTCTATTTATTTAACTAAAGCATTTCTCATCTTGTATATAAGATCAAGGAACATTATTAAGGTTTTTAAAAATTGGAAGTACTTAGTATAGTTTAAATTTTGTCCTTAATTTCTGTTTTACATTTTGTGGACAGACAAATTTTAAAAAAAAATCCTGAAATTGGGGTCTGTCCACGAAAATTCAGGACGTTTGGTATGGTCAGTAGCTGGCCGCCTAAAGGCGCGTTTCCACCTGTGTCGTTAATGCCCCAAATGCCGTTAATGCCCCGAAAGTCGTGACGCTAAAGTAGAATTCCGTTTCCACTAGCTTTAGTTAACTCCTTTAAGAACCGTACGTTCCTCCAATGGCTATTAGCGATTTCGCGCATGTGTGTTTAAACTTTTATCTGTTTCCCGTTTTCCTTTTAAATATATCCCCATTTGTTATTTTTAAATACAGAAGAATTTCTTAAATTTGGAATTCCAATTTACGAAATTAGACCTTAAAATAACAATAAATCAGTATTCGAAAGAAAATGTTTTAGATTTTATTAAAAATGTTTAAAAGAATAGCATCTTTCTAATGAGCAATTTCTCAGTAAATGTATTTTATTTTTAATACATTTTTCTATTTTAAAAAAATTTAAGTCTTTTTTTTAAACTTTACCTGATTACAACGATTTTTTTTAATAATACTGCAGGATTTTTTATAATCTGGAAATTTGTGTTATGCAGAATCGGTAAGTCCCGTCGACTTTGAATTTGAAAAATTCTACTGCATTTATTTAAGGGACTTTTTTAGTTAGCACATATTATACTAATTTTAGGAGGCTTAAAAAAAAAAAAACCCTGGGTGTCAGTATTTTAAAGCCTCTAATTTATGAGAATCATTAAGTTAATTGAGCTGTTTTGATAGATTTAAAAGGTAGCCACATTTTCGATAAATTTAAGTGCTGCATGCTGTCTTTCACCAAATAAGTAATTAACAGAATATTGATATCTGCTTTTCGTGTGTTTTGTAAATTTAAGAAGTGCATTATGTTATTAATTTAATTTCAGTTATCTCTAACATACACTAAAAGCATATAACTATTTCTGAAAAGGTTGTATTGTATTTTGTTATGATAAACCTACACGAGGAGTATTTCGTATTGCCTATCGAAAGGGGGAGTGCCTTGTGCGTGTGACTTTCTTAGTGCTTCTGAAGCGTATTTACGTTACATCGTGAGAAAAACCGCCCAAAACTCCGAATTTTTAGATAATCAGCCTTCCGGTAGATCAGAACCCAGGACTTTTATACTTCAGTTATCTACCATCTGCAGTATTTATCAACTCGGCTCGGGTGGGCACAACTTCTTGTTTTAGATGCCATCTCCGGCCTTTAAATGTCTAATACAAAAGATAGTGCACGAATAAATTTAGATTTATTAATCAAATTTCTATTTGAAAAGTATTGAACAAAATTTTTAATCTGGTATTTAAAGAAATACAAAATAAAATTGAGAAAATCTATGATTTGGAAAAAATATTGGTCTTAAAATTAAAATTCAATAATTACAATAAATTTTATTTATACAAGAGTAAAAGAATTATCATTAAAACCAGTTAGTATGTAAAACTACTATTTTTTTTTCCTTTGAATACTAAGTAATAACTATTATTAATTAATTATGTGAGCTTTCTAAAGAGAAAAAAAAATCATTGAAATATTAATTACATATACAGTGGACTCTCTCTATTCTGAACACTCAAGGGACCATGGAAAAGTGTTCAGATTACGGGGGTGTTCACTATAGAGGGAGATTGCGAAATGTGGGTACTTAGTGAAATTTTAGATTATATAGAATACGTAGCCTGTATAGACACTCTAGTTACCGAGATGGAGGTGCTGAATTTTGATTTGGCAGCTAGTGCAATGCCAAATAAAATTCAGTCGGACCTGTATCCTACCATCTCATTTTTTAAATTTATTATTATTAAAAAAGTTTTACAAAATATATAATTATACATAATTACATATAATACATAAATGGTTCATTACTTGAAAAAGGTAGCAATTTTAGTCTGTTTTGGCAATGTATAAGCTCGTGCAGCATACATGTTGTCTAGTTGTTTAAGAAGTGTATAGGCTTCCGGATGATGCTCAACCGCATAGTTCATCAGGTCTTGAATCCCTTGGCCATATTTCTTGAATGTATGTGTTCTTTTTGTTTCATTGGTGTCTTGAGGTTTTGTTTCTTCTTCTTCACTATCCTATTCCTCTTCAACGATGTTGTTGTCACAAATCGGAAGGCTTCCATCGACTTCGAGATAAGAGTCAGGTTATTTCAGTATAAAGCTCCTGAAGAATTGACCCCAAGTCATTCACAGCTTTTGATACTTGGTCCTCTATTCCTAAATGTTCATTATCACACGAGAATCCTGCTTTATAAAAACATCTCTTGATAGTGTGAGGGGTTACTTCATTCCAAACCATTGATATCCAGTGGATAGCATCCATAACGTTGACCTTCTTTGTTAGTTCAGCTGCAGAATTTGCTTCCTACATCACCAGGGACATTTTCCTCAGAAAATGGATTCGGTAGTGAGCTTTAAAGGTCTTGATTACTCCTTGATCCAATGATTGGATAATAGGAGTACAGTTCGGTGATAGAAACTTCAGGCTCACATTGCTCAGTTGCATATTTTTTGTGTGATGCTGCATTATCCACAAGAAGAAGAATTTTTCTTCATCATCTCATTGATGTCCTCCAACCACTGCGAGAAAATTGGGAATGACATCCAGGCTTTTCGTTTTCATTTATAGTGAACAGGCAATGATGCGATATTCACATTTTTGAAGCATCTTGGTTTTTCACTTTTTCCGATTACCACTGGTTTGAGCTTCTCTCCCGTGGAACTGGCACAGAGCATGACGGTAAGTCTTTCTTTCGACATTTTCCCATCCACGCATTTCTCACTTCTTTCTGCTAAGGTTTTATTTGGAAGAGCTCCGAAAAACAGGCCGATTTCGTCTGCATTGAAAATGTCAGCTGGTGTGATATCCTTTGTGAAGTCCGGAAGTTTAGTTTTCCACTCTTCCACAGTGTCCATATTTACATCTGCAGCTTCACCATTCATAATTTTAAATTCAATATTATGCCGACCTTTGAAGCGAGTCAACCATCCTTCCGATGCTTTGAATTCTGTGATATTTTCCTTTTCTGCACAATCCAGAGCAATCCGTTTTAACAAAGGTCCACTGATAGTAAGATTCTTTGCTCTCATTTGTGTAAAAAACTTCCAGACGTGATTGTTTATGCTCTCGTTGCCCGTTTTCTTTAAAAAAATTCTACACTTTGAAAGCGGTTCATTTGTTTCAAAAGTGCCTCTAATTTCTTTCTCTTTCTTGCTGATTCCGTTGACTTGGCCTAAAGAAATTCCAAACTCTGATGCAATTTTTCTTTGACTAACTTTTAACTTTAATTTTTTAACAACTTCGTATTTTTCCCGAAGTTTCAGTTCTTTCCTTTTTTTTCGTTTTAGCAGTTATTTCTGACATATCTACGTAACGACACTGATTCTTATCCTGCAAGGACAGTGAAATGATGAAAACTTTGGTTTTGTTCCTTTTTGCTCAGAAAAAAAAATAAACAGATGATGCTACCTCACCTCTCTACAAGCCATATGACACATGACTTCAAATGCATGCCTAAACAAACACCTGCCTAAACACTTCCATTTCATTGGTCAAGATTACAGTTGCATCAAAAACCGGCAATTTCAGATTATTTCAGATCCATCGGCTGGTTTCCGGACTGTCTCATATGAAAACGCCGAAGGGGGAGGGGGGGGGCGAGCTCTGTGAATGAGGGAATACAAAAGAACTTGATCCAAAACTTGAAACGATGTACCCTCCAGTCATTTCAACACCTGTTGTCTCTTATCTGTCACGAGGGGAAGAGTTTTTCTCTGAATTGCCATGCCAGGGGAATTCCCCAAATTCCAATTGCCAACACATGTTCAGTTTACGGAGAGGTAAAGTTTGAATGAGGATCAAAAGTAGCGTTCATAATAGCGGGGTGTTCAGAATACAGAGAGTTAATCTAATGTTAAGTCTATGGAGCTTCGCCAGGACTGTCGTAATGTGTTCATAATACCGGGGTGTTCACATTAGAGAGTGTTCAGATAGAGAGAGTTCACTGTATATTGAATTTTTCAAATGCAGTCAATAATATTAGAAGACTTAATTTTAATTAGAAATAGATGTCAAAATGCTAGAGATCATCAGAATATCACATGAAATACTGTGTTATTTTCTTTTTAAACTGAAATAAAACAAAAACGATAGTAAAAGCCCAAAAGAGCGGCAGCTAGAATCGAACCCAGGACTCCCGGACAAGAGTCACGAACGATCTCCTAGCCACGCTGGGTACAACTGTCTTATGTTATTAGTTAAGCTGTACAAATCTTGTCACATATCTCCTTGACACTGAGAGCCAAAAGCAAAAAGAAATAGAAATATTATTAAAAGAGTGACTGATTAAAACATAAGGGATAAAAATACTCAAAGGGAAGGATGGCAGAATTATTTAATATGTGAGAGAAATTGAGCGCAAATCTTTTTTTTTTTTTTTTTTCCCTTAGATTTTTTAGGTCAATTGATTGCATGAATTTTGTCCAGAGCAGATTTATAACAATTTGGAATACTGTGCTGAAAATTAATGATTAATTAAACCAAAAAAAAAATTAAGAGCCTACTTATCCTTAAAAAATATTTAACTCTCGTACTCTGACTTTCGCGACCGCGCCATATTCCTTTCCTTGAGAGAGCGTGGAACCAGCCAATGGGGTGACGAGATTCTTACGACTTTAGAGGTTGGAAATGAAACCAAACGTTTTTATTCCCGTAAAAACCCTCCGTAGCGGAGAAAACGACAGCTTGGGGTCGAGTTTTTAGCGGCGGTAAGCGATTTAGGGAAAATTACGACCTAGTCGAAACGCGCCTTTAGGACATCATGCTGCCCTGTCCTTGAAGGAGGGACAGGCCTTTGGTCCCTCCAAGCGCCTGTCCCCAAATCTTTGTTGGGAAATCCGGTCACCTCAATTTTCTCTGCTGGTTTACTTTGAGGTCTAATCTCGCATACTCGGTTAATCGAATATTTAGTTGCTTGACGTCACACGGAACTCATCCGAGAAACATCATCCAATCAAATTTCCCAGCAGGGTCCGAGTGACGTCATTCTGACGTCACGCCCCCAAACCTTGGGTTAACCGAGTGTGCGAGATTCAGGCGCTTGGATTTTGTGATGCGATACCGGCTCTGAGAGGCTGTAGCGACGACTGCCTTTATGAAATTCAATGAAAACAAACAAACATGCAGACTGCTAGTGGTGGTCAGGTGTCAGGCTCGAATGGTACTTTGAAACAGGAGTGACCTTGTACTTAGTAACTGAGATAAAGGCCTTCAACAGCCATAGATCTCGATAAACTCGCTTGCTCGAACACCATAGAGTATATTTAGCAATTAATGATATTAACTTTTCATAAACATGCAACTTTAACAAAATCTAGCTGCTGAAGTACGGTAAGGGACGGTACTTCCGTGCGAACGACTTTATTTGCCGTGGCAGATTCAGAATTTGGTACAATGGCCAAAGAATCCAACTCAAAACTTTCTGTAGAACAAAACTCTTTTCACGAAGCACCCGTTATAAAAACAGGCGAGTTTTCCATCATGAAAGAGGATGAAACTGATTTGAGAAAAAGAGTATTTTCAGCTACGTTTATTTCCAAAAATTCAATGCATAGCGGACCTGCCGAAGGGGATTCTGATGAGTCGGGTGGTGCAAACTTGTCGCTATCGACGAAAGCTGTAGATGGAGCCGAACATTCCGAGAAAAAAATAACAGAAAACACTGAAAATGCCGAACAGTTGGTGGAAACGCTTTCGAATGATGTATGGAAAGTTTGCCCCTTTAGTTCTCTTCCAAAATGGCTACAAGATAACGACTATCTCCTCGGAGGTCATCGTCCTCCTTTGAAATCCTTCAGAGCTTGCTTTCGGTCTGTATTCAAAATTCACACAGAGACAGTCAACATTTGGACTCATTTACTAGGATGCTTATTCTTTATTGGAGTTTCAGCTTATTACTTGTACAATATCGTTCCTTGGATGGAAAGAATTGTTCTGGGAACCTTTTTCGCAAGTGTTATTCTGTGTCTAGGCATGTCAACCACGTATCATATCGTCAGCTGTCATTCTGAATACGTCAGGAAATTGTTCAGGAAGTTTGATCACTGTGGAATTTCTTTGCTGATAATGGGATCTTTCGTTCCTTATATTTACTATGGCTTCTACTGTGAATATTATCCAAAACTATTCTACTTATCCCTAGTTTGTGTTCTTGGAACTGTCTTTATCATGCTATCCCTGTGGGATAAATTTAGCATTCCTCAATTTCGAAAGGTGCGGGCAATTCTTTTTGCTGGTTTTGGGTTAAGTGGAGTTGTACCTGCAGTTCACTTTACTATAGTCAAAGGCTTCATGCAAGCTGTGTATTACGCTTCCTTCGGGTGGCTTTGTCTCATGGCCTTCCTCTATCTCCTGGGAGCTGCATTTTATGCCTTAAGAACTCCAGAATGTTTTCTTCCGGGAAAATTTGATATTTGGTTTCACAGTCATCAAATCTTCCACGTCTTGGTTATTGCAGCTGCCACGGTGCATTTCTATGGAATCTCAGTTATGGTTACATACAGACAAACACTTGGATCATGTGATTTACTGCTACCAGCAAACTAGTTTTGAAAGATGTATATCTGTTGTTATAATCAAAGGGAAATTGTTTGTAAAGTATTTTTCCTCTTGTGTTATAGATGTTCCTACCTATACTGTTTTATAAATAAATGGAAATTAGTTGCATGTTATTTTAAATGTATTGTGAGTTAATACTTTATTTGCTGCTTTAAATATTGCTCTTTAAAATCTAGCTTAAAC
This sequence comes from Cheiracanthium punctorium, assembly GCA_038373885.1. Lineage (NCBI taxonomy): Eukaryota > Metazoa > Arthropoda > Arachnida > Araneae > Cheiracanthiidae > Cheiracanthium > Cheiracanthium punctorium. The sequence goes on from JAWZYV010011951.1 coordinate 96,181, forward strand.
AAATCATAAATGCACCCATTTAGGAGGCTTGATGCGAGTTGAAGCCCCTCTCCCCTCAAAGGTGAAGAAATTGAAGTGGAAATCTCTTAAATATAGAGATTGGTCACTTAACAAATTGGGTACTTGCCTATTATCCTGGTGGTCATTCCCGCCAAACTATTTTTTCATCAATTGTGCTGGCAAACTGTTGTCAATCGTATCCCAAACCATCAATAATTTCATGTGTCCAGCTTTTATCTTGGCGGACCACTGGGATAGTACGCAAGTACCACAAATTAGAATGGTTAAATAATTGTATGACCATTTCCTAAAAAAAGTTGGCTTTTAAATAAATACTCAGATAGCACACAATATAAGGTTGAATTCTGTTATAATAGGAAGTTTTTGCATACCATTTCTTCCTACTTAATGCTAACTCTATCTGTTATTCGGAGTTCTTTGAATCAATTAGGTTTTGGAATTTATTCATGAACATGTGCTGTACTGTCCAATAGCGTTAGCGTGAGTGAAACTGCTATGCAAAAACGCCCTAATGTTACAAAAGTGACCAGATTGTTGAAAACTAAAGAAGGTAGTTTTTAGATGGCTCACTATGAATGATTATTCATAAGCTGTTTTTACAATTTGAGAGGAAAATAGTTACTAATGTCAGAATCGTAGTGGTGTAATGACATTGATAAGCAAATGCCAAACTTTTTTTTTTGTTATAGTTTAACACTCACTCTAGAGTGGCAGACTCATGGTATAAATGAATATGTCAATGCTATTAAGAAGTTAGAATGATCTATTAGAAGTTTTATCATTGTTGCAAGTAAGCTAGTTTCAAAAGTACCTACTACAGTGAAATACATTTAACACGTAAATGCTTAACATGAAAAATTGGTTAACACGAAATGAGACAATGGTCCGGAACGCAAAATATGCAATTTAATGCATTTTTGTTCCTTTAACACAAAACAAAAATAGTTTAACACAAAAAAAAGTTTGTTTTTAATCTTCAGTGGCATGTTTGCGACAAATCAATAGAACGTTTTTGTGGAAAATAAATTTTATTTAAATTCTCGGAAATGGTTTTTCTACCTTTTGTCATCCTAGAAGTATTAATAACATCATCCATCAGGTCTTTCCTCCTCCCCCTAATGAATAAAATTCTTATCTGTATCAAAGAAACGGCGATTGGTGGGAATGCACTTTCTTTAGCATTGCAAGAATCAGCCGAGAATGAGAGTGAGCCGACATTTAACGAAATATTTGGGAAAGTCTCAGAATTACTGGACTGCCCAACAATATCAATAAATGAATATGTTTTGTTCGATAATGATGTAACTACAGCACCGATTATGGCAGAAAAAGAGATTTTGGATATTGTTCAAAATCCAAAAGATTCTGTTAATTCCGATGACGAATCTGACAACCGATTCAACGATGCAGTTCCCGTCCCATCTATTTCAGAAGTGCGAAAAGTGATAAACAGTCTACGCAGTTATTTAGATGCGCATTCTAATGTGGAAATGAATGAAACTATGGACGATCTTGAAAATTTGTGGACAAACATGGCTCTGAAAAATACATTTCAAAAAAAGATAACTGTTTTTTTCTCTCCGAAATAGTATTTTTTTGTAATTGCTTTTCATCCCAATGAATGCAACCTACTTGTTGTTTAACAGGAAATCAATATAAAATATAAGAACACCGAAAATATGGTAAGTTTTGTTCCTTTTTTTTTTACGAATCTTTTAACACGAAAAAATATTTTTGTCCCTTTGGTTTCGTGTTAAGTTTTTCACTGTATTTAATTTCGTGTATGTTTGCAGTATGCTACATTAAAACAACTTAAACAAAACTCTTGCTGTGTAGAAATTTAGCTTTTTTTAATTCATTTAGTTCACCTTGTATTCAACGGAAATCCTGACATTGAAAATTAATTTATTTCACTTATGAGCCCAGCCAAGTTCTGAGCTTTGTTTTTCAGAGATTTGTGGCCTTTGTTAATAGAAGAGGCTTGGTTTTGGTTCTTAAATAAAAGTTAGATTAAGTATCTGAACTAATTTTTAGTATTTAACAGACTAATGTTAGAAGTTAAATTTAACAGAAGCTAAGAAAACTGTTTTATTTTTTAGTTTAACTTAAAAGTTAAATTGTTCAGCAATATGCTAACTTCATTATTATATAATTAATGATATTCTGCCCAGCTTTGGCCATGGTATATATTTGCAATGGTTTAAATACTTTTAACAGTTATTTTGCAATTTCAATTCATATAGGTTGAGTGGGACAGCTTAGTCTAAATTGACTTTTACGTAGTTCTGAACCTCTTGTAAAAGAAATGAGGACTTTTTTTCATACAGTCTTGCAACAGTTGACTTTCTGAACATGGAGATATTTGTCAACAATTAGAAGTTTTAGACCATGGATAAAAATTACAAAGAAATTCAGTCAGGTGGCTCACTTAACCCTTCTATGGGGTAAGTAGAACAACTTATGTTTTTCAATAGGCTAATGGTAGAATTTGAGGTGAGTATGTGGGGAAAGGTAGGTCCTTTTTGAATCCTAGGGGGCAAAATCAATGATTTATCTGAAATGGTTTTCTAGTAGCATTTTTTGTATAATGCAAATCCAATAACATGAAATGCATTTAATTTTAAACTTTTATTTTATTTTATGTCATAAAATATTTTAACATGAAAAACAAATGTATGAATGTTATTTAACCTTACAGTTACACGAAAAAAATATGAAATGAAGCCTCTGATAATTTAGACGAAGGAAACTAAATATTGGGTATTGTAAGTATGCTAATGAAACAACTGAACTAAAACTTAAATTAGCTTAGGCTCAGGGGCGTAGCCAGAAATTTTTCATGGGGGGGGGGTTAAGACTACTACAACTCATATATATGTATACATGTGTGCGATAATGCAGTGAAGAATATACATTTTGTATGGCAAAAAATTTCTCATGGGGGGGGGGGGTTATGACTCCCTAACCCCCCCCTTGGATACGCCCCTGCTTAGGCTATATTGGTATCTACCTAAAACAATTAAGTAATGATCAAATATATTTAAACTGGTCTTAGTTGGACAAGAGCCTGTATTAAGAAAAATTCAAAATATACTGTATCCCAAGGAATAGCCTGAGGAGGAAGGGAGGGGGGGGGCATAGTGGCCTGGTACTAGTAGTATTGAAAGTACTGGTTTGCTTAGTGCTATATTTTCTTAAGTAGAGTATAGAATCATACTATAACAGGACTTATTGTTCATTTGTGAATTAAATATAGTGTTTAAATATACATACAAATACAAATAAGTATAATTTTTATGTAGGGTGTTAAACCAAATACAGAATTTCTTTAATGAAAATGCTGCTATTTTTGGGTTATATTATAGATGTCATTTATATATTTTAGCTGTGGATAATTCTGTTATTTTAACAGCTAAAGTCTGTCGAAAAGAAGTTGTGACATGAAGGTATCCTGCAAAAAAAATAAATTTCTATTGAATAAATGTATTCAACAGACAAGAGATCATGAAATTTGGAAATACTTCAATTTGAGATAAGTTGAAGGCCAGTTTATAAAAAGTTCACTTCAAACAGTAGGGTGTCGACAGATCAGGGAAATCATGGAAAAATCAGGGTACTTTATCGATCTGGAAAAATCATGGAAATATCAGGGAATTTTGTAAAAATATTTAAAAATCAGGGAACTTTCGTTTTTGCCTAGTGAACTAGATCATTTTTAGTCAAAGGCGGATCCAGGGGGGAGGGCGCAGCCCCCCCCCCCCCCCCCCCCGCCCCCCGAGAAAATTATATTTACACTAGATAAATGGGGCTTTCACCAATATTGAGTGTTCTTTACACTAGATAAAATGAGTATTTACGATTTGCGCCCCCTCCGAAAAAAGTTTCTGGGTCCGCCCTTGTTTTTAGTTGTCAGTCAGCATCTGACTCGCGGCTCCGTTCCGGATCATACAATACTCAACTGATGCAAACATTTTAGGAATCTGAAAACCAGAATATAGATTATATGAGAACATAAAAGTATGAATGAAGGTTTTCTTAAAACAAGGTGCACATGATAAAGTTTTCGGATTTCGCACAAACTAGTCTTTATATTCAGATGACTAGATGTCGTCTTCTTCTTCTTTTTTTTTTTTTTTTCTTTTTTTTTTTATAGATAGGGCTCATTTTGAAGCCTTTTTACATATTTTTTTTTAATTTGAAATGATGCAACAATTAAATAAAATAAGTTATTAGGTGGCCAGTTTATTTTGATCAGTCATCCTTACGCTTAAAATTGAACACTATCTTTAAAAAACGAGGAAACTTTCTGCTATATTGTCTTTTAGTGTTCAGCTAAACTTTATGTTTGGATTTATGAATTTGAATTACAATTTTATTAATATTAAGTATTTTTGTGGTTTTCTCATTTATTTCCCTATATGAAGCATTCACCTGTTGGTTCATGATACACAATGGTGATTTACATGAAAGATTATGGTATGTATATAATTAGTTCTGGAAATTTAATAAAGATATTCAGGGAAATCAGGGAACTTTTTTTCTCAATTTCTGTAGCCACCCTGAACAGGTTTTACTTTGTTTTTTATTGTTCTATATTTTAAAACAAAATCCTATACATTTTTCTTTTGCTACTGGGAACTGTGCAAACAGTTACAACTTTAAGTTATCTTTTGTTGATACTAAAATTGAAATGCTCAATTTTGTTTTAAAGATTCCGGCTGACACCAGAAGAATTTTGTTCAACATAAAGTTGCCACTATAAATAGCTGTGCATCTTTTTAAACCTCTACAAAATGATGGTTGGATTATTTGCAAAGCAAGAAAACTTGGTAAGATACATCAGTGATGCTCATTTCTCAAAGTACTTATACTTTTATCCCTAGTTCCCTGTACAAAATAACACAAAGTAAACTTGCATTCTTATTATTTATCTAGAAAAAGATATAATTCTTAAAATTGTGTGTCCCAGGGACTCATAAGATTAACCTTCTCATGATAGTGGGATAACCCCTATAACACTAAATATCATCTCTGACCAAATGCTGACTCTTGGGACTTGGGATAATTTCCCCCATTCCTGTACTTTCTAAACAGGTGTCCTTTTATGAAGGTTTTCCTCTGAATGAGTAACCTTTTCGTAGGAGGGGGAAATTTCAAGAACAATAGCCCTTTCTTTCTGCAATACTCCTGAAAATCCAACAGTGGAACAAAAGTTGTACTCTATAATGGTACATTTCCAAAAAAAGAGAGTGAAAATTCTTGTTTTTGTAAGTTCATTCTTTGCCAGACGGAATGAAAATTTTTACTCTCAGCAAGCCGGGTGCTAAAGGTTAAGTATTTGAGATTCTCTTAGCAAAATTTTCTGTGTCCTTTTTAAAACAGTTATAAAATTAATATAAATATTAACAAGTTTAATACAAGGATATAAAAATGGTTTCTCAAGTATGGCAAACATCTTTGAAAAAATTAATCCTTAATAAGACTTAATAACATAAAACGTAATGTGTCCACTTAGAAAAAAAAATGGTAAAATACATGCTGTAGTATACATCAGTGCACTTAGTTCATTTGTAAACTTAACATACATTTGAATAAAAAATCTTTCTTGCAATTATACATACATATAGAGCAGGCCTGTAGCAAAAAATAATTTAGAGAAAGAAGATTATTTTAGCAGAAAGACTGGCTGCCAATTTGTTTACAAAAATCCATATTTTGGAATGTCAACTGACCTGTCCCATCTCTGGCTGTTTTATTCCTGAAATGGAGTTTTTGCTCTACCTCTTATTATTTTTACTCCAAATAATTCAGATATATTGTTGTGATAACTATCAATGACACTACTCATGCTATTAAGATAAATACATTATAAATTGTAACTGATCTTATTGCATGTCAATTTCAATCAAGATTCATTTTATACTTGGCAAGAATTTAACAAAATTTTAAAAGTTTTGGTTATTTTACATTTTCAAAAAATAAGATTTGTGTAAAAAAGTTGTACATATGCTAACTTGACTTTAATAATATTTAAAAATATATAAACACATTGGATTTTATTTTTTTAAATCTAGAGATTAATATCATAATTTAAATATGATTAGAAATTATTATCATTCTTGAAATTAACTACATTCATTTTTCTAAGACTAATATTCTTCAAAACCAGTATGACCGGAGAGGGGGGGGGCAGTATATTTTTTTTTTTGCAACCCATTTGTGATTTTGGCACCAAGCCCCATACCCTTTAATACTGGTAACTTAGAACATGAATTTATAAATAGGATGTTTCTGAATTCCACATATAGAACTGGAAAGGAAGTAGAAAACATTAATAGGAATAGCACTGCAGGATCCTAAATCAATACATGACCATGTAAATGAGCTCTCGAAGTCAGTATGTCTAGGTTTCTGAATGTAACTGGTGACTGAGTGAAGTGAATAAAATGGGATTCATGCAGATTTCAGATCATAAGAGATCAATGGCGTAGCCAAGGGGGGGTTGTTACGGGGATCATAACTCTCCCCCCCCCCCCATAAGGAATTTTTTGCCATACAAAATATATATTTTTCACTTCCTTATCCCACTCACATATACATATATATGAGTTGCAGTAGTCGTAACCCCTCCCCTTCCCCCCCGCACCCCCCCCCCCACCCTTCCCATGAAAAATTTCTGGCTACAGCACTGTAAGAGATAATCACATTTAGCATGATAAGATTTTACTTACAGCAATCAATTTCAAAAATCTTTGTTTAAGTGTATCTTTTACTCACATTTTAATCTTTTGACAGTGGAACATAAAACAAGTGGCCAGGATTTGAAATAAGATTTTGAAGCTTTCAGGAAATAATGCTGTGAACTTTTATTATCTGGCAGCAAAAAGTATACAGCTTATGGCAAAATCTTAAATTTTCAAAATAACAGTACATTACATATGAAGTTTTTTTTTTTTTTTTTTTGGTTTAACTTTTAAAAAAATGAATCAATAATACAATGAGAGTACAAAAGAAAGCTTCACTTTCTTGTAACCATTCTCCAATTTTAGATAAAACCATGAAATACATTTAAGATAGAAAAATACACTCAAGAACACATTAAAGTTTTAAAAACTTGCAGAGATGAACTTGACATAAGTTCTGGTCATTGTTGTGGCTATTTGAGCTAAACTTGCAGCATTTGCTGTAGTTGCCACGGCTTATTTCGATCCTTGCAACTGGCTAAACAGATTTGGTTTATAACTTTCCTTTTATTTTGGAAATTTTGAGAAGGAATATAATCTAAAAAAACATTTAAGATGAACTTGTTGATTGCATAAATCTATTCGGAGCTCTTTAGTGGTTGTCGGGAATTGAGTCTGGGTCATATAAGCATGGAATTTTTTCAAATTTTTTAATACATTTTGGGATTTTACGGAAGTTTTATAAATTTTCAATCATACATTATTTGGTCCAAGTGCATGAAATGAAATTGTGTCACATGATAGATAGCAAATCTACTTGAACAATAGGTTTTTTTTTTTTTTTTTCTCTCATGTATTATGTTAAGATACACAAGTCAAATGAATTGGCATTTAGTCATATATTAGATAGGTACTTATCATTAGGTATTGGTTTTTTTTTTTCAAGAGTTTTTTAAAGATTTAGACTTTGTGTAAATCTTTCCTTACCAATAGAAATTATAAAGTTACTGGGGGTAATGAAAAATCATTCTGACCCACATTTGCTTTGCAAAACTGTTATCTGCATGCTGCAGCAAATTCGACATTACAGAATGCCTCACCTATTCATCAAAGATTTAGTATCTGAAACTCTAAATTAAACTAACATGTCCAGATTTTTTAACAGTAGACCACTTTACAGTTACTTTTGGGGGGTTTTTTCTGCCTTAAAAGCTTTTCTTTTCATTACTGAAGCATTAATTTAGCAAATTATACAATACATAGAAGTTATTCTAATTCCATTTATTTATAGTTTTACAATGCATACAAAAACATTCAAATTTTTGAAAGGTCAAGACATTAGTTGAAGTACCTATTTTTCTTGAGTTATAATTCATATTTCCAAGGTTCTTAAAAATGTATTTTTAGTTTTAGTGAGATACCTCAAAGCACTAGAAACACATACCATACATATGTTTTTTTTTTTTTTCTTTTCCAATTTAAAGGGAAGTGATTGAATAAGTTATTTTGCTCCATCAACAAGTGTAAGTTTAGTTTAATCCTTTTTTTATATTTAAACAGAGAGGTGATTGTCTAGTAAAAAATTTAGGTTCATTAACTATGAATGCCAATTTATCCACATTGACATTCACATGAAAAGGGTGTTTTCTAAAAAATTTAATTATATTTCTCAATAAACCAAATATAAGAAAAGAAAGTTTTCTCTGGTCCATAAATGAACATCAAATTTCTAAGGGTGAACTTAAAAGATTATCCTCAAATATGTAGTTTTCTCAATGTCTTATGTTCACTTATTACAGGGGTGGCTGCAGCCCTATCAGCTACCCCATAACTATGCCCCCCACGAGAAATACAAGTGGCTAATGCACTCTCTGCTACAGAAGGAAATGAGGTACCTTACATTAAACTAGTTTTTGTTCTATCCTGGCACCAATCACCGAAGATTCAACATCCCTCTTCGAAACAAAATATGTGCCATTGTAACATTAAATGTCAACTGAAGATTTCCTGCTAATGAATGAGTGATCTGAAAGATATGTAAATCTTTGGTAACCATGTAGAATATTGATAATTTTGTCAAGCCATTTACATACCCATTATTTTTACCCTAAAGGAACTTTTGGGTTCTGAGCATGGCTCGTAGTGGGGTACTATATAATGATTAGATGGCTTAAGTGTGCTGTTGGCTGTAGAAATATACAAGTAAGTTCTCTGTTGGGAAAAAAATGAAATTACTTTCCGTACAACCCAATGTTATATTTTTTCTTCCTTTGGCTTTCAAAACTTTTCTTTTTTTTCATGATTTTGCCTTGCATCTGTGTTTCTATTCTAAAATTATGGATGGATATACGCAGAGGGGGGGAAATAACGCATGACAAGTTGTGAAACTGCAGTAGTTACTACTTTTTCTTGTAGTTTATCGTGTAGTGCACTACTTTCTTTAAAAAGTAGTGTAATATGTAGTGTTCTACAAAAAAATCAGTAGTTTGTAACACTTTTTGGAAACTACTTTACATTTTCCAGATTACTTTTGCTGCGACATTGCTTCTGACGATTGCTCTTTCTTCCAACAATTGAACTGCAAAAACTACTGATACTTGAAAGAGTGCACACTGCACTCACAATACACACTACATGCACATGCCTGCACACTAATGTGGAGAGAAGAGAAGGGAGGGTATGCTTAGTCTGAAGACCGTTTTAGTTTTCACCTCCTTTGTTACTGTTTCTGATATAATTTGCAGTACTATAATCAATCAGCAATACACTCATTCACATAACATTTAAAATGAGGATGGCACGAGGTATATATACAACACAGAAAAGAGAAGATCAGAAAGAAACTGAAAAAGAAAGAAAATAAAACCCTAAAGAAAAATGAGAAGGAAATATTGCATGTCGAGAACTTGATCATGCTTAGATGAGGCCTTGAGCACTAAGTTACTTCGAGCCCCCTTTATTATCACAAGCATTGTATTGTAACCCATTTTTGAGCACTGTTTGGTTTTTCAACACAAAATGTTTTTAAGATTTCCAAAAAATTGAACTTTTTAAATTACCTACATATTAACAGTTGAGCAAGATCATATGTTTAATAATCATTGTTACTTTAATATTTGCAACTCATTTGCATTATAAGCTCAAATGGATGCTAAGTCAGGTCATTATTACATGGTAGGCATGCAAAGTTTGCATGCTAGAAAAGTTTCCTGGACCAACAAGAAATTGGTAATTTTCTTTTTCTCCTTAAAACATAAAACCCAAGGCACTGGCACTTGGAAAAAAATAGCATTTCATTAAACTGTAGGTGTAGTACTGATCATACTTACCACCCAAAAAGTGTGTCTGTTATTGTCAATTATGCAATAGATATTACATGAGAAATTAATTTTTTTTAATTATTATTTTAGTATATATGAATTTCTAATCTAGATAATATGGACATTTAGGCCCCCCTATTTTTCAGGTGCTCTGTTTTTTTCCCCCTTGGACATGTGATTAACAGGTTCTGGGTATGTCAAAAATGTATTAGAATCAGAGCAACTTGCATTGATGTCTTGTCTGAGTAGTATGATTCTCAAGAATGTATTTCCCCTTGATGCCCCGACACATGTTTGAAATGTCCTTGTGCACATATAGTCCTCAAACTTTCGTGAGTATCACTGTAGTGTAAAAAAAATGTAGTTTTTTGCACCACTGGATATACACTAGGGGATTTTGGTTTCGTTTTTGTCTACAGGAGAGGCCTAATATGGTAAGCATCGCATTGGGTTTTAATATGAAACATTTAGCTTCATATTAAAACAGGTACTGTCCCCCTGAAGGGGCACGTGCTGTCCTTCCCCCTTCAAATGAATCAAGTTTAGACCATGAAACTTGACTTATTTCGATTTTATAAATCTATTAAAACTTAATTAGTTTCAGAAATATTTTAATAATGAGAAGCAGTTGATCATTAGAGCAGTAGTTTTCTCCAATTAGGTTATCAATAGAGTTTTCCCTAATTAGTATATCAATATCCTAAAATCTGAATGTAAATTGAATCTCTTCAAAATTTGGTCTCCTAAAAGTAGTGAAAGAGTAGCAAAGTAGTGACTACATTTAAAAAGTAGTTCTAGCTAACTACATTTGTCAAAAAGTAGTTATATTTGTAGTCAACTACATTTTCCGAAACGCAGCTGTAGTTTCAGTTCGCTGCAAAAATGTAGTTTTTTGCACCACTGGATATACACTAGGGGATTTTGGTTTCGTTTTTGTCTACAGGCGAGGCCTAATATGATAAGCATCGCATTGGGACGCTGTCTTTGAACGGGCACCATTTCAAAAATGCTTTCTTTGGGAGAAAGTAAAAGAGCGTGCCTTTTTGACATTTACAGGTATGATGCCATGTACCCTAGCACCCCTGTCAAAACATCCCTATATTCTGTTAAAATCTGCCTGCAGCTTAGTATTCCCCTTTCTCTATATAAAAGTCTATCTTCATAATATCATATTTGTGTGTGTGTGTGTGAGGAAAGGGGGAACATATTTGGGATCTACTCCATTCGGCAGAAACATGCACTATGCTACTGAAGCAAGATAGACTAGAGACTATACTTCACAGAGCACCTACTACTTTCTCGTGGAGCACAGTTTGAAAAACCCTGGTTTCGAAAAAAACTTTACATTTTTTAAAAATTATTTATTTATGTATACTTAGAAATCTAAGAATGCAAACTATAAGATGTCTTATATTACAGTGTCAACTTAAATTTTATTTAAATATCATGCATATTAACTAATTTATCTTGTGCTTTTCAGTGATATTTAGAATCATGTAGAAGCCTTCCACTCAAAGCTTAATAAATGATTCAATTCTGCTCATTTAAATATATATGCTTTCATAAACTTAATTTGGCAGATACAGTCAGAAAATGAAGCCCAGATGAGAATGCTGCATACTGGAAACCAAAATCTGCCACGACAAGCTCCTAAATGAGAAGATTGCCTGATTAAAATCAAATTTTTTACGTGGAATTTTAGATTTAAGTGCATATGTTGATGCAGTAAGTTATTTTTCCACCTAGAAGATAAATAAACATGAAAATTTACATTCCTCAAAAATGTTGTGATAAATATTTAAGGAAGGAAGGGGACATCAAAACGATAGAATCGCATAGTACTGTCAGATCAAAAACATTGTTTCAGTACACAAATTAATAATCACTCCATAAAAGACAGTAGCATAGCCAGGATTTTAATTCAGGGGGGGGGGGGCTGGATATCAAATTGTAAGCTAAGTAAAGGGTCCCATTTCGGGGGGGGGGCAGCTGCAGCCCCCCCTCTGGCTAGGCCCATCATAAAAGGTGTTGGAAGTGTTAATGAAAATTCCTATGATCATTTGACAAAGACATATACAGCACACTCCCTCTAATCCACAGTCCTATAATCTGCAAATGCCTGTAATCCACTATACATCTTAAGGAACATACCCATACTATTTGACCTATTTTTACAGATTTTTCGACCCCACCCTCACCTTGGTGACACTCGTAGTGTAGTCAAGACCCCCCCCCTCCCCATTAAGTTTCTACGTAGTATTGACAAGTATGATTTTTAATCATTTCGCAGGCAGAAAGTGAAATAAATGAAAATAATTTGACTCATATTCGTCTTTATTAATACGGCGGTTATTGCATAAGACTACATGCATGCTTATAATTGCTAGTAAATTAAATATTATGGGAAAAAAACTTATGTAAAAACATATTGCTGATTTACAGCAAATTTCTGTTGCAAAAATCTAAGCCCCCCCCCCCCCCCCCCCTGCTCCTGTGACTGAGCGTAGTATTTTGAAGACCAGAGTTTTACAAATCATTATCGAAAGTAAGTTTCCCAAATTTTTATCTCACGCCCAGAAAATCAGTGCTATGTTTGCTTCATCTTATATATGTGAACAAGTGATTTCAACTATGAACCTTAGAAAGAATTCTTTCAGAAGTAGACTGACAGATGAGCATTTATCCTCGTTCCGTAGAATCGGTGCATCTCTCTTCGAATCTCAATATAAGGAAAAAATGAAATCGCAATTTCATTCATCTCATTAACATATTTAAATTGTAATACTTGTATATTGTTTTTAAAATTTTAGAAAAATTTATCCTGGCCCGCCAAACTTTTTTTCTTTTGATTTTTGGCCCACGACCTAAAAAGTTTGCCCATCCCTGTCCCAAGAGTACCTTTTGGCCGAGCCGAATTGTGCCTCATTGTACCACCCATAAGTCCCTGGGTTCAAACCCAGCTCTCGCCGCATGCTCTTCCTACATTGATGACCCGGACAACGAACACGCATTCTCCTTCTCGCCTACAGCGACAGATGGCGCCAGCACCGCCCTCTTCCATCTCTCGCTCGGTTCTTTCAAAGTCCACAACGAGTGGCAGCGACTTCACAAAGTCCGCAACGAGCGGCAGCAGCCTCATAAAGTTCGTAGCGAGCGGCAGCAGCCTCACAAAGTCCACAACGAGTGGCAGCGTTCCATAACGCTTGGAACATCGTTCGTCAGCCTCTGACTGACTTCTACCACCCATAAGTCTCTGGGTTCAAACCCAGATCTCGCCGCACGCTCTCCCTACAATGTGATTGCTCAAGAATTAACGGTTTGTAATAAAACATAAACATTTTTAGGAAAATTACATCACAGTTCAACAACATTTTTAAAGTGATTATTAAGAGGTGTATTAACGCTTAGTTTGAAAAAAATCATGTGGTTTTGGTACACAAGTACAAATAAACTAATTAAGTCATGCACTTCAAAATTTTTAGAATGTCTCTTTAAAAGCTGTACTATAAGTTTTATTTTTTTCTCAAAAGTTTAAAATTCTTACTAACTAGAAAATGGAATTTACTTGAAAAAAAAAACATTTTGAATTCTAATAAATTATTCTATAAAAACAGTAATATTATTTCTTTAAGAAAATTTATTAATTGTAAATTATTATAAATATTATTCAGAACTAATGTGTATTGCAATGACTTTTTTAATTTTATTAATTTTTATTGATTATATTGGAATACCTATTTTGTTTTTGCTGACAAAAACTAAACATTTTTAGCATTAACTTATATGCATACAAATCATAAACAGCAAATTCACGAGAGGTCCGAGGATACTGCTGACCTTCTAGATAGACATCCAATTCCCAATAAAAAAGGGAACCATTTCCTGAACTCGGGGACTAAGAAGCGTTGTTCCATTTTCTTTCGAAGCCGAGCCATTTCATTTAGTACTTATAATGTTAAACGAAATTCATAAAAAGAAATTAATAAATAAAACTAATATATTTCAAATCTATTTCTTAAGTAATTTGTCTAACAAAGTATTTTAAAAAAACATAATAAAAATTTAAATGAAAATATGAGGACATAAAAATGTACATTCACGACATCTTCAAATTTTACTGGAGAGAACAATGGATTTTTCTTAATCAGTTATCACAGATTCTGTATTATTATGATTCATTTTTGCGTTAGATATTGTAAAACTGCCTGTGGAAATGGGGCTGTGCCTCGGTGGGAGGACTTTTTAAGGGATTCTAAAGCGTATTCACGTTAAATCTGGAGGAAACCGGCCAAAACTCTAGACCATTAGATCGACAGCGGTAGGCCCGAACGCGGGACATGTACATGAACATGTCAGCTGTCAACTATGTTAAATGCCTTATCCACTCGGCCATTGTGGATTGCTTCATGAAACCATTGCAGGAGTGCCTTATCAAACTTTTTTGATCGGCCATATTGAATTTTTTTGTTGTTTAAATTTGCATCCCCAACCAAATTTTCGTGCTTTTTCGAGAATTTTCTCTTTGCTTGCTAAATTACCATTGAGAGTAGACTCGGGTAGCTGAAATTGTCTTGAGAATTGGACTTTCGACATTCAACACTTTTTCCCTTCCTTCAATAATTTTTACCTTTTCGTGTAGTATAAGATGGTTTCGCTTTGATGTCATTTTGCTCTGCTCACCTTATATTAGTACTGGAATGAACTATTTCACACAACCATGAATTAATTCCCTAAAACGAGTTGATAATCAAAAGATCCTGGAAAGTCTTGGTCTGTTGCAGGGTTTAATCTGAGCTCAAAAATTTTTTAGCAAAAAAGCTAGAATAAGAAAAAAAATTATCAAAATGCTAAAAGGATAATTCGATTTTTCTCTCTAACAGATAGTGTCTGATCTCCTTTTCCTTTATTGTTCTTGTAGTGGTTCTGAAATTTATAGACGTAATTCAATATTGAAAATCAAAGATTGTCCCCACAACCGTTCTATAACCATTCCATAACAGGAAGTTACTACTTTTATCCCTGTTTCTCTTTTATATTTCAATTCCAAATTTTCTGTGAATGCTTTCGCAAAAAAGCGAAAACCCTTTAATTTCATTTTAGCATTCTGACAAGTCTTTTCGCATTATGCGAAAAATTCGACCGTATCTTAAACCTTGGTCTGTTATTGGAACCAAACTTGTGCCCCACATAGAAGGTTCCCCTGCTGCAGTTAAGAAGTTTTTAAAAAAAGTAGTTTATCATGTTAAAAAAAAAAAAAAAGTTAACAGAAACAAGGTAGTCTGGATAAAAATTTTTTCGTGGGATGGGCCGCGACACTGAAATATTGTCTTTAAATAGAGATCGTTGTAAAAGGAGAACATCGTTAATAGAGAGTCAACTGTTTATGTATATGTAATGTCATTTTCATCTCTAAAATAAACCAACGATAGGGATTTTGCCGCTCCTAGAAACACTATTATTGATTATGAAAATTTCCATTTGAAAAACAAAAATCTTAATGTGCTCCAGCAGGATGACCCTTTGAAAGTTTTTCTGGTACTCTTGTTCATATGTGTATCCGATCCCCATGTAGAAGCAGTTTATTCTGGTATTTTTTTAATATCGATTCAATTATGCAATAACATCACTACCTTGTTTCCGGAATCGAATTTGTGAGCATCATATTTCATGATTTAAAATCGACCTGAGCAATATAAAAAGAGAAGAAAAGTCAGTGGTTTTTTCCATACCTCATTTTTTAGAGTTTCTTGAGCTGAAAATATCGGTATTCCAACTTTTTCTTTTCCCAAATGGTACGTCTGTCCCAAAATCATTGGGAGAACGTACATCATCATGGTAGACTGCATTCTTCAGCCGGCGCCTGTAATCGTAATTAATGAGAAAATTAATTGGAATTGATCTAATCAAATGCAAATGAGATGAAAATTCAGTAAATATTGGAATATCTACGATTTCCAACACATTGTATTACACATGACGTTTAGAAACTGCACACAAAAAATTTCTAGGGGAGGTAGCAGGAACCCCAAGACACATTTTGAAAGAGCGAGACAAGTAATTTCTCTTTCAAAATGTGTCAAAAAAATTAACTACTTGAAAAAAAATGTTTTTTCAAATTATAAAAAATTTGGAGCGACTCCACTCGACTTTCGGAACACTTCATCGTTACCAAGCGTGTGCCTGTCGGTCTTAATGCATAAGAATTCTTTTAGATGTACAAATTATTATATATATTTAGATGTACAAAGACATACCAAAATCAATATAGATTGTGGGGCGGTGACTTAAAATATAGTACGCGATTTGAGTTATTCGAATGCCCATTTAGACACTAACGCACTTCAAATGATTTGCGTCTATAGGTCGTAATGTATAAGAATTCTGTTTTACAAACCTGTGGCCAAACTATGACATGCATAGATTTTGTTGTATGTCCTTTCTACACACAACAAAACCTATGCATGTCATGTTACCGTGACCTAAAATATACATACCCAATTTGCACTCAATAGAATGCACCGTTCGAACTTTGAATGATTTTCGTCGATAGGCTGTAAATGTATACGTTTCTTCCTTTCTTTTTTTTAACTTCTGTACAAAATATATAATGTGCCACACACGCCAAAATAACAGGTTGAGTGACGATAACCTATAACTAGGCCAAATGTTTGCCATAATCATTGAATATCGCAGTCTTTGGAAGTCTATCTTCGCCATAGCTCCGCCTCCTGAGCTTAAAATACACTTCTTACCATACGTGTATGCATTAATTTACAGCCTATTTATTACGCAGATAGCAAATATGTTTTATGCATATAAATTTAAATGCATACACTTAATCCAGATGGTAAGAAACGAACAACTAAGCTCAGGACGCGGAAAATTGCCGAAACCTGATTTTCAAAAAACATGATATTCTATGATCTTGGCAAACATATGGCTTAATTTTTCCTGAACTAGACAACCGATATGGTTTATTGTTAGCTTATTTTAAAGTTATTGGAATGGACTAGTTTTCATTAAATTTGGACGTGTTGTACTAAGACGGTGTTTGTCGAATGTTTGATTTTGCATTTCTTCACTATTTTACCCCTAACTCGCCATTAAGTTTAAATATTGTAAAACAATTCATGTTTATTTATCGGGATTTTCCCGTTCTTTCGTAATATGCCCTTCTTTTTTTGTGTGTGGATTGTTTAATAAATTCAGAAATCAGCGATATTGAAGAATTCAAAGATTTCTCATTGAATGTTCCCACTAACTTTAACATGGTTATAGATCAGACGGGGTTCCTATAATGATTTATGCTTCATATGAGCTCAGCAAACACCCCTTTTAAATTGGTCGGTCTAATAAGGAAACACGCTGTACAACAAATTTGAACTCAATTCAATGTACCGTTTGAGAGCTATCGTATTCACTCACACGCACGCACATACATTGGAGATGAGACGGACTCATCCCGAACCGGACTCGGGCTCTGTAATTCACGATTATGTTCGGTTTGGGGCGGCCTTGGGCTCGTAAGAAATTTCTCCTTTATTGAATATCCTCATTGTTAAGATTTTAATTAGTGAATCATCAGAAAAATATACTAATTATTACTATTTGATAAAATTGAATATAAAGAATTAGAAAGTACTTTAAGAGTTTGCTATTATATTAATCTTTAATTTGCACAAACGACAAAATTTATGATATTCAAATCAATGGAGTAATAGACTTTTATTTATCTGTCATCTGAAATATCGGACTCTGGCTTCGACTTAAATAATACCGCTGGGGCTCTGCTGGACTTGAATTAAAAGTCCTCGGGCTTGGGCTTTAAAAAATGAGCCCGAACTCATCTCTAACATACATACATATATCACCAAAACAACAGCATAAATGAATTCAGAATACCTGAAATACATCAAAATCTCACAGTGGAATTTTTTTCGCAATTATAATACTTTCTTTGCATGTGCAGTACATGCTCGGAGAGTAGTAAACTCATCATTTTATGAAGGCGAGTTCTAAATTTGGACTAAACTTCAGTTTTTTAGATGATTATAAGTGGACAGTAGGAAACTTAACAACCGTGCTTTCTACGATGGAAAGAATTTGCATTGATGCTTTCTTTCTATATCCCACCTTCTGGAGTTTTGAAACACGGTGTTTTTTTTTTTTTTTCTGAAGTGTGTTGTTCTCTTCTAATACATTCAAACCACATGTATTGTTCTTTCGCCTTAACAAACACTGGGTTTGTGATTGTGTGTGATTATGGCACCGCTACACTAGGGCGATCTGCCAAGGGGGGGGTGCCTTGGTAGGAGGACTTTCTAAGGGGTTCTAACGCGTATTCACGTTACATCTGGAGAAAACCTACCAAAACTCCAGACCGTTAGATCGACAGCCGCGCGATGGGACCCGAACTCGGGACCTTCACACTTCGGCCATGTACCATTTTCAGTGGCATAACCATTGTGCCATGGTGAAGCCAACAAACACTGGGAGTCTGGGTCAAATACTGTAATCAATTTTTAATCAACTCAATTGAGCTGAAATTTTTATGATAATGTGTCTTCTCTAACAATACATTAATCAATCGTAAAAATTTTTAATTCAAGGGTTTAAATTGAATTTCATTTAGCATTACATTACACATTAGGGAAAATAATGTCGCATGAATCCCCTTTCTCCCCATAGATAAATTCTGGGTGTCTAAAAAGGCAATAACCCCCGTTAGTAGAAGCTACCAATATACCCCTTCAGTTATATCAAAGCCCATCATGTGCATAGCTATACAACTATCGACTTGCATAGGTAGCAACCAGATTTAACTTTTATCTTGAATTCTAAGACATGTTTATCAAGAAAAATGTATTCAAAGAAAAATCATATGTTACACGTTTTAACAGGATATAATATGAAAAAAACTTGCATGCGGAGGGGGGGTTAGGGGGGTCATAACCCCCCATGAGGAATTTTTTGCCATCAAAACGTATATTCTTCATTCCCTTATCACACACATGTATGTATATATGTGAGTTGCAGTAGTCGTAACCCCCCCCCCCCATGAAAAATTTCTGGCTACACCACTGCTTGCATGAAAGCTATATTTCTAGCAAAAAGGGATTTTTGCAAAGGAAAATACTCAGACTAACTAAAAAGATAATTCTTTTAGAAACTCTTGAAAACTGGATACTTTCATACATCTACAGACAAGAGCTTACCTCTCGCACTAGAGCGTGGCTCTTCAGATTCTCATAAGAAGATGAGGAACTTCTGAATATTGAAATCTCAATAACTCCTAGCAACCGCCGAGAGATTTTTGCGTGGTATTTATGTTATTACGTATCAGCATGTAAGTACTCCGAATGTGTACATTGGCAGCGGGTTGGGAATAGAACCTATAACTCTGTGGTTACTAATCCGGTACCTAAACCACTCTATTACCATTCCCCTCCTTTCCCTCAAAAGAAAAAAATCTGATGTGTCCAACACATGACTTCCTTGCACGTCCATTAGATGAAAAATATTTTCGACGCACTTCCTCTAAACTTATTTGTTTGAAAGAGATAAAATATTAATAATAGTAAGGTTTAGCGATTTCTAGCCAAATATTTCGATATCGCCAAGCTGAGTTCAATTTGAAAGATTTCCTTCTGATACTTTATTTGGCGATATTTCACCAAAAGCCGACAAACTTGAGATAGTCAGCGATATTTTGGGGATAGCCAAAGTAGTCATTGACCACAGACTTTCAATGAATTGAATGCATCTATACACCTCAATGTATTCAAAGTCATTTGGCTCACCCTGTAAATAAATTCTCAGTCGATTGCTGTCAAAAAAGATATTGAAAACAGTTAGATATTACAATAGTTCTAAATACAAAGTTAAAAAATCTACGGGTTAAAGTTTTACAATTATATAAAATACGAAATAATTTTTGGCGCCAAATTTGGCGATATTTCGGCGAAACTCGTCGATTTCTACGACATTTGGCGAGATTTTAAGCATGAACCAAACAATGACAGATTATCGCCAAATATGGCGATATTTCGCCAAAACTCGCCAAGAACGATAACAAATGGCGATACTTTGGGCATGGACCAAATAACTGAATATCGCCAAATTTGGCGATAATTCGCCAAAACTCGCCAAGGCCGAGGACAGACGGCGAGATTTTGAGCATGTACCAAACAATGACCGTCTACAGTTGTATTATATTGAAGATGTCCATAGACATTAAAGTACTGAAATTCTTTTCGGTGGTTCAGTAAATAAACTCTCCAGTAGATTGGAACCAAAAATCGAGATGCACAACTAGATGTTACAACAATCTTATATATGAAATTTCATAATATTTTTTGAGATTTGAGAGTTAAATATGCACACACGTACACCAAAAGTCGCCAAGCTTGGCGACTTTTGGATAGTTCTTGAGGGAGTCACGTGACCGTGGTCGGACCATTACCTAACTTATGTGGTAGGACGGCATTGTGCTTGAAATGGATGAATGCCCCTAAAATTGCCATTGACCGTAATGTATTGGAAATCTTTTGAGTGTTCCTGTAGCGGAACTATAAATGATAAAGACACTTTTTTTAAAGGAGAAATTCATTTTCTAACTCTTTACAGCATATATCACTTCTGTGTCGTTTGAAATAGCCCAATACCTCTAAAAAACGCTTTGATGAATTTCGGCCCATAGAGCGTAATGTATTTCGAATCTTTTGGGCGGTTCTGTAGATAAACTATCCAGTCGAATGGAACCGAAAAGGGAGGTGCACAACTAGATGTTACAACGTTCCTAAATATAAAGTTTCAACATTCTACGCCTAATAGTTTTTGAGAAATGCGAGTTTAATGAATTTCGGCCCATTGAGCGTAATGTATTTCGAATGTTTTGGGCAGTCCTGTAGATAAACTATCCAGTCGATTGTCACCAAAAGGGGAGGTGCACAACTAGATCATAGAACAATCCTAAATATCAAATCTCAACATTCTACGACCAATAGTTTTTGAGATATGCGAGTTACATACATACGTACGTACGTACGTACAGACGGCATGGAAAAACTGGCCACAATAGACTCGCCGCTGGTCAAAATGAGTTGCAGACGCATTAATATGATCGTGCATGATAGCCTACGATGAGATGCATCGAAAAAAAATTTTTAATTCAATTTAGAGGTAGTCAAAATCGTTTTTTTTGTCGAAATTTGCCCCCCAAAATTTTTCGGGATCACATTACTTCCTTATACTACGTACAAGGAAGTAAAAAACTTAATTCTTTAGCGAATTATTTAAAATTTCTGTTATAAGCAAAATTTTTGATTTCTTACGTAACAGGAAGTTTAATGTAGCTCTGCTGAACAAATAAATCATTATTACGTATTTAAAACTTGAGATTAGTTTTCACGTGTGCGGAACAATACTGCGACTTCACTGCATTAAAATTTAAGTATAATAAATTACTAACTGTTTAAAACAGTAAGGTATTCACTTTATACATATTAGTTACTAAATAATAATGTATCACATTCTCAGGATGAAGAGATATTAGATCAATTTATATATATATTTTAAAAACATTTTAATATAGTACTTTAAAACAGAGTATATTATATTTGTAAAAAGAGGAAACCTTTTATACATTAATTTCAAGATTAATAGAGCTGTATTCTAAGTTAAACAATAATTCAATTCATCGGTACACACACACACAATTTATATGCATAATCAAGGCTTTACCCAGAGGATCCGGTCCCCCCTCCGAAATTTTTGGGCCTCCCTGAAGTTTTTTTCTGTGTGCGGCCCTGTATATAATATCAGATATTTACTATAATATCAAATTTTATTCAAGCAATTTACATTATTGAACTTCGATTGATTACACGTTTGAAAGTTCAGTACACTTCATGCACTCAAATTTATAAAACATTCAACACTATTTTACATCTATATAAAATTATTGTTTATTACATATAGCAAAAACAAAAATAAAAGAAAGTGACTTAATATATTAGCTGTTAAAACTATGCTATATTTTAAAACATACAAACAAACAAACAAAAATCCTACCTTTAAATTTATTTTAATATGTAGCAGTCAAAAAAACAATTTTTTAACCAAGAGTTCACCGATTAAAAATGCTCATTACTCTTTTGATAAAATTGATTTTCGACAGTTGGTATCTTTAACAGACGAACACATTATTCAGTTCTTATCACATACTGCGGGTATTTTACCAGATGTACCTATTTGTTCTTTCTCTTTTAAAATTACCTTTGCTCAACGATAGAATTCAACAAGAAGTTGGTAACATTATATCAGTCAGACACTTTGCAGGCTGATAAATTATCAAAAATTTCCGTTCTCTTTTAATGTATTTTTTACAGATTAGTATCTTCATAAGTATTATAGAAAGTTTCATGAAAATGGTATGAAAAAGTAATGCTACAACATTTGGAACATTGATGTTTGAAAATGATATTCACGAAGTAGTGTTATAAACTTGTAAATGTTTAAGATCTTATTACAGTCAACTCCGGTTATGAGAGATTCGGGGGAGTATCAGATTTCGTCCACATCTGAAGTTCACTAAAAGCAAAGTGTCCCCGTGGTGAACAGAGAAACGTAATAAACTAAAAAATAGTATTTTGTGCCCGTATTGAATACCCATTAAATCATAGGTTCCCAACGTGGGCGATAACGCCCCCCTGTGGGCGTTTGAGGCTTTCAGGGGGGCGGTAAAAGACCCAGAGAAAATTAGGAGGCGTTGATATGGCACGGAGGGGCATGGGAAGATTAACCAAATATAGTCTAAAAGAGACTTAAAAATCACTCTGATAATTCATTTCTATCACACGTGTGCGAAAATTCACATATTTCGATATGAGACTTCGCTGTTGAGAGAAAGAGATACCTCTCTAAAACTTTTATACCTCTTTTTTAAATGAAGAAGAAATTCAGCAGAGTTTCAATTCCAACAATATTCTATGTATTAGTAAATTTTTTCTTTATTTAATTCTTGTTTTCACCATGCATTATGTACGCTCTTATTTCTCTGGAGTGGGAGGAGGGGGGGGGGGGCGGTATTGAAATATTCACTAGAAAAGGGGGCGCCAGTTCAAAAAAGGTTGGGAACCTATGCATTAAATAAATCAAACACAATCGTATTTATGATTATTGAAAATATTTATTAAGTAACTTAAACATAATTAATCGCATTTACGTAAATAACGTTTATTAGTTAAAAATTATAAGTGATATAAATTTTTGCATTACCTTAATTAAGCATGAAAATAGTCTGTTATGCGCTGCTGCTTATGTAGACAGTTTTAATAAGTATTTTTTCTACGTCTTTTTCCAGCTGTTGTTCGATTTCCAGACTCGATTCAGCATTATAGTGATAAATTTAGTTTCTAAGTTCACTATAACCGAATTCATGGTTCGCTAAAACCGAAAAATGTTATGTACATTTTCATAGCGCATAACAGACTATTTCTAATGTATTTGAATCGGGACTGATGATTTGCCCTCACTATAGCCAAAAGTTCACTATATCCGGAGTTGATTGTATTTTGAGATTGTTTCTATTATAATTTAGCATTACATCTTTCTTAATTCCAATTCTTAGAAGTTTTTAAGCACTTTGAAACTACTCAAGTATGTAGTATGTTGTATGATTAGGTTAGTAAATTCCATCTAAATGTATGCAAAACTTTATGAAGATAAATCAGATATATATGCATATGTTGTTTTTAAACTAAGACTCTAAATCACATGAAAAACAATTTATGTCGTTCAGGCTGGATTCAAAACTTCTTCATAAAAACGTTGTCTGCTATTATATAAAAGTCACAATTTGCATTTGTAAATTCTGCTTGAATTTCACAAGATGCTCGGCAGCGTTAGTTTGGGTTTGACTAGAGGCAACCTGGAATTCCAAGTCTATTTTTTGGAGTGAAGTGAAGAAATTTGAAGACCTTATGTGGACCAACCCGTACAAATTTTATGTGGTTTTGTATAATCCTTTGAAAACATAATTTTTTATATTTATTTCTTTTTGCGTAAATAAAATCTTAAGTATTTTCAATCATTTATTGGACCTTTTTTTAGCTTTTTAAACAGTGTGAACAGAGATATTGCTAGGAGTTTTTTCAAGGAGTGTAAATACCCATGTACTTATTTTGAAGAAGTGAATTTAATGTCAAAGGAATAAGTAGAGCGGTTTAAAAAATAGAAAACAAAGACGAGCATAAAAGTGATCAATTGGGCGGGGGAGATAGATTGAAGTTAATTTGTAAAAAATATGTAGTTTAACGCTTTTTTTATTTATTTACTCAAAGCACACCTACGCTCTATTACATATCTTCTCAGACACGTAGCACAATTAAAAAAATAATTACATGTTAAATCTTAATTAAAAATGCAGAGCGTAAGAATAAGTAAAATTTTAAAGGACATTTTTGTGTATTATGTTGAAATACTCTCATAGAGGTGTTAAAAATATCCCTGACTGCGAATATGTGTTTGCCGAATACTAGAAAATTCTAACAATTAAACTCAACATAACTACGAAAGTCTTGGAAGCATTAGGAGAAATTCTTATGAAAATTAGCAGGTAAGTTTCATTAAGAGGGAAGTAAAACAGTGACAAAATTTTCAGCAGTATTAACCTTTTACAGACCGAATTGAGATCTAGGCATATTTTAATTTAGTTTTTGCATATTTTGTCCTCTAATGAGCTAGTAAAATAATATTAGTCATTTAAATGGGGGAAATTTTGTGTACAATTTTCACTGTGTTCTCAGTTCGGAGCATGGGTCTTTTCTGACTCTACTTTTACACTGGTTTCAAAAACGGAATATACTGATGGGTAGTTTAAATAACAAGTGAAATATTACAAATTAATAAAAGATTTATTTTTAAATTTAAGTAAAGATATGAATCAAGTTTGAAGGGGATGGGAGCAGTGTATCAAGATAGCCCTGCAAAAATGTATTAAAATGGCAATTTTTAGCATTTTTTGTCCAATTTCCCACTAATGATAGAAATGCCACTTTTATATCAAAAAATCAAGTCATCTTTTAACTATATCTTTTTTTTTCAATTCAATACTGATAAAATTTAATTTTTCAGTGTAATTTTAATTTGATGTTCCCAATTGGGATCATTGGCCTGTAAAAGGTTCATAAAAAAGCAAAATTAGCACTTTTTGCTGATTTTGCATTCTTTAAAAATTCATCCAAATTTCTTCTTATTTTTCTTTTCTTTACTTTTTTTTTTAACTTTGGGGTTCCGTCGGAGGTCAACACGACAAGTTTCATAAAGGCTTGATCCGAACAGTTCAAGCCTTGAGAAATGTGTGTGTCGGTTTCCATGAGGACGAAAATACTCGAAGGAAGTTAGTTTGGATTTGAGGCGCTATTTTTCCGATCCCTGAATACATGTGTGGGTTGACTCAATCGTCTTAAGGATTTCGTTTAATTTCACGATTCATGCCTCGCGGATTTCTTACTTAATTTATCCAAATGTGTGAGAATGAACCTTGTTTGTGGTTCATTCCACAGACCATCTTGGTTGAAATAATATGGATAGCGCTTACAACGAAGCTGGTCGAAAAAGTGAACGGTCCTGAACGAAAAGGTCTGTCCGAAAATCCCAAAAGTAGACATGACGGCGAAATCTTGTAGTCCCAATCGATCCTTCCATACCCAAAAAAGATATTTTTTTAAATTTTGAATTGCTAACGGCTACAAAAGCCAGTGCATCATAAACAAGGCCGTAGCTCAGTGGGGTGTGATGGGGGTGTATGTTCAAAAAGCCCCCAGCCCGTAATTTACAGGTACATAATTACTATCTGTAGTAGTGTATTGGATAGACTACCACATTGATACATACAACCTAACCCCCCCCACACGAAATTTGACCCTCCAAACACACACAAAAAATGGTAAAAAGCCATGGTAACAGAAAAGTTCATAAACCCTGCATCTCCCGTGCTCACCAATAGCGGTCGCACAAAGATGCCCCCGCACAGTGGCGAAAATGGTTCATTTCTGTTTCTCCCCGATAGTCGCAGAAAAGGTCCCGGACAATGTTGATATGGTGAAAATCTTTCAGGAGGCAATCTAGTCCAGCAGCAGCCAAGCGGAACTGGGCAACGGCCTGGCGCCTTGCACACGTAGTTAACGGAACAAAATCAATAAGAAAAATATTACTCTTTGTATTTCCTATGATACTATTGTATCTGAAATAGCATTGTTATAAATTTGGATCAAAATACAAGAATATGTCCTATAATTGTAAAATAAATTTCTTTTAATCTTTTTAAATGATTGAACATTAGAGGACCCTTTTTTTTCTACAGGTACTTTTTGATCTGCATTATTTGTTCATTATTTCGGATTAATCTTACATTTTACCAGAGCAAAACAATCGTCTGGCAAAGAAAAGTTCTTTGTGTTAGCGAAAAATATCACACAATTTCTTCGTTGTATAATTAAAATAAATAACTCCTTTCATATTCTCTTTTTAACCTAATAGTCACCATAGTAACTAAATCCATGGTTGCGATTTCTGACTTAGATTAACGATAGCTGAATTCATTCTGGAGTTCTTAGACTCGTTAAAAGAAAATACATAAATGTGAAACAAATGGAATATCAATTTATTGTTCCTTTTAAAATACTCAGAAGTCAATATTATTGTACCTATTTTGTATATCATTTCCTTCGCATTTGTGGCAGCAAACTTATTAAAATGACCCGGAGCCGTGCGTGCGCAATATGCGTTTTACCCCAAGCATAGGTAGCGGCACTTGCTTTTGTCGGACAAATCCGCGATGTTTTATGAGCTTTAAAGCTACTCACACGATAAGTAAGTCTAAATTTCAGCAATTAAAAAAAAAAAAGAAGAAGAAGACAGATCTACATCAAAATGACCCTAATTTTTTTCTTACATTTGTAACAAGGCGCCCAATCTTATCACGTGCCACCTGCGCTCGTTCCCTTAGCTTTGTTACTGTCAAAATTTCTTCAGGCGATTAGATTATTTGATGTCTGCATGGCATAAAAAAATTATTGATAACATATTGGATCATCATTTTTCGGAATAATTTCATATTGGCAAGCAAAAGGAACATAAAATTTAAGGAGCATCAACCAAATAATGAGTTGATTTTTTTCACCCTTGTTTCATTCACAGAAAGTTAAATGTTCTATATAAACTGTTCTAAAAGTTAAAACCTTAAACTTGTTATGACAGATTCGCATATTTCAACTCAGTAAAGAGATTTAAAAGTTAGCAAAAAACTAATTGCAAGATTTGTCCCTGACATACCGTGTGAGATAAATAAACGAGAGAATAAAAAAAAAAACAACTTTTTATGATCAATCTATGTTATGTTGGCTACTCCAATTGAGCTACAATTTTACATACTAATGTATTTTAGCTAACAGTTCAGTATTATAAAAAGAAATGGAATTTTGTTTTAGTTTTAAATCCTATATTTTCTTCCGTTTTTATTTATTTATGTATTTGTTTATTTATTTAAGGTTTAAAAACAATTTTTTTGTGTTCGTTTTTAGAAGCTCATTTTTGAATGCTGTTTGTGAATACTTTATTGTTTTATGCTGAGGAATAAATGCCAGTTTTAGAGAATTCTCACTGAATTTTAACCTGTGGAAGGATTGTTATGTATGGAATACAGCATCTCATAAAGCTTCTGTATTAATCTCCCTGTTATAAGACGTTTTATTGCTTTTTATTCCTGTGAATTGTGTATAGCAGATTGTTCGCCGAAGTTCTAGGATTTATAAAATTTGTGTTTCGTTGTGTCAATTGTACTGTTTACTAGAACGTTTCCATCTACACTGTAGAGTTTGAATACTAATTAACGACATATTATATTATGCATAGTATATAACGTAAATAGTGTTAAAAAACGCACGTTAATTAGCTCTGAGGTGTGAGCATAATAATCTACACGTTTTGGCGCTGACACAGTGGGCTGGCCGGAGGCTGTAAAGTAGCTGTATTATCTAACCAATATTGGAGACTGTCATTAACAAGTCGTAAACCTTCCTTTAGCATCGACTGGTCGACTATCAGTCCCCCTGAGCCTGAACCTGACTTATGTGCTTAGTAGCCAAGTAGCCCGATAGTCGGAGACCCAACAAACGCACATAGGTTCTCTGAACGTCTATTAACGTTCAGAAAACGTCTTCTGAACGTTAATAGACGTTCAGAGAACCTGTGTGTGTTTGCTGGGGAAAGGCGCAAAGTTTGGGGCACTCATGGCCCGTGCTTGCTTCAGATAGGGAAAATCATTTGCGTTTTTCAAGAGCCTTTTTTTTTCTGAAATAGAACAAATTCGTGCTTTTTTACAATAGGTATAAATTAGAAACTGTGTTATATAATTGGAAGAGGCTTTGAATTAGATTTTGGACCAGTCCCCTCGCTTCTAATGACGAGCCTCCACTGAAAGTGTAGTATATATTAAGATTTTATATATGTATTTTTATTACTTTATCAATAAATTATTCCTTAATATTTATATGCTTATGTCACTAAAAATAGTGTCACTAATATGTTCATTTTGTCATTGACATGCGAATAGTAAGTAATACAAATGCAAATATAGAATAAAATGCAAACAATTAAGCTTTGCTGATGTTTTATTTTAATTATGTAACCAATGAAGTATTTTCCTGATTTTTAAAACAACTTGAATTGTTTAAAATTTTCAAATCCGAAATGTTCCCTTATTTGTAAAATCGGACATTAGTACTAATTTTACTAGCTGCTACCTGGGGTGAAGTTTGTAACTGTTGATATGTGATTCCACTTGCTAAGTTTTATGAAATCTCAAATAAATATGTTCACTTTTAAACAAATTCTGCACGAAAATTATTTTATTATCGTAACTGTAAAATACTCAGCCACCAAAATCATAAACTTCTAAATGAAAAAAAAACCTTGTACAGGAAGAAAGAAAAAATTTATTTAGAGCATACAGCACAAGGAATAAACATATTTTCTTCCTGCTGTCGCACTACAGCGAAATTCAAACTTTGGTCGAAAATGCTCGGATGGTTGTTGTGGGATCCATGCTTCGAGTCTACACAAACGTTTTCACTTCTGTTGGCGTCAGTAGATGCCATGACAAATCCGCTGTACTGAATCATCCATCCCTCGTCTACTGGACATTGAGTCTGGCCTGTATAAGTAAAGCAGATTTATAATAAGTCGAATGGCCGTACCGTGCTGAAAGTACTGGTTTCCCGTCCGATTACCTAGTGAATCGAGATAGCACACTTGAAGAGTGTAGATGCAAAACTCGCACTCTATACTTAGAAAGTTAGTTCTTTGTTTTTAGAAAAATGAAAAAAAAGCTTATTAAGAAAGATGATATATTGGCACTTTTTTGTGATATATTTGTTACCATAACAACTATTTACACAAAATCCCAAACCTCTAATGATTCTGGTAAAGTTAGAATATAAATTTAAATATCAAAAATTTGAGTTTTGCAACTACATCCTTCATTCAGAGCCTTATTACCGCATCGGCAAATCGGGACTTTGCCCAGGGCCCCCGGCTCAAAAGGGCCCCTAATATCAAATGTTGTTCTGAAATATTCTTTTTTATATCAAAATTTTATGAAAAATAAAACAAATTTCATAGATGGGGGCCCCCAAATTCATAAATGCCCGGGGCCCCTGTTGGTCATAATCAGGCTCTGCCTTCATTGTCAATGTTACGTCTATTTTTTAATTTAACTCAATATAGTTTACTACTTACGCCTATTTTTAATTCAAATCCGCAGTACTCTTTACATAAACATCCGCAACACAATCTATTTCAAGATATTATCTGGAAAATCCAGGAAATGCCTATAGGACTAAAATTAGATATAAAAATATCCAGAACAGGGTTACTCAAACTGCTCTCCGTAGAGCACTAAGTCCTCTTCGTGAAGCTAGAATGTGCACCTCCAAAAAAATATTTTGCTGCTTTAACCTTCAATTAATCTCAAATTTTCACAGGTTGCTCTGGCAAGACTCAAAATGCTCTACTAGAGAAAAAATTTGATAAATTCTGATTGAGAAAGTCTTTTATAAGCTCACTCCAGATTATCCATATAATGGATAAGTTCTGGCCTTTTTATGGATGTCTATATAGTGCACACTGATGCCCACAGAAGGTCCTTATGTGCAGATGTTGAACTCTAAAACTGGAGCATGAAAGATTAATAAACAGACCAGCATTGTCCGTTATTACGTCTTATGGATGTCTATAAGATGTCATACGGGTATCGGACAATGTTTGTGAAGTCGAGTTGCAGTGGCACCGACTTCACAAAATTTCTGTGAGTGCTCATATCCACTTTTTAGACGTGTGGGTAGGTTGGGTTGAACGAACAGCCCAACCCTTCCCCTGCCATCTGCTACTGTGGCTTTGAGTTAAAATGAACTTTATTTTCAATC
Organism: Cheiracanthium punctorium; assembly: GCA_038373885.1. Taxonomy (NCBI): domain Eukaryota; kingdom Metazoa; phylum Arthropoda; class Arachnida; order Araneae; family Cheiracanthiidae; genus Cheiracanthium; species Cheiracanthium punctorium. Next base: position 126,691 of record JAWZYV010011951.1, read on the forward strand.
AGTTTAAGTTAAAAGATATATGCAATTTACTTTTACCTCTTTTCTGGGTTCAGCCCCATTGTATTCGTATATTTTTCGTGTTTTTGTATGACGGAAGAGTATGCTGACAAGGAGGAGGGGCCATTTCTTAAATCTTTAATCCTTTACATGGCAAAGAGTCGGGAGAATAATTTCTCTACCTACTGTGGGTAGTCAGGCAATCCCACATAGTAAAAAGTTTTGAATCCTGGAAAGGCTTTGGTTTTCCAGTAGAAAAAGTATAACTGATTTCTATTTATTTATTTCCCACGTATAATCTCATACATTTCGTAAAATTTTAGTGCTTGTGTTCAGGCACTCACATGAATTTTACTTTGACAGATAATCATAGGATTTGAAGCACATGAGTAGAAAGCAAAAGTCAGTCCGTTACCTTAAAAATATGCAAGTGTTCAGCTTCAGGAAAACCTTTTTTTTTTTAAGAGCTTGAGGTCTAACATACTACATAGATAGCACCCGTCGAACGTCACTCAGTTAATTTTATTTTCGAATGTTGCAATATCTAAGCCCTAATCGTCATCGTAGTTTTTTTTTAAGCACATTTAAAAATACGATGTTCTCTCACGCATAGATCTGATCATTTTATAAAGGTTTAGTCTTTTAAACTATCACACCACGCAACTAATAAACATTTAAAAAATAAACATTAACGTGTTTTTTAATGACTTTTCACTTATTGCATATATGCTTATTGGATATATGCAATCCAATGTATCCTTTTAAGCTACATACCTACAATTAAAAAACACCCAGAAAAATTTCGTTAGCAAACAATATTTTTTATTGCCTATTACTATATATTATTACCCTATTACTATATATTATTAATACTTGCCAAATGTGAGGCGCTCAAATTATACTAGAGCTGAACATCCAGAAAATTTTTTCTTACTGTAGTTCTGAAATATCCATAAGAAAGATGCTCGTAGCATTGAGAAATTTTACTTCAAAGCTTCGCAGGTGCTCAGAGCCATTAAAAAAATATCGAAGCCCTCTGTCTCAATATTGTAATGAGATTTTTTTAATACGGAAGTCTTTCTCCCCCAAACTTCAGATCTTCCTTACACAACCGCTGATGCTCAGCACTCATGGCAATTTTTTGAAAGTTCTTGAGTTTCGAAGCATCCACATAGACGGCGTCCTTTGTATTACTATTGAACAGTAAGATAATTTTGAAAGCAAAACTCTCGGTATCAATCCATTTTCTAAGGTTTACGATTATTTTGCTTCTCCAAGTAGTTAGTTAAAAGTTTGTCTGTGAATTACCCACTTGTGCTACCACAGATACGAACTTCTAGTTATTATTCGAGTTTTGGGAACAGCACATGCAACGGCGCGTCCATCACTCAGATAATTATCGTTTCGACATAGACGCCCATAAGATTATTTCGTGGGGGGGGGGGGGAGGTCAAGTCAAGGATCCTTCCCCAGAAAGATCCTATATTTTAGGTTGAACGACTTCTATGTAATACCAGCAAGTAAATCATAATGTTAATATGGGAGCTCTCGTAGGTATGGGCAACCATGAGAAGAGACATACAGGTGCGGAATCGAGTTCAAACGCACGATGCAGCGGACACGTTTTGCGTTGGTAGTGGACCCATGTATACTTAGCTGTGCATATTGCAGTTTTAAAGCATCAGTACAAAGTACAGCACAGTCAAAGCATAGCGTAGACTTCTTTTTGTTTCTGAGGATCAAGACCACTCTGAAAGGAGTTTGTTTTTGAACCATTGGAGATATCACAACCAGTGTGACAAAGGTTCTAATAAGCGATATCGATGCCATAGCCTTCCTGGGTTGCGTGGGCAAGTCTGTGACAAATGTGTAGGGCTATTCAGGCTAGTGGACAGCGATCTATAATTTTAAGAATTTTGAACGTTGTAACTTAAGGGTTTTTTTAACGAATATTTATGGAATGTAGAACTGGCTAGTTTTATCCCTGATCTCCCAACAAGCCACCTATCTTACTAATCTCTGTCCATGGACTATCCCCTATAATGCTACATGAATGTAGAACTGTTTAGAACAAACGGAACAACTGCCAACTCTTGGGGGCAAGAATGGTGGATTGAGCAAACTGGTATATCATTAACGCTATACCTGTTCTGTTATTTTTATCTGAAAAAAAAATAATGAACATAAAAACGGAATGAGTTCATACGTTACCTAGAAATGTGAATAAGTTCGATCGTTGTTTGACTAAGCATACAGAACACGTGACACCTTTAAGCACTGTATTGTCTTCATTGATTTGGTTTGGTTTTGTCGTTAGAAGCCCATATTTTACGCCGGCAATTTTGCTTGTGCCATCCTTCAATGCCTCGTTTTTGTTTTTGTCGGTTGTTTTAGGAAGGCACAGGTAATTGTATCCTGCTCCTGTGTAATTTCTCGGTGATGACGCCAGGTATCCAGAAACCAGTGTGGTTGTCTGCGATTCTTTGATACATTCGGAAGCACCGTAGTGGATGTAAATCAATGATCCTCTGTTCTCATTGTCGTCTTCTGAAAGAATATTGCAGAGCCAATATTATTGGGTACATTTTAGAAATGTAAAAGCATAAAATTTAAACGAACTAATGCGGAGTGACATTGATATAGTATTTAAAAGTATGTTGAATGTATAATTATTCACCATCTTTTTCCATCGATGATAAAACTTACTAGGAAGAATCTGAAAAATAAATAAATGAGGAAATATAAATAAAATATACTTTCTCCCACAGTAAATAGTAAAATTTAATTATTAAAGCTTGCATTAATAAAGGAAACATGTGAAAAAAAATTCTGATATTAATACTATATGCCTACTTTCTAGTAAGATATTAAATTATACTCTCTTCTGAAGCAATTCGTTTAAACATATTTCGTTTGAAAGATAGAATCCATACTTTAATATCATTAATTTGGGACTTTTAATAAAATATAGAAGCCATCACCAATTCGGGTTCAGTTTTGAAAACTTAGTTTTCTCGGAAAAATTGGGGATATTTTTCCAAAAGTCATCAAGTGTGGCCACAGTTTGTGAGATTTCGGGCATGGTCCCAAAAAATAACTATCGATAGACACAAATGTATTGAAAGTCTTTTGGACGGCTTTGTCAATAAACTATCCAGTAGATTACTATGAAATGTGGACGTATGCAACTTAGATGTTGAACAGTCTTAAATACCAAACGACTAACAGTTTTTAAGTTGTTGCAATATACATTCCTAAGTAAAGACGTAGCCCCAAGGCTAGTCAGAATGGATTCACTCAGTCCGTTAAAATGAATCTTTCAGGCATATATCGGTAGATACATACGTAATGCCAAAACTTTCAACGTTAATTCAAGGATGGTCAAAATCATTTTCTCTCCCTCAACAAAATCGGACCCCCGCATTTTTTCATGATTAGGGTACTTCCCTCAATTTGTAGAAGGTAGTAAAAGGATCAAATGCACAAAGAAGAGAAGATAAAAGGAAGCCATGGCAGCTGTAATGTTTGCCACACAATGTTTATAGTTTTTAATTAATGTCTTTCAAACTAAGTCAAATTTTCGAATTTATCTCAAAAGCCTTCTCTCTCATATTTTGACATCTCATACTTGTCTCCACGTGGTGTATTTCTCGAGGAGCTTACTCTTATCCCTTAATTCTTAACATTCACAGAGAGCTTGTTAAGCAATCATGACGTAGACATCGCATGTTAAGGGTTATTACATAAATTTAACAGATTTGTATCTAGTTATATTTTTGATAAATCTGCGTTTGCCTTATGCAGGTTAGACTAAGTAAATGAGAACGTATAATATTTAACTTACTATCTTCTTCTGCAGTTTCCTTAGCTCTCGATTGAATTTTCCAGTCATGGCCATTCCCCTCTTTCCTTTATATGCCGCCTTGGCTTCGTCGAGCTGCTTTGAATCACTTTCTAAATTCAAATTGGCAATGGTTTCAGTGAATTTTCCTAGAACATTTGACAACTCTTCACTGAAATCAGATATCTAATGGAACAGAAATATTTTCGTTATTTGTTTTATTGCAGTGACAGGAAACAGAAACTTTAGAAAACTTAAAGAAACTTCTCCCTTATAAACAACATCCTGCAACTTGATTGTCTTTGATGTATGGACTAAACATGAGAAAGTGCTTAAGGATTTTTTTTTAATTTTTAAAGCTCTATGAATCCACTAGTAGTGCTTTTCGTGAAAAAGCAGAAAAATTGACACAAAAAAATTACACAAATGAGTCAATTAAATAATGTAAATTTAGTGAAAAAGTATTGTAATCGTTTGCATAGTAGATCTCCTGTCAAACCAGTTCATGAAAGACAGATTCGTACAAAATGGCGAAAAATTGCGACGTTTTGGTATAACACGATAAAAAGTGCTCATAAAACACGGTAATACAATGAGACAAATGCCTATGTATTGCTTGTTAACACTTGTGTACACTACTTATGCTGTTCATGTGTTTATGTAATTTGCAGCCTGAGTAAAGACTTTAAGGCCAGTAGGGAAAAATGAAATCAAAAGGATTTAAATATTATATTATTATTAATTATTAAAATTCCTGGCTAAGAAATAACGCAGCGAACAGAATTTGTAAGTTATATAACTATTTAAAAAAGTCATTATACAAAACAAATATATTCAGATTAAGTTAAACTTTAAGGCTGCTAGTAATTCTTTTTAAAATAAATATGCATATACTGGCTGAAATATTACTGAAATTACTAAGATTGTGATAAGTCTTAAATTTGCACATTTATCATACATTTCTTCGAAGTTTTGACGCTCTTTGTGAAGATGGAGAAAGGTAAAAAGTTAACTGATCATTAAAAGGGCATATTGAAGCTCTTTCTTCAAAAGGAATGAGTATCCGTACTATTGTAATAAAGATAGTTAGATCAAAGACTGTAGTCAACATTTTTTTTTATTTGAAAGGCAACTATGGTAAAAAGAATACCGGGGGAAGACCTAAAGCTTTGTCCTTGCGTGATGAAAGAAGAGTTTGCAGACTTGCATCTACTGGAAAGCACTTAACCAAGAAAACGGCGGCAGGTTTAAATGCTTGTCAAAAAACAATGTATAACACAATTAGAAGGTCTGGAAGTTACATTCATACTGCAGAATTAGTTGAAGCCTTAGTTGTAGCTTAAGCCTTAGTTGTTGCAGAAGCACAAAATAGATCGTTCGAACTTCAGCCAGCAAGTAATGGCCTGAGATAATAAGTGGATTGAAATAATTTTTTCTGTTGAAAAAAAAAATGGAATTTGGATTGACCAGACATATGGAAGTTCTATTGGCATGATTTAAGAAAAGAAAAAGAAATATTCTCCAAGGGAGAACAAGGTGGGGGGGCTCTGTGATGACCTAAGGGTGCTTTGCTTACAATGGTGGGTTCAATTGCGTTCTTTTACTATAAAATGAATTCGCAAGCATATCAAAGTGTCCTAGAAAGTCATTTTATACCCTTTTACACACTAAATGCTGAATCTCTTTCTGGAGAAAATTGGAAATATCAACAGAATAATGCACCTATCCATTCGAGTAACAGTACAAAAAATTGGTTTCAAGTCAACAATGTTGAAACTTTGAAATGGCCAGCTAAGTCTCCAGATCTCAACCTAATACAGAACTTATAGGAGGACTTAAAAAGAGTGTTTTATGCAAATGGAAGATATTTTACATCATCAGTATAGCTGAAATCTACAATCGAAGACGAATGGTATAAAACGACCTCAAACTTTGACAAAAACTAGTTTTATCCATGAAAAAAAAAAAAGAATATTTGAAGTAATTCGAAGAAATGGCTCCTACATAAGCTTTTAAATGTTTGTCTTTTTTGCCTTATATTCTGTTTTCTTTATTGGCTTTAAAGTTTTACTCATCAGTAAATATTGATCTGTGTGTTCGATAATATTTTCTGATAATAAAGTATGTACAAATTAATTTTACTGCACTTTTTACGTGTATTTAAGGTTAATAATTATCAATCACATGATAGTTTAATCCTCAGTTTCAGATTTTTCCATTTTCTCAAAAATGTTTACTGGTCTTAAAGTTTTTACTCAGGCTGTAAGGGACTCGTACAATATGGAATCCATCTACCGTGTTACGGGAGGTCTAGTGTACATTAGGGTGGCCCGAAAAATATAGAAAAAAAATTTTGAAGTCGTAATACCATGGAAAAGTTGCGAATTAGGGGGACTAAAAAGATGCCAAAAGAGAAATAAAATAAGTTTATTTCTTCCGGTCACGCATCTCACTAAAGCTTGCCGAAATTGGAAAAAAATCCCGTTTTTAGGGTAATTTTTAAATTTGCCTCTTACTGAAGAAGTAAGAATGTAAGAACTCAGATTCTGAAGTATTCGAACGACAGAAAATAACACTTTAACATTGTTTAAATAAGATATAACATTCCAGACATTCCCAGTTCACACACAGAATCTTCAAAGATGTCTGAAACTCTGACAGAATCCTCAAGAAACGTTTGTGGAGCTGAGTCCAGGGATTGTTTTATAAGAATGACTATGCTGTGAAAGTGAACCATGTCTGTACTTCTCCCATAAATCAAATTTGAAAGTACCTTGAGCTAAGAATGAGTGAAAATGGAGATATTCAGTTATGTTACATGATTTTCTCGGGTTTACTTTTCAGCTAAAAACTTACAGTTTTATCAATTAAAAATAATCTTTTTACAAATATTGTCTAACTTTCTAAAATAGTTAGATTTTAAAATTGTATTCAACAAAGAAAACAACAAGAAAAATTGTAAGTTGCATTTTTTCCGTTAATTGTAGTCTTACTCTGTACGCAAATTTTTATTAAAATCCCATTAAGTTTAGAGGCAATGCCAGACCAGAAGATGTTGATGGATTTCAATGACATTTAAGCATTATTTTTTTGTGCCTTAATGGTATTGTACTATTTGAACCACTCATAATGAGATATAGATTATAATATTTAATGAGCTATAATTTGAGCTATTACATTCAGCACGAAGGAAATTTTAAAATGTTAAAAGCTACCATAGAAATATGAATTTTTTTCATATTTCGGCAAGGAGATGCGTGATTACATCAGGAGAATACCACCCAAAACTTCAGACCGTTAGATCCACAGCCGCGTTATGCCACAGCTCTGGACCTTCACACTTCAGCCATCTACCAATGCTCAGTGTCTTATCGACTGTGCCGTTGGTCGTTTTAATACTGCGCCCCGTTTGTTAAATAAACCATTTCTTAAATTAGAGTTATGACGCAAATGCGCTTGTTACAAATATACACAATAGTGGCTTTTTATAAATATACATAACTACTACTATTTAAGAAGAAAATAACTAAATATCGTACATTTCTAAACCATCCTTACTAATATATACTTTTACCTCACGTGAAAAATTAGTTTGGTTCCTTAATGGTATAAAAATACTGAGAGCAAAACACAATATATATATATATATATATATATCCAGAAAGCCATATGCTTCTATCTTACGTACACCGGTCAATAGAAAGCCATTTTTGAAGATTAGTAATATATAAATTGCTTTGGCTTTATTTTCATACTGGCTCTGACTTGCATTCAGGTGTTCAAAAAAAAATTCCCATTAAGTATAATGTTTCATTGATTATTTCCACAATGGTGAAACGAATAGATATTTAAAATATGGGATGAATGCTGTAGCAAACTGTTTTCGGTATTATATGTTATGCATTTAATATATTGAAAAGTTACGTTTGACCTCCACATGCATATATTTTCGGAAATAAATTTTTAAAATTGTTTCTATCATAGTTTTTTACTCGGAACAGTACTAGAACTTGGTTGCATGTCGTTAGTTTATTTTTATTATCTTTGAAGATTATTAATATATAAATTGCTGTAGCTATATTTTCATACGTTATTTTCAAGCAACTAAAGTCAAAGTGCTTGAAATTATGAAACTCCTCGCTCTTGGATTGTCTCCAAGAGTAAAATTGTATGTTGCTTCTCTATAAGGAATTTGTATAAATTTAAAAGTGCATACTCGGAGAGGAAGCTATTAATTGAAAATGAATATATATGTACAAATGAAAATTTTTGAGCGTATTTAAGTAAGTGCTTTAGGTATAAAGCAGTCAAAAATAATTCCAGTAGACGAATATTAATAGAATAAAGGTATGATAGATGTATTAGTAGCATCGAATCCGGAGCTAAGGATTTTTATTAACTTATTTTCCGCTCTTGGTGCGCGTATTTCAGAAAGAAGAACTCTCATTTGCATATCTGAAGCAACAGAACGCCTTTTGCTTAAAGTTTTAAATATTTTTCTCAACATTCTTAATTTGTGTTTTATTTGTACAGCCGCGCATTGCGCTGTAACGAAAGACAAGTACCGCGAGTCTATGATACATGCTTCGAACATGATTTGCGTGTTTTTCATGCACAGAGAAATAGTTGTGAAAGGAAGAGATCTGATGAGACTTTTAGAGTACATGTCGATATTCTACAAATCACAGTCACGGAAGTTTAGGAAAAACTCAGCATGGCTTAGATGCCACAACATTGCTCTGTTCCTCATTACGGTAACGAACCTTTCACTGGTTATTGCTTTCTCTTCTCCCGAAATGATAACATTCGGCAGAAATGAGGAAGATTTCGATGCGATTGCGTATGCAGTAACAAAAGGTCTGCATACGGTGGAAATATTCTATTTGTCCTTCTGCTCGAATGTTTGCGCCTATTTCTGCATCTACGCCTATATGAAAGAGAGGCATCTTCTGCAAACTCACACTCGCTTTGTGAAGGAAATTCTCCGGAAAAATTCGAACCCGAATCGAAAGATGCAAATCCAAGAGCTAGTTCGAATGCTGTCCCGAGCGACAGACCTAATTCAGGATGCAAATGGCTTACTCAGCAAGATGAACTTCTGGGTCATGGGCAGCATCTTCACTTACATATTCATGGTAATAAGCAACGTGCTTGGCAGGCAATACGAAAGTGGATGGCCTTTGCAGTTGTTCTATTCTATGGCCAACGTCGCTGTAACAACTCTGATATTTAGTAATATGGTGATTTCGGCAGCCAGAGTTCCAGAGGAACTCGAATCATTGAAAATAAGAATTCTCGACGCGATACTCTCGAATCCTTTGTCGTTTACCCACTTGGAAAATGCGGCGAACTTGAACATTCTTCTATCAATGATGGAAGATTTCGGTGCAAGAGTTGAAGCGACATGCATGCGTCTGTTCAGCTTAGAAAAGAGCATCATACTAAAGACGTTTGGTTGTGCTATTACGTATGGCGTTATATTAGTTCAGATTCAATAAGCAAGTTCACGTTTTAAAATATTGAAGTTTTGTTGTCTTGTGCTAAAAATAACAATCTCTTGTACATTCAAGCCTATTTTTACCAATTTATCAATTCCATCCTGCTCTCTTTTCACAGGTTGACAATATATTGGCTAAACCAACGATATAAGTTACATGGGTTTTTTTTTATTCATGCGATACATTTTTGTCTATTGCTTGGATTCAAGAACCTAAATTTTTTTACGCTGCCGAAAACCACCAAACATGGCAACCATGATGCTTAATGTTTCAGTTTTTTGTCAATGTCTTCTAAACTAATTCGAATTTCGTAATTTAAGTCAGCGGAATTAGATCCTTGAATGTTTTCTGATTTTTTTGCAGCCTTTCGTAACAATTGTATACAATGATACAAGTCATTGCTATTGTTATATATTCTATTTATATAATAATCTGAGTATAGTCAAGATTGACCATAACCATATTTTCAAAAGTAATCCGGACAACAAAAATTGAAGATTGAAAAAAAAAATTCAAGTAGAGGCTTACATATATTTATTTAGGTTATCCGTAAAATTCTATCAGAATTTAACAGCAATTCGCAAACATTTGAACAGAATACCTGCTTTTCCTGCTCTTTCGAAAGAGTTTCTGGTAAAGTTGATATCCATGCTTTCAGCCTTGATTTAGCGCTCAGCAGGTCATCTAGGTACTCTTCGAAAAATCCCAGTTCTGTTTCTAATTCACTGTCGAAACACAAATATACTAAACTTTGTGTATTATGTATCACTTTGTGCATAAATAAAAAATAAATAAATAAATAATTGTTATTTAATTGTAGTATTTGGAAGATCTCTTTAAGAATCGTAAAAGTTATAATCAATTGTTATTTAAAATTAAAGTAATATTTTAAATATAAATATGTGCAATAAATACTACTTTAAACATTCAGCAGTAATTAATTTTATTAGTTAAATTTTTCAATAAAAATTTCAGTATGTAAATAAAAAACTATTTTTTATGGCTTTTCAATTTTTTTCTCTTTTAGATATCTTGTTAAATTCTATTTGATATCGTAAATATTTTTTTAGAATAGTTTTTAAATATGATTGATGTATTTTTGTAATTTTTTATTGAAAATAGCTACCAGAATAAAATCTTTTATAGCGTTGTTTTTTTTTCTTCAGTTTTAAATTTATATTAAAAACAAAATTTTCAATTTTATCAGAAAAAAATGAAAACATGCACATTAAATTATTCTTGCATATTACTCTTAAAGTAAAATAATAAAGAATTTTATAATCAATTTTATTTATTTATTACAGGTTTATTAAAGGTGCATTTCATATCTTAGAAATTTCGGACAAAAGTCCTTTTAAAAAAATAAAAATATTTTAGCTTCACGTTAAACCTGGTTGTTTCAGCTTTCTCAATCACTTTGAATTTTGGAACTTTGTTTCTGTCTTACTTTGAACTTGAGTTACAGCCATTTTAATATTAGTCATTTCTTTATTATAAGTTTAGTTTCTGGTACTCTCAAAATGAGAATTTGAAGATGCTTGCTTTATTGAAAAACAGACTAAACTAAAAAAAATTATGATTTTAATGTTGTGAAACTTTGGTAAAATACTCTACAGGAATTGACTTAAAGAATGACCTCTGCTCTGAGAATGTAGGTACATTATTTTTCATTTTTAGTTGTTTGAAACAATGCATTGTCATATATTTTCATGATTTTTCTGCGCAACTTCACTTCTGTAATTTTTTATAGATTGTTAAAGTTTGAAAGATAGTTAAAGTTCATTCCTTTCAGAAGGCTTCAAATGTCAAAATTTACAGAATAAAAATATATCCTTATTCAAATTTGAGTTTTGTTGTTTTGAAAAAATTCAATTTTATAGCAACTTTGACCCTAACTTTGCACGTTTTGACCATAGTAAAATTTAAATATTTAAAAAATATTTTCACGTTTTATTAACAGTTTTTAATAATATTCTATTATGCAGGGTGTTCCTAAAAGGTGGTTCTGCACTTTAATTCTTTATCTATTAGAGATAAGTGGGCAGTGTAAATTGAAAAAAGAAATGTTCAAAATAAGGTCGGAAATAATACTCCGTTAAGAAAAAGTTAATATCGTTAATTTTCAAAACGTTGCACTTAAATTTTATACGACCCCATACGAAACAATTTCCAATCAATAAATGTGCCTCATACACTACAAGGTGACATAAAATTTGAGAACTATACCTCAAAAAGAACTATACCTCAAGATATGAAGATAAATATAACGCTGACTTAAACAACTTTTCAAAGGCTCTCAAAGGGAAAAAAAATCACGTCGAATTATCACATTTCAGAGGTCTTACTGAAATTACGAAATAAAGTCTCTTTTTCCAGTCTAGGAATGAACGTTTACATACAAAATCATGTATAGTCCCCGATCATCTTTCTTACATATCATCTGCGCATTCTTATGATAAAAGGCTCAAATTTGGTACATCACCTCATTAGCATATGGGACACATTTTACTAATTGGGTATGTTTTTGTACGGAGGTTGTATAAAAATTTAAAAAGTGTAACTTTTTTAAAATTTAATAGAAGAATTTTTTTTCTTAACGCAGTCTTATTTCCGACCTTATTTTGAACATTTTTTTTTTCAATTTAGACTGCCCACTTATCTCCAATAGATAAAGAATTAAAGCCCGTTATCACCTTTTTGGGACACACTGCATATGCTTGTAAGTAGCAATTTTTCAAATGCAGTCAAATCTCGTTAGTAAATCACCCGGATAAGACGTCACTCCGCATATTACATCTTCCAGAAGTCCCGACCTTTTTAATACGCCTTTTCAAATATTGTACTCCGTTTATTGCGTCGTTATTTTTTCAACCACTCGGCATAAGACGTCAATTTTAAGAGTACAATATAGAAATTCCGACCCATTTCTTTGTCAAGGTTATCTACGAAAAGCACTTAATTTTCTTTGAATACCACTCTCATCATTTTTCCTTACAAAGATTGTGGTCTTATCAACAAATTATAGGATTTCATCCAGGACTATTCTTCATTTCGATTTCCGTACGATGGCAGATTAAATGGCAGATTGTACGGTTAAATAAGTATACTAAATCATTGTCTTTACTAATAATTTCCTTAGTGTGTAATACTTTTATAAATTTAAATTCTCATCCTACTAGTTTTATTTATTTAAATTATTATACACTTTATTAATTTAAATTCTCATCCTACAAATTATTAATTTAAATTATTATACACTTTATTAATTTAAATTCTCATCCTACAAATTATAGGAATTCATCCAGGACTATTCTTCATTTCGATTTCCGTACGATGGCAAATTAAATGGCAGATTGTACGGTTAAATAAGTATACTAAATCATTATCTTTACTTATAATTTCCTTAGTGTGTAGTACACTTTATTAATTTAAATTCTCATCCTACTAATTTTTATAAATTACAATGTAAGATAATTATAGGCACACTTATGTAAACATAGAATTTCGTTTTGCTAATAATATGAACTCCGCTTAATAAGTCACTTATAAGTGTCCCCGAAAGTGAGACACTTATAAGTGACACACTCAAGTGAGACACGTAGACGACACTTATAAGTGATAACGAGGTTTGACTACATTAAAAAAAATTCACTCCGAAGGTTAGCAGGCACCTTAAGTCGGTTGTTTTCCAAACAATACTCTACTAACTGTTGAGAATAACGATCACAATGCCTGCTGTGTACTTTGATTAGGCGTAAGATTTCAAGCCATGATATTGGTAAGAAAATGGAGGGTACAAAACAAAACGCAGTTTCAAAAAGCGCAATATTCTTACGTGTTCTTTATGTAGGACACCCCTTCATTTAGAGATGAGAGCTCCTCCAATTCAACTTCAACAGGAACACCTATGCCATCGTTCTCGCTTTGCACGTGCTGTTCAAAATTTTTGATCAGAGCTCTCAGACCTTTGATGGTGTTTGGTACACCCACCACAGGAACGGTCGCGTAATAGTTGATCTCCATTGTCGCTTTCTTCTCTAGTTTTTTGTCGAGGGTTTCCAGCTTTCCTAAAGTGGATAGGAAAGAGCACATGAGTACATACGGTGAGTCGCAAAAAAATATAAAGTGCCTGGAAATCATTTGGACAACTTTTTAAGATAACGGTTTGTACATTTTCCCTCTACTTGAATATTTGAATTAAAAATTCGTGTATCGAGTGTTTCTCGTATACTTACGGATTTTGTAGGACAATCAATCTTTTAGTTACAAAAACAATCCGGAAATTCAACTGCTGCCTGCACAGGTGGTTGAATACTAAGGTATTTAATTTTAATAGCGACGTTTCATCCATTTATTTTACTAATAATACCGCACGAATAATAATTTTTCATTAAATATATAAATATAAAGAAATTTTATAAGTCAAATATATTTTTTTCTTTTCTAATGGCGGGCACTTGACGTTTATAGGCATTGGCCACTACTAAGTCTGGAACTACTGGGCTCTTTTATGGAGACACCTAACAGTTGAACCAGCTTTGCCTAGGGACGAACGAAATTACATAGAGGCCCGTACTCGAATCCGTGGTATTGTAGAATGGCTCCTTAACCACTACACAACCCAAGCGGCATAAGTTAAATATAATACAGAATCAACGCATTTTGTAAAATATGAAAATCATTATTGTAAAATATTCAAAAATTAAATAATGCATGTTAAGTTGTACGTCGATTGTCTAAAACTGGTATTTATGTATATACTTGTGTCCTTCAAAGAGTCAGGGGGGGGGGGGGGAATTGTCCTCCAATTTAGAATCTGCAAGCGTAAGTGAGCCTGCTCGAACATCAATAGACTATTTTCAGCTGATGAAGGGCCAAATATCTCTCGAGCATGTCCTACCATACCAAACTGGAAGTTTTTTTTGCGAGGCATTTCACTTACAAGTATTCCTCGAAAATGGAGGTACTTACATTCTCATTTCTAAGATTCTTTTAGAATCCTCAAATGCATGGATTTTCAGCCTACAAGTAGCTTTTTATAATAATTTTTATTTGACGTCTATTGACGACAGAAAGATTACAAACAAGATGGAGAAAGACAGTCGAGCTCAGAGCATTTCTCTGAATGGTTAATCAATCCGAGAGCTGCAAATGCTTTTCGATGAATAGCAGTGATGTTATAAACTTTTGAATGTAGCTGAACGTCGGAAGAAAGTTGCGCAGACCCTTGTATTCATATAAAAATATTATTTCACTCTTAGCATCCACAATTGTCAATATTTTGTCCTAGTTTTATCTTCTCTATCTAGCTATTGCCACACGATAAGTAATGTGCTTCTTGTGAAATTTCGATGTTTTCTTCTATTGGTATTCAGAAAGTTATTTCATATTCAGTGAATGTTTGCCAAATAGATCCTTCAGATTCAATCTAAGTACTTAAAATGTCTGCAAAAGAAATATAAAAAGCTCACTGAAGGCATGTGGCCTTCTGCCAGTTTTAAGTTATTTGAGTTGAACACGAGGGTACAACTCGCTGAAAAAGCTCTTAGTGGCTCGAGGTTCGTCAATGTTGAGGAAGTCTCTGCAGCATTGTTAGTATAACTACGCACAATTCCTCAAGAATTATTTGCCAGTGGTGTTGAAAAGCTTCTAGCGTTTGCGTAAGTGCGTAGACCTCGAGGGAAATTTCGTTTAAAAGTAAACGAGTGCTGCTATTCTTTCTCGTTATAGATTCTTTTTATTTAAAAAAATCCGGATTTTTATTAAATGACCGTTGTAATTAAATTTCTAAACAGTCGGTACATATTTACGGAAAACAGAGCACAGAAAATCTGAATTCATTGGCTACAGTTTTACTGGAAAGGGATCAATAAGAACAAATGCTGCTTACCATCTCCAACGAGGTCCAAGGCGCTTCCCATAGACAACGAAGACTTGATTGTCGCTCGAATATCCTGCAAGTACTCACTTTTCACAGCCTTAAATCGAACGCAAGCAATCAAATCTCCACCGTACAGGATGCTACGAACAAAGTGAGTACCCAAGTACGGTTTTCCCATATTGAACCACAGCGGTGCAGGCTTAGCAGAAAGAGGTAAGCTCTTGGAAACCTGCAAGCAGAAAAAATGGCTACATTGTAGCTTGATGAAGCTGAGAATATTTACTACAAGTGTACTATATTCTTTTTTCATTTTTTTTCTTTAAGTTAATAGTGCTCTAGTGTTTTATCAATACTACAAATCTATTCATTAAAGTAATTCCTTCCCCCCCCCTCTACAAGTAACGTAATTAACAAATTGAATCTTTCAGAATCTTATTTTCTACCTTCATAAGTATAAAACGTTGAAGAAAGAAGTTCAAACATATGGTTACAGGAACCTTTATGTCTAAACAAAAGGAAATTTTTTTCTCACATTAAACTTCCATTTTTAGTACAATTTTTTGAATTCCTGTTTTTATATTGACGAAGAAAAAATTTTAATGTGATTCGCGCAAGGGTTTCCCCTCGGTTATTTATGTGTATTTTCATTTTAAACAGAAATATCGCATAAAGGGATTGTGGTCCAGCTGTGCCACATGCCAGAGAACTATGATGGGCTCGAAAGGGTATCTCTGCCACAGCATCTTCGTGACGAACGGAAGCTAGCAAGTTACAACAAATAACACGTTAAAGTAACATATTTCAATAACTAAAAAAGATTTCGGATGTAGTATTTTTATTCGTATTGCGTTTGGAATTATTATAACTATTTATAGTATAATAGTACACCCGAATAGCCGTACAGTCACAGAGACCGCTGCCCGTGAAACTTATTCTGGAATAATTAGAGAGTTCCACAGACCGTGATAAATAACGTTGCCATAACGTTGTTATATTGTATGTTCTACATACGCATAACATGACGGATTTTATTTTATCTATAAAAAAAACTTAGAATGTTGAAATTTTGTATTTATGTTGTAACATCGAGTTGTGCATCTCCCTTTTTGAACGATGCCGACAAAGGAGTTTATTGTATGGCTCATCCAAAACACATTCAATATATTAAAATCTACGGACAGTCATTGTTCGAGCCATGCCCAAAATTTTGACAACCGTCGAGAATCTAGTAAACGTTTGGCGAAATACTGCCATACTTGGCGCCAAAAATAAGCAACCAAAACTGAACCCAGCTTGGCGATATTGACCATATTTGGCGGAAAATCGCTAAAACTTAATGCTATTGAAGCATCGCATCACAGTTTCAAAAGAAACAAGTTTCAATGAAGTGCATCATAAATGTGTGTATTATAGTTTTCAATTTCTACGAAGAAGTCGTGGTATCCATATCAGAATTTTTTAAGAAGCGCGATGCTGTTTCCTGGAAAATGTCGTGCAAGCCTTACCGTCCTGAAGCTGACTTTCGTAAGAATGTCGACGGAGTTCTCGGCATTCGTCGTGTCCTTTATGTAGGATCCGATACCACGAAACTGAAACTGGCCCGCTTTTATGCCGAGGGAGAGGTCTCCGCTGATTTCCAGCACCTCCTTCACGTCGGTTGAACTCTCGACCGTCTTGTAGCTGGACCTGTAAAAGGACTCCTCGTTGACCTGGGGACAAGAGAGAATAACCTTGTCTAAATCATCGATTATAAAACATATTCCAAACGTAGGCACACTGTAAGAAATACCTGTAAATTTTGCCACACATACTACTGTAAAATAATACAGCGCAAGTGCTGCAGCTTTGGAATACAGCACTGTGTGTTGTAAATCCACTCATAAATTGACAGCCAATCACGAAGAATCTTGTACAACAAATTGACAGTCTACATCACAGCTTGATGGCGTTACGTTTACACTTTACCGGGGCCTTCGCTATTTGTAACGGGCCTGCGCGTGTATTTCGATGAGTCATCCAAAGAGGCCTACGGATGCTCGCGTCTTCACGTATACATCAAGCATTTTTTAAGCTTTCCAAGGCTTTGAAGCGTTATTTAATGTAGTTTATGCCATAATTGTGCTACTAATTTTATTAGTTTCTTTACTATGATACATGTGGACATTAAAGCAAGTAGATGTGTGTAATTTGAAGGAAAAACACAGCAGTGCTTACTGGTTGCTTCATGAGCAGTGCTTCATGATTCATTATTTTGGCTTGATTTTTAATATAGATTAAACAAATTAAGCTGATTTTTATTATACATTAAGGTAAACATATTCATAAATGATAAACAGTTTATTTATACAGATATTTTTATGAATTTCTTTATACTGAATATTTAAGTTTCACATTTTAAAAGCAGTTAAAACCATAACCACTTTTTAAATAAAATTAACTAACAGTTATTAAATTTGCGTTCATTAAATCTTGTCCAGTTAATATATTAACAGAATATATGACGAGGTGCTGGAATAGAAATGAAGATATTTGATATTTACAATTCGCATATACATCATTTAAGTACTACTACAATATTTAATTTTTAATCTTTTGTAAGACGTGGATATTTGGCGAATGTTTACTATAGTTAGAAGTACAACCTGGTGTACTGCATTCCTTTGGCATCTAACTTAAAAATAATGTAAATTAACTTAACGAGAAACATTTAGAATAAATTACTCAATAAAATGTGTCCCATAAATACACTCATGTCCATAAATTAAGGATAATGAAGTTCAGGCAAAGAAAGAGAAAGAAGCAAAACAAATTTGACTTATTTGTAAAGTCTATTTATTAAACAAAAAGTAAAGAGCAAAAAAGATGCTATATGTTTGACATAATTAATAAAAATTGCAAGTTTTACTCCCTTGACCAAATTTCAAAAAAGAACCTATTTACAAAAAACAGTATAACATGGTTAGTAGGATGGTTAATACGGAGTATGTCTCCCGGACGATGCAATACAGGCCTGACAACGCCTAGGCATGCTGAGTATCAAATGATCAATCTGATCTTGGGGAATATTACACCACTCATCAAGCAATGCACTCCGAAGTTCCGGTAGACAGGTGGGAGGGGGTTGACGGGCTGCAATTCGTCGGCCAAGCATATCCCACACATGCTCTATTGGATTCAAGTCCGGTGAGTATGCTGGCCAATGCATACGGGTGATATCCTCCGATTGAAGGCATTCGTCTACAATGTTTGCACGGTGAGGACGGGCGTTGTCATCCATAAACACAAATTCAGCACCCATGGCGCCCCGAAACAAACGTACATGTTGTTCCAGAATGACATCCGATATATGTGGCCTGTCATCGTTACACTCTGAACATGCAGGTCAGTTCTGGAACCAAGAATAATTCCTCCTCAAACGAGCCATCCTGCACCACCGTAACGGTGTCTTTCAATGGTGTTCTCTTGGTGGTAACGGGTACCTGGCGCCAGGCGCGTAGCCAGGAAAATTTTTTGGGGGGGGGATATGAACTTATATGTGTATAAATAGACGGAATTTCATCACTAATCCAAACATTTCGGGGGGGATATATCCCCATATCCCCCCCCCCCCTGGCTACGCCCCTGCCTGGCGCTCTCCAGATGAATGTCCGGCGAGAATCAGACTCCAAACTAAACCTGGACTCGTCGGAAAACATCACACAAGACCACTGTTGCGGTGTCCACAATGCATGCTCTCTACTCCAGGTTAATCGCAGGCGACAGTGAGTTGCGGTAAGTGGAACACATCTGACAGGCCTACGAGCATATAGACCAATGTGCACTAAGCGTCTGTACACGGTCTGCCTTGAAACTGTCGTACCGGTAGCTGAAGAGAGCTGACGAGACATGTCTGATGCTGTACTCCGTCTGTTTCTTTTGGCAGTAACTGCCAAATAGCGGTCCTCATTCGGCGTTGTAACTCGGGGCGACCTGTGCTGTAACGTCTACTCACATTACCATCATCTTGGAATCGTTGCCAAAGCCTGGAGATGACACTCTGGGCGATTCCAAGTTCCTCGGATACTTCCAGCTGGGTACGTCCACATTCCAGTCGTCCGATAATTCTGCCACGTAAAACATCATCCAAATGCCTCCTTTGTGCCATAACTATGCGGTTTTTGCACTGAAAGGCTTTCACAGCGCTTGTGAACAATTTTACTTCTTTGCCACCATTCCTTATATACCCCTCTCTTACACTCTCGTCATTGTGACGTACCATCCACGCCATCTGGTGGTTTCCTGTAATTTGCATATTCTTCTTCAAGATGTGTGTGATCATTCCACAGGTGAAATTTTTATTTTAGAGATCAATTTCTGTGTGATTCTGAATTATCCTTAATTTATGGACATGAGTGTAGTAGTACGAACTTTAAGGGAAGATGAAAGAAATCAAAAGGATTAAGAATCACGTAACATAGCATGGCCAAACACGTTGTTTTCATGCTAAGCTTATGTATTGAAAATTTTACCATTCCCGATATTAAAAAGATTATTAATTTTCGTTTATAATTCCATATATTTTTTTTTCTTCCAAGGAAAAGTATTAATTTTTAGAAAAACATAGTAGGAAATACCACGAATATTCTAATATCTTTTTTTTAAGTGATTACTAACTGGTGCTTGAAGACAATGTTTTCGTCCTTGAATTGCTGTATACAGTGAAACTTCTATGAGCGACCACTTCTATTTAGTGACCCCCTCCAGCAACGACACATTTTTTAAGGCACCGATTTTTTACCCTATCTAGTTAATGTTAAAAGAGCCTCTAGAAGACAGCACACAACCCTCTATAAGTGACCGGTCCCAGTTCCCAGTCCGAAAATTTTCTTGTATTTTACCGGAAGTAAAGTAAATAAAAACCACATTCTAAACCAGTCGCTCTACTGCAAATCGACAGCAGTGCAAGTACAGGTACACATTACGTACAAATCTTGTACGTTAGAGAAGAGACATGTCTAAGAAACGAGTGATTTTACTACTGGAAGCGCACTGATGTGATCGAATCAAACGAAAAAAGAAATTTGAAGGTTACTTTTGGTTCTAGGAAAACCTAAAAAGCAAATAGATTTTATTATGACAAATTGAGAATGCATGAAGATATCGGAATAAATGCTCTTTTGGCAAATGTAAAATATATATATATATGCAGCAGAGAGTGAAGTACACTCGAAGCGAGAATAAAGAATGAAACAATCTGAAATTCCTAAATATTTGATCAAAATTTAAAATTTGTTTACATAATTACTCATGCAATTTATTATGAAAGTACATAAATAACAAAACAAACAATATATTTTAGCACTTTGAATACAAAGTGAGATAAACCAACAGCTCAAGGACTCGAAAAATTTCAGGATACCTCTTCAAAAGCTGCACTAAACACTGTAGCAAACCAAAAATAAACGCTTTCTTATTTAATTATTCTTTATTATATCAATTCCAAGTATTATATAAAAGTTATTCTTTTGTCGCTATCTCAATCGAACTTTGGAATTGAACATAATGAACTCTTGTACAAAATATTAACTGCATTTGAAGTTTCTACGTATACATATACAAAATTAATAATTTATAATTTATTGTACTTCTGCACTGAAAGCTGGCTACACATGTCTAAATCATACAATCATACAATCAATGCACATATCTAACTGATAAATAACATTTTCGACTGAAAAATTAAATAGACAACATCGTCTATTTAGTATTACAAAGACACGCTTATTTACTGTATAATAAATTACTCAAGTAGTACGATTTCAGATGAAAATGATTTAAAAACAGCACATGAATATTAATTCAGTAAATTTGATTTACATACATATTTTTAGAACTTCTAAATAAATTATACAAGTTTACACTTCCTTTACATTCAGAGCAAAATGTTCGAATTTTATGATAAATTACCATAAAAAAAATGGCTCAATCTTCACAAAATGATTATCTACATCTAAAGTTCTTTAGTACGACAAAACTACAAAAAAACTGTTTTAAAATAATAAAATAATATAATATTTATAATACTTATAATAATAAAATAGAACAGTGCTAATCGCGAAAACAGGCCGCAATGATAAACTCAATTTTCGTGCTGGCAACGAACAAGCAGGCCCGGTTGCTAATAGCGACGGCCCCGACTTTACCCACACGCTGGGCTTAATCTAAGAAAGTATTTTTTGCAGTAATAGCTACTTTCTGTGTATGGGGGCACGTACCCCCCCCCCCCCAACTTCCTCAAAAAATCATTTAATTCATACATTTGTTTCTAAAGATAAGAAAAATTTCCCTTTTCTACCCTTGATTTCAATAAGTGCCCCCCCCCCAAAAAAAAAAGAATTGGTCACGCTACGCCTATGATTCTAAAACGATCTCATTGATGCATGTAGAGTGCTAAAAGAAGTGTTGGTGAATTAGTTGCTGAATTTGGTGACTTTTTATTGCATTTTAGAATTTGTCGCAATATCCAGATAATTTAAATTGCATTTTGGAATCTGTCGCTAAATTTAACAACCTCTCTTTGCATTTGAATTTAGTTAATGCAATACATTATGTAAAAAAATAGTTTCAGTGAGTTTTGGGGATATTTAGTTACTTTTTCACTTGAGTTTTTGGCAACACTGGCTGGGTGAGAGAGGGATAAACGCCCACAATTTGTGCGATATCCCCACACTGCAAGAAATATCCGTTAATTCTATTGTAAAAACTATTGTAAAAAGCGAAGGTATGTGGTAAGATCGTAAAACCAAGCGGACAGCAGTTACTAGCCATGCACATCCCGATATTTCTACTTATTATAAAAGATTTTCGTAAGCCTGTGTGCCTGTTTACCAATGGCGTTTCGGACAAATGGTTACACGAGATACACTAAATTTATTAGAAGGGATTATCTAAAGATGAAGTTATGCGCCTTGAAATAATTTTTTCAAAATTCGGATTAGAATTTTTTTTTAAATATTTTATGCGATTTTTCACATTTTTTCTCACCTAATGTGTAATAACAGCTGTAATAGCGCTTACAGCGAAACGATATCATCGGACAGAGGAAAAAATTTTCTTTTAAAAAAAGTCTTCTTTGAATATGTAACATAATTTTCAGAATTTTAAGAAATTTTTAACTAAAGATCACTTGCGAAAAAATTTTTGTAAAATCATTTAAAACTGCTGCATCTTGAATTCTGTTCTGTCTTAACTTTTTAATAATTTGACAAGCGATAAAGCATTTATTTCACCCTTTTTTAAAAGAAAAACGAAAAAATTATATGACTTAGGTAATTTTTTACGAATTTTAAGGCTGCTCAACCAATAGATAAGCAATTGAAAAATTTATAATGTTTCTTCAAACACTACGTTACGATATTTTATAAATATTAAGTTTATACGAGGAATTTAATTTTAAAAAATAAGTAAATAAATAAAGATAGTATTTCAGACTGTAATTCAAAGAATTTCAGCAGTTTTATCCGAATTAATCCGAAGTTTTAACCGAATTTCATTTCTAAAAATCAACTTGCGCTCCTCTCTAGTAATATTTTCAGCAAGAAAAGTCCGTTTTATCGTTTCAATTTTAAAGTTTTTATTTTATTTCTAAAATTTTTCAGATACCTTGTAAAGATTGCATCTACTAATTGTTTACATTAAACGAATTAAGATGGCGTGACTTGTATCTTTACACCTCAAAACCACCCAGTTTTACAGCTTTTACCCCGAGTCCTAAACAGCCTTAATCTAGCGTAATGTTTAGAATTCAACAGCAAAAGCGTCAATAGTTTGACTCCATTATATAGAAGTTAGTCACGATACAAGATTTTATGTTAGGTTACCCACAGAAAGGATTAGAAAAACTCTGTTTTCTCACCTGACTGATAGAGTTTTTAATGGCAATCATAGTGTGAAATGATTATCGTTTATGCTATTGCGTAAATTGCAAAGAATCGCCATAGAATAGAAAATTTCCAATGGGGCCAAATATTTATTAGGTTGTAACGAAAGTTTCCCGCCACTACAAATATCTTCTGAAAACAGTTCACGTTGGTGTGTTTGCTCATATTTTGTCAAACAATATTTATCATTTGAAAGAAAGATACTTGCTTTAGTACACTGTGTTGTTAAAAAATATCGTTATCATTAAATACAAGGTGCCTGAGATGGAGCTATCACGTTACTGGATTAGAAGCATAAGTTACTTCCAGTTCTGTTGCAAAGAGTGCTACAGAATGTCAAAGAATTACGTGTGTAATTTAGATTCTACTGTGGTATCATATGGCACTGTGAAGGTTTGGTACTGAAAGTTAAAAAACGAGGTCTATGATATTCAAGGAGCAGAGCTCTCTGGCTGGCCTACTGATGTTGATGAGGGCCACCTGCGAGAACTTGTGAAAGAAGATCAGCATTTAACCACTTGAGAGCTAGCTAAAGAATTAGATATTAATGCCATGCCCATTAGCCATGCTATGCATCACATAAAATTCATGTACAAGTTCAATCGCTGGGTGCCGCAGGAGTTGACTCAAGCAGATTTGGCGGAGAACTTTCGTTACAACCTGATAAGATGTTTCTTTAAATTAAGTTTTAAAGAAAGCGAAACGAAGATAGATAGTTTTAATATAAGTAATAATGTCTCAAATTTTTATATGGCTAATTTGTACACACTATTCCATATGTGAACTTTTATTCTTCATACAATTAAAAAAAAAAAGTCAAGTTAATTTTGTAAGACAACTAAAAAACAATCAAGATTTAAATGTTTCGAGAAACAATCCTGCATGAGTTATACATTATTTTAAGAAAATGAATAATTTGTTTTCATATAGCGTGATACTTTTCATTCATCCAAATACATTTTATCTTATTCCATTATTTCGTTTTTGTCAGAAACCTTCAAACTTGCAGTCTGCCATCTTGTAAACGACAGCCTGTGATACTATTACTGAGCTGTAGAGCCGCGGAAAACTAGAGACGGGAAAATTTTATAAGGGTTTTTAACGATGTAATTTGAAAAAATACTGTGATTTTGGTACATAAGTACAAATAATCTAATTATGTCAGGCACTTCAAAATTTTGAAACTGTCTCTTTACAAGCTGTACTACATACTGAAATAAACGATAAACCTGTATCAGTTTCAAAACTTTTAGGAAAAAATCTTAAAAATCGGAAATTTTCACAAAACGTGTCACTCTTCGAAAAATCCTGCAGCTCAGATCTATGTTTAAGAATGTTTTCTGAAAATTTCACAAAAGGCACAGCTTTTTCGCTTATTACAGTGTGTAAAGCAGCTTATGAAGAACAATCTGGAATTTTTTGGAAACCATGGTGCTATTAATTTATTTCAATTTGTGTACCAAGATTAAAAACTAAGTTTTTCTTCTTCGAAGAACAGCCTTAAGGCGATAAATACGATTTCTTAACGAAAATCGTAATATGAACGCATCTTCTTATGCAAGGAAATTTTCTTACGGGCATTGTTTTTTAGGGGGAAGGGGGGCTTACTATATTATGAACCAAATGAGTTCCTTGAGTTAAGATTTGTTTTTCCTTTTTTACATAAACGATCCTTATATCATTTTTTTCACATGCTATACAGTAGACACCAGCATAAAAATGATTTTATTAATACTTTAGATAGAAGTGAAAATTTTAAAACATCACCTACCCTCGGATGTTTAATGGCGTCCATAGAAAATATGTCGACACCGACACTTCCTTTTCTCATGTCATACGTTCTACCCAAGATCATTGGTAAAACGTACATCAGTCGTACGATCATGCTGCAACAAGTGAAGAAATAATATGAGACAGAAAATTAATGAACTGGCGTGTTATTAAGAACTACTTTTTCTATTAAACTTTTTCTTGTGTCACACTGTAAGTCTAGTTACTAGGTGCGGCCCGACGTGGTAAGCAAGGTAAGCATCGCATCAGGGCGCCATTTCGCACTCAAAAACTGAGAAAACTTGATCTACAGAATAAAAGGGGCGCCACGTACCCTAGGACAGCCCCTGCTAGTTACTTATGTCAGAGTCAAATATTGTAATTATTTTTTCGATAACTTTTCAATCTCCTATTAGTTTCACATTTTACAGATATATCAAGAATCGATTGCAATACAATATTACTGAAAATTATGTGTAAAGCGTGAGAAGTTCTCTCTCTCTTACAGGATCGGCAAAAGAATTTCAATACAATATAGTCAATAGACATGTAAATAAAATGCACATTTGAAAAAACAAATACACCGATCTCAATTTAAAACCTAACATAAGAGTAGTATCTTCTGAATGTTAGTACTTTATAATCGTAAATACTGAACATTTCTCAGGATATTAAAAAATTAATCGGAAAATGATGATATTTAATATTTTTTCTTAATTTTTCAAAAAGGTTTATAAACATTTTTTGTATTTTCCTTTCTTCCCAAAGTGAATGCCGAATACAAGGCGGAGAACGCGCGAAATGCTTTCTGTGATACCGGATTTGGGAAAGTAACGTCACGCTATACATGGTAGCATTTTGAAGGAGTACATAAACAGCGCTTTTTTTATTGTTCAGCTCAACCGGGGCCATCGCTAAGCAACGGGCCTGCTTATGAGTTGCCATCGCTAAAAATGAGTTTATCATTGAGGCCTGTTTTCTCCAGTCACAGTATTCTATTTTATTATTATAAGTATTATAAATGTTATATTATTTTATTATTTTAAAACAATTTTTTTATACTTTTGTCGTACTAAAGAACTTTAGATGTAGGTAATCGTTTTGTGAATCTTGCGCCATTTTCTTTCATGAAAATTTATCCTAAAATTCGAACATTTTGCTTTGAATGTAAAGGTAAGTGAGCGCTTATAATGTATTTAGAAATTCTAAAAATATGTATGTAAATCATGTTTAGTGAATAATTACTCATGTGTTATTTATAAATAAACTATTTTAATCAGAAATCGTATTTCTTGAGTAGTTTTTATTCTTGTAAATAAGCATGAACGTTGTGATACTATTTAGACAGTTTAATTTTGCCAGTTGAAAATGTTATTTATCAGTTATATATGCCTTGATTATGTGGTTCAGACTTACATCTGGTACAGTGCAGAAATACGGTAAATTATAATTTATTGATTTTTGCCCGTTTATACAGAAACTTCAAATGTAGTTAATATTTTGTACAAGCGTTCATTATGCTTGCTCAATTCCTAAGTTCGATTGAGAAAGCGACAAAAGAATAATATATACTACATGAAATGTCTTTATTAAAGAATAATTAATTCAGGTATCGCGCTACAGAGCGTATTTTATCAATTTTCTCCAATATACAGGATATCCAGAAAACACAGAAATGCGCTTTAATACATCATTTGTTAAAGATTAATCTTGAATTGTTTAAAATAACGTAGGAAATACGACTAGGTTCATGAAATATTCATTATAAAAATGTCTTTCTCATTTGTGTATTTAGTTATTTTAAAGTATATTAAATATCCACTTGTGAAACTAAAATAAGCAATCGTGAATCATGAGAGTAAGCACTACTTTGTTTTTCCTTCAAATTATATGCATCTATTTTCTTTATGTAAATATGTGTATCATAGCAAACAAATTAATCGTGAGTTCGTACTTGAATTAGTAACACAATTACTACTTAAAACTACATTAAATAACGTTTGAAAGCACTGGGAAGCTTAAGAAATACCTGATGTATACGTGAAGACTCGAGCATCCGTAGTCCTCTTTGGATGGCTCATCAAAATATACGCGCAGGCCCGTTACTAATTGCGAAGGCCCCGGCTCAACGCTGTAAACCGATCAACGCCAGAGTTTTAAAACAGCATTTAGATGATTTGGTGAAATTTTTCAGTAAAAGTCATTTGTGATTCTTTTTTTCTTTTCTTATTTATAGACTAGAAATTGTATAGCGATTTATTTGATTATTAATATTTAAACAGTGGAAGTAGAAGTGTTTTATTAATATTATTTTATAGTTATTATTTTTATTTTAGGATAATGGGAATTCACTTTTTTTTTGTTATTTTTTTATCTAAACGATTTAGGGATATTTTATTATTATTATTATTATTTTGGATTAGAGGAAAAACATTTTATGGTAGCTGTGTCACATGCATTGTTTGGAGAATTGTACATATTAAATTATCGTTTGAAAGCAGACGAATAATTTTAAAATTCATATTCACTTTATGCGTCAGTAATTGTGAAAATAAGATACCAGACAGCATTAGCGGGGATCAGCGGACATTTCTTTTTCCCCACAAGTTATGCCCTAATACTTAATACCATACTAATATCATATACAGGATGATTAAATAGTCCGTTAAAAATTCATTAAAAAAGAATGATAGAAAATTGCGGTTTGCACAAATAGGTTTAGAGGATGATCGTTTTTTTATTAGTGACAAGAAAGGTTGCAGTTCCAAATGTTACCGATAGGTGATGCTGACATGCATAACGGCAAGCAAGTTTCCAATAAAAAAATCCTAAATCTCTCTAATCTTATGCATACAAATCGCAATTTTGTATCGTTATTTGTTCCTTTTTAATGAATTTTTAAATTTATTTGATGAACCCAGGATGCGTCAAAAGCTCGCGAAAACTTCTAAAATTAATTTTAAAATTACAAATCATGAAACAAAATTTCAGTTTGCATGGAAAAGATTTGAGAGGTTTCATTTTTTTTTTTTTTTTTTTAATTGGAAACTTGCTTTCCATTTGCATGTTGGCGCCACCTATTGGTAACATTTTTAACCACATCCTTTCTTGTCATAAAAGAAAAAGAAAAAAAATCCGATCACTCTCTAAACCTATTTATGCAAACCGCAATTTTCTATGATTATTTGTTCGTTTTTAATGAATTTTTAAAGTTTTTACGGACTTTTTGGTCACCTCGTATTATATTCATATCAGATTTCGTTATATATACAGGGTGATCAGAATATGAGTATACATTTGAAAAATTAATAATTCACGGAATAATGTGGGTAGAGAGGTAAAAATTGACGCACATGCTTGGAATGACATGGGGTTTTATTGCAACCACAAATAATTTTAAAAAGGACCGACAGATGGCATTTTATGTGATAAGAAAAGTAATGATTAACATAAAAATTATGACAAAACAAATACGATGTTCTTCAGAACAAATGCTCAACATGTCGATCGTCATTCCTCAACAATAGCTGTAGTCGAGGAACGATGTTGTGTAAACTTCGGTAACTACGGGCCTATCGTCTAAACAATCCGTGGCTTCGAACTTTGAAATCCTTTTCTTCACAGCTGAATCTGTCATTGGAGCTTTACAGGTTCGGATACCTTTCCTATGACGATAGGATCGTAAAGCTGCAGTAGCAGATTCCCCATTCTGATAGTACAGCTTCACTAAAAGTGCCTTTTCTTGGTAAGGTCAATATGCTCCGTTTGCGGGCGCATCTGTTTTCCTCTTATTACAGCTCATTTTATACAAGATTCTCATGCAGCGTCACTTGACGTTTTGGTATCCAGCGCCATCTGTTGGCCATTTTTCGAACTTCTTTTTTTAGGTTGCTGTAAAACTCCATGTCATTCCAAGCATGTGTGTCAATTTTTCCTTCTCTACCTACATTATTCCATGAATTATTAATTTTTCATATGTATACTCATACTCTGATCACCCTCTATATAGGAGAGATAATTGCTGATCGTCATCGCTAATTCATCTCGATTAATTTCTGATTTTTCTACCAGACTTAGAAGCCGTAGCATCATAGTTATTGCTATAAATCATTTCTGACACAAATTTCTGAGAGTTTATGCGACAAGAAAGTTGTTTTCCTAACACCAAAGTAAACAACTTCTTCGGATGAAAGTTTTCAGTCTCATTTAATGTCTCTAGTAATTTTAGTATCTTGTAGAGCTGAGAACACAACTTTTATAAAAGCAGCCTTTAAAATAGTTGTTTGGTGAGGCCTAACAGCAGCATACTTTTAAGAATAATTGATTTTATTGATATGTAATTTATAGGGAGGGATGGAACACTTAGGGTGGGAAAATGATGAGGAAAAAAGGAATTTTATCACGAAACTGACTCTTCCATTATTGATAGAGAAAATGTTAGTGCAAAACTGAATTCACCGAAGACGGTAGGCGGAACTAGCCGTGCGCAGACATATTTTTCACTTGATTTGGACAATATGTTATGTTAATACGTGTTATAATATGCAATAAACCTTAGGAACATAAATTCATACTGTCTCCGTCATTTTTCCTAATATTTATGAAAATTCTGCATAAATTTCAACTTTTAAAAACATGTCCCATCCCTCTCGCATAAGGTAGGGAAGGGATTTTTTTTTAATTTTAAAATGCCTACATAATTAAGATTTCAATAATTACCGTTAAATTTATATTTTTTAAACATGTTAAAAAATTTTAGGATGTCATATTGAATTTTTTAAAGTTGTGCAAGTAGAAAATATTTTGTAAGAAATATATTTGCGAAACATGCTCCATCCCTCCCGACTGTCATCTGTCTATTTTATTTTTTTATTTATTTTATTTTTTTACAAATAGCGGACACGAGCCGTTTATAAGTATTGGCTACCACTAGACCGGAAGTACTAGTCGCTTTATCGCTGAGGCACCAAATAGGTGGACCAGCGTTGCCTCCTATGAAAGGACGGACGAAATGACACCGAAACGCGTGCCGAGAATCGAACCCGGACCTGTGTTATTGTGGAATGCTTCTCTAGTCACTATACAACAGGGGTGGGACCAACTTTTACGATACGGGCTTGCGTTACACAGTTACTACAATTCTAGTTTGATAAGAATTTTCTCTGGAGACAAATTCATTTCAACAGCACGTGGAGTGTTAAATTTTGTTGCAAATGCGTTGCAGTGGAGTTTAAAGTAGTTTCAGAATATGTGCAGTTGTGAACGAATGCAATCGAATTTAAATCGAATATGAGTTTATCTGTATTATTTCACTATTTTGTTTATTTTCATGTGTCATTAACAAGGAATCAATGAAAAAACAATTTATTTCTAATTTTGCTTTAAAAAATTTTTAAATTACATTCTTTGGACAT
Organism: Cheiracanthium punctorium; assembly: GCA_038373885.1. NCBI lineage: Eukaryota > Metazoa > Arthropoda > Arachnida > Araneae > Cheiracanthiidae > Cheiracanthium > Cheiracanthium punctorium. Next base: position 157,011 of record JAWZYV010011951.1, read on the forward strand.
AAATGTGCATTTCATTAGTAATAGAAATTATTATTGATAATAAATATTTCTTAATAGTATAGATGTTAATTATGACAATGAACAGACTCAAAAACAATAAAGCACCACTTACTTTAAAAATATATTAGGGTAGAAACTAACGGAAAAATGATTTAAACATGAAGATAATCCCTTGCTCTTTAATAATTATATTAAAAAAATTAAGTTATTGAGAACTTTTTTTTTAGTTTCGAATAAGAATTTCTATAAGTTCCATTTTAATAGAACAGAATGATTTGGTGTCATTACTGATTACTTTTTTTTTTTTTTCAATCTCATATTACGGAAATAGAACACCTGTTTACTATCATGTGTTTACTTTCAATTGAGCTGCAGTGCAAGTCTTCCTTTTCTCGAAAGATACGGTGATAAGAGATAAAATTCTATTGAGATAATGCTCTACTGTCAGTAAGAAAATTTTGGCTATACCAATATACAGGACGGGCATTGATGCAGTCCCAAGAAAAAAAAAACATTTTATTAATTATTTATTTTATTAATTTTTTATTTTATTATTTTTGAAGAAAATAATTAATCCTTGAAGTAAAGAAATACACATTAATCAGATGATTAATGTTTCATTAATTATTAATAAAGTAAAAAATTAATTATATTTTAGTATAATTTGTTAATTGATGATTTTGAAAAAAAACTAATTTTGATCAACAACGTCTTAAGTAGACACTTGATTTTCCATCTACTGTTTACAAAAATCTAATGCCAGAAGGGCTGCAATTTTTCTGTTTGGATTTGTACTAGAAATCTTAATATCCCAGTTTTTCCTCTTTTTTCGACCGTTTGGGAAGACATCCTTTTACTGACAGCATATTGGAAAAGCTGAAACTTGTTCTATAAGATGCATAAAAAATTTTAGCATTTAACAACGTGATTATGAGTTATAGTCTTCTTAGTTGATTCAAAAAACTCCTTATGGTTTTCTTTTCAACACAGTCACTAAATGAAAATGTTTATGTATTAAGAGTTTTGAGTGTCCGCCTCTCCTGTAAATAAAAACGTGGTGTGACGTATATAGCATCAAATAAAAATGTAGGGGCCGGCTTTCCGCCAAGAGTATTCACGTTACATGTGGAGAAAACAGACCAAAACTCTGTTAGACTGTTAGATCGACCGCCGCGCAATGGGTCCGAACGCGGGACCTTCACACTTCAATCATCTACCATGCTTAGTGTCTTATTCACTCAGCCATGGTCGGTCCATAACGAATCATGATGCAATCTACTACTAGCACCCCAGCAAACACGCACAGGTTCTCTGAACGTCTATTAACGTCCAGAAAACGTCTTCTGAACGTTAATAGACGTTCAGAGAAGCTGTGTGTGTTTGCTGTGCACGACTTGAACGATTGCTACTCCCAGCGCCATCTTACAGGTAAATTTAGTTTAGCTCTTTTAGAATAGGTCGATGATCATCCTGTATCCAATTCCGCGGATTGAGCTATCAGCAGCATGGAGGTCGATCGAACCGCCAATTGTGTGCCACGCAGCCAACTTCTTCAAAGAATCAAATGTTGCTAATAGTAAAGGCGGAATTTTATCAGTATTGAACATTATATCGAGTTGTTCTATATCGATAGGTTTAACCGTTGTGTTCGTGAACTCATCAACTTGTACCACTAATTTTCATGCAAAAAACTGGAACATATGTGATTTAGTGGTCCTTGTTTCTTTCGAGTTCAAGAACGACTTCAATTTATTCAGTTTCATTGCTTGAGTGAATGCGTTTGTTCACCAGAATGTCCTGGGAGGAACTTACAACAAACTACCGAAAACTGAATCAACTGGCTCCTGCCGGGGGCTATCGCGATTCTACCAGGCCTGCTTGTGCACTCTGATGAGTCATCCAAAGAACCCCACGGATGCTCACTTATTGGATCCAGCACTTCGATACGTCCTCTAACGGCCGAATCTAACCGACGAGGAAACGTCCGTAGGCCTCTTTCGGAGTGCACAAGCAGGCCCGGTAGAATCACGATGGGCTCGCTCCTGCCTGTAGATTTAGTTTTTCAAATAACTGCACACTCAGCTGACTTTAAGAACTATGATTAATCGGTTTAGGTTTAAGAACTGAGAGTTTAAGAACGCCTAAAACTAAAATTGGTTGCACAAGTAACAAAGATTGAGTATTTACGAACATCCTGAGTAAGTCGAGTGACTCAAACGTGACGTTGTGAACACTCCCTAATTATAACTGGATACTTAAGCTGAAGCGCACGAACTTTATATAGACGTGTTAATCATATATATTATATCGCACATTTGTGTATTTAACGTTTAGGTAGCTTGGATGACTGTTTTGTCTTTTAGATTTAGAGCACGCTTTAAAAATGTTATGCCGGTGTGGAAGTAAGTTTGTATTAGTTCTCACTATTTCTCTTTAGGAATACTTAAAAACAATTATTGATTTAACAAAAAATTTTACTTCATTGACTATAAATGCACATTTCATGTAATATTAGAGCTATGATAGAAAATACAAAATTAAAAAAGTATATATGTATTTATATAGATCGAGTATGGCACTAAAACATAAATGAAAATATTAAAAAAAATATTAAGGCCTACAAAATTTTTATAACAATTAACTGTATTGCTTTCATGTTGGCCGATTCCACAAGGCTTATTAAATTGTAGATTAGAATACATAGTTGATTATAAAAGTACTTTTGAAATTTTAGCGACTATAAATAGGATTTCTACTTAGTTGCTTCGTAACCCCCCCCCCCTTAAAAAAGTAAAAGGTAGGGAAAAGGAGCGTCGATCAGATTTAACGCGGATTTGCTTTCTGGTACATTGGACCAGACGTGAGGTTGCAAACAATACTTTCTAACCAATGCTTGTAACTAACGATATGGTTAAAAAAAAAAAAGTCATACGATTTTAGTACATAAGTACAAATAAACTATTTATGTTTAGCACTTCAAAATTTTGAAACTGTACGAGCTGTACTGCACACTGAAATAAACTATAAACCTGCATCAGTTAGAAAAAATTCTTTTAAAATGGAAATTTTTGCGAAACGTCACTCTTAGAAAACTTTTGCAACGCAGTTCTATGTTTAAGAATTTTTTTCCGGTAGTTTCACAAAAGAAATAACTTTCTAGTTTATTACAGTGTGTAAACGCGCCTTTATGAAGAACAATCTAGAATTTTTTCGAGACTATGGTGATGTTAGTTTATTTCGCTTTGTGTACGAAGACCAAAAACAGGTCCTGTGATAATCAATTTTCAGAAACCGAGGTGTATCAGTAGCCCTGATCTCGATACACTATTGGATGCGATAAATTTGGCCTAGTGTTCGTTGGTGCTTCCTAACTATCTGAACCGATTCAGTTCGGTTTTGAAGTCTTCGATCCACTATTTTCTCTAAGGAGAGGGGGCATTGTTTAGAACTCAAAAGAAATACTAGTCCAGAAGTGGAGTTTTTCTCAATAAGAAATTTAAACGAGTTAGGAAAGATTTCCTTACTTTTGTTCATTTCCATAGATGCTGAGGTAGTTATTCCAAAAGAAATTAATTTTCGAACTCGTACATGTCCAATATTTTGGAAACATAGGTTCCAAAAGAAGGGGGGGGGGACTTTCACAGACTAATTTTATTTTTATTAACAGTGTACTAAAAGGTGGTAGGTTGATTAACCGTATCCCCTTCACCTTGGATCCTCACTTGTAAGTATGAGGAACGTTCTAAAAGTAAATTTAGTCCTTTTTTTAAACATCGCCGAAAAGTACATCATGAATTATTCATCTTGCGCTACACTTCGACATAGTCGCCACAGATTTTGAAAAGTTTGTTGTAGTGTGCAATTAGTTTGAAAAAACCACTCTGTTAGAACTCTGCGTCCTGTGATGCAAGGAATTGTCGCACAGCCAGCTCTACCTCAGCATTGTTTTTGTAAGAGAAATTTCGAAAGTGCGACTTTCAGAGCATCACAGGGCACAGAGATTTATCACAATGGCTTCTTCAAACCGACACGCTACGACAAATACCTCAATGTTGGTGGCAAATATGTCGAAATATAGTGCAAGGTGTACAATTTATGTCATGTTTTTTGGCAATAAAGTTTCCGTGTGGGGTGAAAATTATGAAACGTACGTTAAGAACGTTCCTCGTATTTTGAACAAGCCTCGCCAGTCTTTAATATTCAAAGATTTATCCCTTTTAAAGGTAGCTACTGTGACTGTACAGTCAAGTGCCAATGCGAGACTAACGTCTGCGCCTGTCCTGCGTGCCGCCAACTTCGAAAGAGAGTTCTCCGCTGCGGTCAGTGTGGAGGTGCTGTAGTGTGCCCGAGATGTGCCATAGAAAACTTTGTGTTTGAAATTTGCTCGTGTCCTATGCTTGAAATCAAAGAATTTTGTTGCGGCAGACCTCGCATTTATTTGGAGACGAGGAAAAAACTGTTGGAGCTTTCAAACGGTAAAGTATATCAGTATAGTGAACTAAATATGGAGTTACAGAAATGTGCTCCATTTATTAATGTCATGTTCTGATAATATTTTGACTGTATTTTTGCTATATAAAATGCTAAACCGTTAGAAAGCGCCCTAACAGCAATCCCACTAAATATTTCCAAGCGAAAGCCTGTTTTTGGGACTGTCGTTATCTCGTGAATTCGTTCCATCCTATTCCTGTAGGTTCAGTAAAGTTCTTCTGTAGGGAAGATTTTTCTCTCCTTGTCTACAGTTTGATTCCTAAGAGGAAGAAAATTTTCAAAGACTAGATAACCCGTTATTTTCACAATACCGAAAAAATCTCGTTTTGATTACGTCGTAGAAATGTTAATGAGAAATAAAGGCTCTTGCGTAATACTACTGCAGGAACCAAATCTCATCAAATGTCCGAAAAGTCAAGCTTGGCAAGTTTTTGGTGAAAAATCGCCATATTTGGCACCAAAAACAAGGTCTCCAAAAGTGAAGTCAGAAAAGCGCTTGCAGTAATATTTCTGCAGATTTTGAGAAACCCCTGTTGAGCAATGGAGAAACCCAAAACTCCATATCTTCCGTTCTAGTTAACCTATTTTGATGCAATAAAATGCAAAATTCAATTTTTTGACATGTAGAGTACAAAATTTAAACTACATTTAACCGTTAAAAGGCAGAAAAACCCGGAAATTTGAAACAGTAATGATACTCTTCTAGAAAAGAGAAGAAAATTTGTTTCTGCTTAATTCTTTGCCAGACCGACTGCAAGCTTTCACTCCCAAAACGCGGGTTGAAAAGGGTAAGGACAGCACCATCAAATTTCAGTGGTAGCTAATGATCAGTATTAATAGCTACTTTTTATGAAATTGGCGATTGCATTTTTTGCGACACTTTTCACTTATAAAATTCGAATAAATAATGTAAATAATTTACAAAGAGAGATTGATTTTAAAAATTTGAATAAACATATTGAACGAAACATCAAAACGCGATTTATAATAAGGTGCCACAGATCTAGACCCTTTTTGACGCAGCTGGCTGTGCCGGCACAGCCGCGTCAAAAAAGGGTCTCTAGATCTGTGACACGCGATGAACGTTTCGATCGTCCGCCATCTTGCTGGTAGTTAAGTCGAGCGATGGCAACGGCTGCCCTTTTTTCAGCATTGGACAATCTATGCAGCTGTTCTCGCATTCTTCCTTCTTTTCAGTAGATGTCAGTGCTCTTAAAAATAATCGTGACAATTTTTTACGGGAAATGCCGTGCTAAAAAGTAAAGGATTCCCGTGTAGCTATGTCAGCCGCAACTATTCTTATAGAAATCAAATCTATTCTTCGTGACTGGCAACAGTCAAAACGTCAGAGTTTGGTGTTCCCAGAGCGGGAACACTGCGCGTTAAAGGGTTAATTAATATTGTGACGCGAAACTATTTTATCCTTCAGCAATCTCGGTATTGGTTATTGCAGCGCTTGTGGTGTTTTTACGCAGGTCAACTTTAGAAGAATGTTTATCTCCCTATTCTAAAAAAAAAAAGTAACGAAAAGTACTCCCTACGAAAGCTGCTGGCTGTCACGCAGAGATCCCTGAGAGCGTATAGACTCGGTTCGCAGCGAAAGGGCTAAAAACATTGGACAAAAATGAGGGTCAGGGGACAAGTGCCTTCCGAGGCAGTGGAGGGTACTCAAGACTGTGGTAATTTAATCACTGGTAAAGAATTTTTAAAAGGAAGAAAATCTGAAACACTTTCAGATTTTAAATGCCCACTAAAGTGCTATATATTAAAAGCGTATCATAATTTATGCGTTGTCGCTATCTTTCTTCCTTATTCCATTAAGTTGGAAAGTGTATCATTATTCAAGAGTTTGCCGTATTTTTCTTCGTTGTTTCACAAAACCCATCTTTGGAATCGAAATCATCTTAAAATCGCCTACTAAAACTATTTTACAATCTTCGCCAAGTATATTACAATTATACTTCACCATTTCAAATATTGTTTCGAATGTGCATCATAATCCATGAGTGTGCGTCTTTATTCGGTTGATTCCTACTTTAACGCCCCTACTCTCGCGAAGAAAGCGATAATTAAGCATATGCAGTTACCATGACTAATTTTTGAATTTATCTAGCAATCGTAATTTAGAATTAAAATGGCGATTTGGAACAACATGCAAGTTCGGCATTCCGTTACATTTTTATTTATTTTGGGTGGCCAATTAATGTAGTTTTAATAATTGCCTTCAAATTCCTTAAGTGGTGCGTTTATCGCCAATTTGTTCACTGTAGTTTTTATCTAGTTCTTTTGGGAGCGTTGAAACTTGTGCATAAATCTTTGAGACCCATGACTGCAAGCGAAGTGCGCAGACTTTTTAGGTTGGCGAGAGTGGGGGCGTTAAAATAGGAATCAACTCGTTCTTGTACCATAAAACACATTTCTGGAATCTAAATCTATCTTAAAATCGCCTACTGAAACTGTTTTACAATCTTCGCCAGGCATATTCGAACTATGCTTCACCATTTTAAAAACGGTTTGACATGGGCATCCTAATCCATGAGTGTAGTGTTTTCTTTCCTTGTTCCATAAAACACTTCTTCGGAATAGAAATTTATATTAAAATCGCCTACCAAAACTGTTCAACAATTTTCGCCAGGCATAGCCAAACTATACTTCGCCTTTATAAAAACCATGTGGAAAGTGTATCATAATCTATGAGTGACCGTATTTGTCTTCTCTGTTCTATAAAACATGTCTTCGGAATTAAAATCTATATTAATATCTCCTATTAAAACTGTTTTACAATATTCGCCAGCCGTTTTCTAACTATGCTCGAAATACATTTATTTTATTATAAATTGTCGCGTTTTTCCACCAGATTTAGCGATCAGTTATCAAAAATTGCAAATCTTGTGCGACTTTGAACATTTTATTAACACTCTCCACGTTTATCTAGCAAACACATTTGAAAATATCTTCACCGTGACAGTTTATATGTGCGAAACTCGTCGACAAGATCGCTTGGACAAAAATGCGTAGACAAAATTCTCGTACTGAGCGAAATAGCACCCTAATGCTAACAAATTTTGCTACATTAGGCCAGGACAGTCAACAGCGCCCCCTTTCTTTGATGACCAGACGCCCAATATCTTTGCGTTTACTGCTGGTTTCACAGTCACTAATCCACTTCTTATAAATACTAACGATGGCAGATCCTTCCTACTAACCGTGAAGTCTCGGAGATACTCTTACCGAGTCTTCGGGCCTTTGCAATCTGCTCTCTATCAGATTCGCTTCGATCAACAGCCTTTCCCATCTCTTACAAACGTAAAGTGCAAGAATGATACCTTGCCTTCTCCAGCAACAGTTAAATACCATTTCCACTTAATTACGTGCTCTCCGTGTCATACAGATTCATTCAAAAAATTTGCAAGTGGTCATAATGGTTCGATTTGTCAGTATAGACTGTTCATGCAGTGGACCTAGAAATCTATTCGTATTTTATAACTACGCAAGTAGAATTGGAGATTTTGACAAGAATTTTAGATTTTAATGTCTTGGTTTCCTGTAAGATACAATGAGTCATTAAATAAGATTAAGAAATTAAAGTTAAATGATGCTACGGTATCCACTATACGCATAGCTTTCCAGCAGTTGATTGCTTTGTGATAAATTTAAAAAGGTTGTCCATTCTCTCTGACCCCAGAGCTGCTATACAGTCCATATGCTTTACTCATGACCCATCTTTCAGCGATTTTCTTTTTTATTATCAATTACTCATTAAAACTTGGGAACTGATGGAAAACTCCTCTGTACTCCTGTTGATTCCTGTTGAATTGCCTAAAGACAATTTTATGATGGATGGTTTCAAATCTTAAAAACATAATTTTGAAATGGATACTGCATTATGAAATCTTCTGCATATTGTGTGCATTTAATAATATTCATTACTTTACTTTTGATTATTCTTGCAAGAAGCTTTAAATGATATTACTTCCACACGTAATTGCAGATTTAACGGTGTAGTTCGAAAAAATCGTGCGATTTTGGTACATAAGTACAAATAGACTAATTATGTCAGGCACTTCAAAATTTTGAAACTGTCTCTTTACAAGCTGTACTACATACTGAAATAAACGATAAACCTGTATTAGTTTAAAAATTTTTAGAAAAAAATTCTTAAAAATCGGAAATTTTCACAAAACGCGACTCTTCGAAAAATCCAGCAGCTCAGATTAGGGATGAACGCGAGACGCGAGAATTCTCGCATTGTCTCGCGAGACGAGACAGGCATTTTTTTTGCGAGACGAGACGCGAGACGAGAAAGAAAATATTTTGCGGGGCGAGACGCGAGACGAGACAGTCTTGTCTCGCGCGAGAATTCTCGCATTTTTTTCCGTCTCGCATAATACGATCCGAAAAGCGACAATTTGCCTGAAGCCTCTACCGTTTAACTTGCGTCTCCTTCGTTTTCGGTCCTGGTATACTATCGGCACTCTACAATACGCACAAACACGTAACATTGAAAATTAGAACAGACGAGAGATATACAAAACACACAAAGGAGAGGATAAAGAAAGAGGTGGAAAAAAAATAAAACAAGAGTTGAAAGAAAAATAATAAGTAAATAGGAAAGGCGGTACGGTATGTTCAAATCTGACAACTTTTAGACGGGGCCGGGGCATTAAGTTTGGGGCCCCCCCTTACTATCCCCTTTTTTACGCATTAAGCCCCTTTACTGAGCCCCCCTTTTTTAAGCATTTTAACCCAGTTTTGACCGCTATTGTACTCGAAAATTGCATTTAAGTTAACTGTAATTTTTGTACTTTAATCAAATCGTATTTATCACCCCAAAAAAATATCTCTAACTTGATCTAGTTATAGACAATTAGGCAATACCTATATTATAGAGGAAATTCAGTTTTTTCCCCACAATTACTATTTCATTACATATGAATTTATAATTTAGATAATCGGGATATATATGGGCCCCCTTTTTCTTCAGGGGCACCGGACTACCGCCCCCCCCTTGCCCCTGTGATAATCGGGTTTCGGGTATATTAGAGAGATTAGACGTAGAGCAACTTGCATTCGCATTGATGCTTAGGCTGAGTAGGTTGAAATATGGTTGAATATCCTTGGTTGAAATATCCTTGTACCGATATTATCCTCAAACTTTGCCGCACGTTGCGGCGTGCGTAGGGGAGGGGCGCCCACCCTGGTAACAACTTTCTAGGGGCGGTTAATTCCCTATTGTTGGCCTATTTTAAAGAGATTAAAATGACATTTTTTATTCTTATATATTAATATCGGACGGAAAGAAATGCAAGCAATTTTTTTAAAAATTATAAAAGTTTTGCAAGCCGAAGGAAGGGAAAACATGATAATATAAACGAAAAGAGAAATAATTTTTTTTCCTCCCCATCATTTTATCTTGCAGTTGGGTTCCTATTCTAAAATTATCTTCACCTGTTAGATGTTTTCATTTTTTTAAAAAATCCACACTGGATATACATTAGGGGGATTATGGTTTAATTTTTCTGTAAACAGGGCGACCATAACGACTGTAGTACTATCGCTAAAAATTATTGTGGAAAAGTACAAACGGATAGTCAACAAATTAACTGTTCAGTAATTTAAAATATAAACAAAAAATACGACGTCTATTAACCAACTGAGATACTATAATGAAATCTAAAAATGCACACACAGTAATGTTATTGGAAATATTAGGCAAATAATTATAATTATCGTTAATATAATCTTGTTTTCATTAATATAAAAATTACACATTTTAGACTTGAAATTGACGTTAAAGTAAATAGTAGAGATTTAATAAAGACTAAAAGTGTTCTGTTTATAATTTTTCAAGGGTTATCTTACAACCAACTGAACGATAAGTAATTCTAATTTGTGTTAATATATCCCGCAGTAATTTCAACAGAGGAGATTACTTGAACTTAAAAAAAAAAATCTGTTTTGTCTCATGCAGATATGATTTTAGTAAAATATTCGCTACTTCTCGTATGAAGAGCGGGTGCACAGCTATTTTAAAACAAACGGTTGTCCATTTCATGTAGTGTCGGAGGTATTTAATGCTACAACTTGAACAGTATGATGTAGAACTACAGTATGATGTAGAAATAACACATTTTGAAAGTCGAGAGTTCTCTGCAAACCGCTAAGCTTTTCACTTTTCTGATCGCGAATGACACTGACGTAGTTTTTTGAGTCATTATATTGCAATGATGCCAGGTTAATACTCATGACGCAAACTTTACATCACGAGTCAAATAATTTTGCTTTTAGATTCCACATTACTGGAATTAATTGAAATTACACATGTTAGGAAAATTTTCGTCTACTACAGTGCGAAGAACGGGCACGCAGCTAGTAAATAAAAATAAATACTATATTTTCGGTGTGACATTATATATACGGATTAAATCTCAATTTCTTTTACTTCAAATGCCGATATATGCTGATAGTTATTAATATATCTACTAATGTGGCTATATATGTAAGTAATTGTTATTATTAATATTAATTTTCAATAAAATCCCAATAATAAGTTAGTATAAAATGGTAACGAAATCGGTCTTTAATTTTGCGAGACTCGCGAGACGAGACAGCAATTTCTTTGCGAGACGAGACAGTGTTTGCGAGACGAGACGAGACGCAAGACGAGACGGAGGTGTACCACTGCGAGACGAGACGAGACGGCCCCGATTCTCGTCTCGCACGTCTCGCGTCCATCCCTAGCTCAGATCCATGTTTAAGAATTTTTTTTCTGGAAATTTCACGAAAGGCACAGCTTTTTCGCTTATTGCAGTATGTAAAGTAGCTTATGAAGAATAATCTGGAATTTTTTGGAATCCATGGTGCTATTAGTTTGTTTTTAGTCTTGGTACACAAATTGAAAGTTTTTTCTTCGAAGAACAGCCTTAAGGATTTTGTCCGGAAATGTACTTTTTAAACTCTCTAAGCCTTTACTTCATTAGATAGTGTGTGTGAATCATTAATCGCGCTGCATCGAGTAATTTTAATCATTTTTATTATCATTATTCTTGACTGAATATTCAAGAATATTTGAGACTATGTATGGATTTAAAAGTGTAATTTGTTTATTTTCAGAAAATCCTACTGCGACTAATCCCAGTGATGCCATTTCGTCAGCAGCATCTGCGGAATCAAAATGCCAGTTTCCTACGGACGACTTGCATACTTTTTCACTAAATAAAGCAACTGCTCTTCCATCGAAAACTTCATCCGAAAAAATACTTTCAGTTGAAAAAGAACGAGAATCCTGTTCAAATGAAAAATCTTCGGTGAAAAGTATCACAAAATCGCGTGCAAAATCCTGCAGAATTGATTTTTTAAATAATTCGGTAGCGTATAATCCTAGAGCTAGAGAATCTTCGGAATCAAACTCAAGCGAAGAAGTTACTCCAGAGGATGACTCGAGCTGGGAAGATATTGAAAGAGAAATGCGACTGCAGAAAGATGATATGCTTTTAAAATCTTCCCAGTCAAAGGAATCTATATTCGAGCCCCGGCCTACGGGATCTTCGATCGAGCCTCTGCCTGTGGAATCTTCACTGGAGTCGAGATCTTCCCAGGAGCCCCTTCCGACGAGATCTTCCCAGGAGCCCCTTCCGACGAGATCTTCCCAGGAGCCCCTTCCGACGAGATCTTCCCAGGAGCCCCTTCCGACGAGATCTTCCCAGGAGCCCCTTCCGACGAGATCTTCCCAGGAGCCCCTTCCGACGAGATCTTCCCAGGAGCCCCTTCCGACGAGATCTTTACTTGCTCCTGGATCATCACTCGAGGACGTGCCCTCAGGATCTTACGAGGAGCCCCTTCCGACTGGATCTTTACTTGCTCCTGGATTATCACTCGAGGACGTGCCTACTGGATCTTCACTAGAGTCCAGCGGATCGTCATTTGAAATCTTGCCGGAAGATTTACCAAGTTATACAAGCCGCTCTCCATCCGAGAGCAGGTCAAGCAGATCAGAGTCTCCCGAAATCGTTTCTATCCCAGAAACACATTCTTTGGAGCCTTCACTAGACGAAAGTAAACTTGAATCGTAATTTTCAAACGTAAGACATAAATGTGAAGATAGCGACTAATAAGTACGGCGAATATTCTTAAATACTTTTAACTTTTGTATGTGTGTGATAAAACTACTTTGGAATAAGCAGATTGTATGTAAATGCGTGTTTATACTGAACATTGAGATTTTCTTAAGTCGTTGTGAACTATTAATTTTTACTTTTAAAACTGTCGGAGGAGCTTTATATTGCAATATAATTAGAATTTACAAGTTTTAAGCAATCAAAAATACACATGTTTTAAAATTTTATATTTCCTTAGTTGTGTATTTGCAACTTTAATTTTATTTACAACGACTGATTTTGATAAATCACGAAAATTATACTATTTTATTGTGTACTACATTTTTGGTAAGTTTGCATACTTTTACAAAATTAAATATTTCTGTAAAACTGATCTGATATAGTATTGTGTAAATTTATGTAAGAAAAATAAACGTTTTAGTAGAATATGCATGTGTGTAGAATTATTTTGCAGTATATTCAAAGAATTTTTACTTCCTTGTATGAAGTAAAAGGAAATAACGTGATCACGAAAAATTTCTGCATCCAAATTTTGACAATTTATTTTGACTGCCTCTAAATTTACTTTTAAGGGCGTTTTGGGCGGCATCTCATTGTACACATATATGTATGGTCATATACAAATACATGTACAATCCGTTTTCACCTACAAGTCCATTTTGACTAGTTTTTCCCTGACGTCTTTACGTATGTATAAATAGAACTCGCGAATCTCTCACTATTAGTCGTAGAATGTTAATTTTATTTTTAGGATTTTTGTAACATTTAGTTGTGCATCTTCCTTTCTGATTTCAGTTGACTGGATAGTTTATTTTAAATATGAAACTGTGTGACATGGCAAATTCGACTTGCACTCGATTACCTTTTTCAGAGGATGTACTGTACACCCTCTCAAAGTATTCCTCTCAAAAAAAGTCTAATTTTCTGTTGGTTTCTTATATTAAAATTTATCATAAACACGAAGTTAAATCTTTAGGAGTGTTGCTCATTTTCGGTTTGTTCGGCCTCTCGGATGTTAAAATTAGTCTAAAATTCGTATTCTACGCGTGAAATAATTAAATTTTGCATTCTCTTGCATCATAATCGGTTAACTAGAACGGGAGAAACAGAATTTTGACCCATTGGTTAACATAGGGTTATCCAGAAATCTAGAGATATATTGGGGCTAGACCTTCGTTGACCTCCCTTTCGGGGACTTATTTTTAAAGCCAAATTTGGGGAATTTGGCGTGATTTTTCCAATGGGCCTGTAAAGTTTGTTTTCCTGCATTAATATTACGCAAAATCCTAGTGGTTCAACTGTATTCCTATGACGTAATCAAAATTCGCGCTTTATGGGGATCCTTCTAGAAATAATTCATTCTGACAATTTCTCCTATCTTCTGCGACACCTATAAATACGAGGCAGCATAGACTGAACAGTTCAGTTATCGATTGCGCTTTGAGTTCGCTGCATTACGCTGTGAATTGTGCTGTTCGAAGCTAATATTTTACTTGTTTTAAAAGGTTGTTTTTGAGTGCTGTGTGTAACTTCTTCATTGCTGAGACTTGCGAAAATGTTTACGATTTCCTTCGTAAGTTTCCACTGAATTTTTGCCTGTGGAAGTGTTTTGTACGAGAAATACAGCATCTGTGAAAACTTCTGTACTGAGCGGACTGTAAGCAAGTTACTAGCCGTTAGTGTTTGTAAATTTTGTGCAGCTGATTTTTCGACGAATTTCTAGAAGTAATGAAGTTTGTTTCATCCTGACAAGTGGACTTTTCACTAGAACTTTCTACATACATTAGGCTTAGAACAAGGAACTCTAGAAAAGCAGTTTTCTGCAACAAGGAGGGGACACTTCCCTCGCTATGTGGGATAACGACATTGTTGCATATAGATGGCGCAACACCTCATTCGATAACCGCTGTTGTAGGCATAAAGGACAAGAAACTATTTAAAAAGTGTTTACTCATAATGATGATCACACTCAAATGAACCGCCAATTGAGTTGTATGGTGGGTAAAGCATCGTACTCCAGTTTTGGGTTAAACTCCCGGCGGCCGGAGTTCGATCCCGGCTGGGCGTGGTTCTTATGGTGTCCGTCCCTTCATAGGGGATAAGGCTGACCGCCCACTGGGTGCCCCCATAATAAAATGGTCACACCTGTGCCCGTTATTAACCCTCTGGCTGCTCATCCCGCGATTTTCGCGGGCAGGTGTTTTACTTCCTGTATTGAAGGGAGCATCCCGCGTTTTCAGTTTAACCAGTAAAATAAATTAGATACAGTGTTAGACGTTTAATTTAGGTTTTGACCAACAGATGGTGTTAGTAGTCCACTAAATATTGGCATTTGAAGGTACTTGGTATTTACCGCTCTAACTTCACTTGTTTTCTGCCTTTTTCTAATCAGAAATGGCTGCTAGAAATCGTTTAGCAAATAACAGAGTGTATATTCCGGGTGATTTATGAGATTCTCAGAGAGATTTTAGTTTTGATAGTGATTTAGATTTTTGGGACTGCTCCACAGACGGCGATGGAATCTGACCATGATTCAATAAACCTGCAAAGCGTTAGGCGGTCGTGCATTTTCTTATATTATGTAATAAACGGAAATGAACTGCGATTCAATTGAAATTGTTTAGAAAAAAAAAATTATGTAGTAACATTTGAAATTGGTTTTTCTGATGCTTAGTTTCTCATGATAAAAATCTATATAAAAAATCTTTTCTAGGAAGAATAAATGCACATTTCAATTCTCCAATGCATATAGATTTGAAATATAAAAAAATTAAATTGCACAATTTTTGAAGCTATTTTGGCTCACAAATTGAGCAGCCAGAGGGTTTAAAAAAAAAAAAAACTTAAATGAATGAAGGGACGGACACAATGACATTCATGAGGGGAAATTTTAACGCAGCTTTAAATTCCTGCTAAGCTGAAATTAAAATATTAAATTAGTGTTACATGAAAAACTCGCTAATGAACTCAAAGCCATTTTCTGGTGTAGATGTACACCGCCGCGGCCGAAAAGTTCTTTTTCGTCAACCACGATATACGCACTCGTTCACAAATTTAAACTCAATATTTTCACACGTTTGTGCCCAGATATTTTTGCGACTTTCTTCGATTTTCGCTAATACCAGCAATAATGGATAAATTTCTGGTGTCAACTTCTCGAACAAGGGATGATTTCTTTTATAACCCTTTATAAGGCGAGTGAATGTGCAGAGAGTCGAAAGTACTTGGGATTTTTCTGCCCCATTTTTTAGGGTGAATTCATATATTTTTCCTCTACTGTAATATCCCGCGTGAAAATTGGAGAAACAAGCATTAAACAAGCATAGAAATTTTGCAGGAGAATACATTAATTATGCACAAAATCAAAGTCGGAAAACTACCTGCTGCTTGTACACGGAATTCAACGCAAAAATATATAATTAAAAGCGATGATTCTTATGCTCAATTTTCGAGTCATTATTCGAGCTTTCTTTAAAATTACGAATGAAAGAAAAGTTCATAAGCCAAATATAATTTAGAATCTTGATGTATGGAAAAAGTATACATCCAAAAGAACTAAACAAAAATCAGAAATTTCACTCATGATAATTGATTAGGATGGTAAGTATTCTTACCACGGCCTTATAAAGGGTTAATGTTCCAGTAAGATAAGATTTTTATGTTGGGATGCAGACACTACTGAACTTCATTGTAAACCAGTTTTAGACCGGTTCCAGTTTTATTTACCGACGATTTTAGAACGCAATGCAGACTCGCCGAACGTGACGGTAAATAAGGTGACCGTTGATAAAATTTTATTTACGAATCCAGAGTAGTCATTAGCGGTCTTTCTCGGTCATTAAACCATGAAGCTGGCGTGTATGGTTAGTTCATTTTAACTGTTTATGGAACAAGGAAGACAAATATGGTGCACTCATGGATTGTGATGTAGAGTATTAGGTGAAGTAAAATATGCTTGGCGAAGATTGTAAAACAGTTTTAGAATTGTTTACTTTCGGTATACCCAACATCACACACACGCTGCAAATAAAACAAGGTTCTAAAACAGTTCATTCACCACAACTAAAAAATATATGAAATTATACAATTTCCTTTTTTTAATTTCTAAAATTTAAAATTTCTTGAAGCCAACTAGATTTGGCCTGATCTTTTAAAAAATTGTGATCAGTTTAGTTTAGGAATTAAATAATTTCACAGATTCAAAAAATTTAGGCTGTCTCTTCACAAGCTGTGTACAAATGGTTAATCTATCAGAGTTATGAAATATTTAGAAACGAGTTCGTTAATATGCCTATGGAATATTTAGCTAAATATGTCATGCTACAAGAATTTTGAAATGTTTTTCTTTGTTTAAGAACTTTCAAACTCGAAAAAAATTTCAATATGCCCTTAGGTTCATTGTTTGTAAAAGTTCATTATTCAGATTGAGCAGAAACATGCTGAAAATTTTTAAAACTTTGTTAAATTTGTATGCTTTTTAAACAGTTATTGTTTAAATAATAAAGTCAAATAACAATCCTAATTAGTCAAGAGAAATCTTTGAAAAAAATTAGAATAAATTGTTTAAATGCACTGTTATACTATAGATTGATATAATAAGCGTAAAAAAGAAATCTTGATACCACTCTTTAATAAATTTTTGAGTAAATAAATTACTCAAAAAATTTTTGAAATGAGTATTTTGTTTTATTTGAAAGCAAATACATTTATATTAGTTCTTCTATCTTTTTTCTCCGCGTATTAATCAGTACTTAAAATAAAGAAAAACGCCTTTTTAAAGTTAAGAAGTTAAGGAGACAGTTCATGAAATAAGAAAAGAATAGTACTAATTATCTTAACCAATGGTTAAAATAACGCATATAATTTTCCGATGTACTCTCATTTTACTGAAATTCATTATTAAAATGAGTTTTAGAGGAAGAAATAAAATTTTCAATCTCCTTGGGAAAAGGAAAAAAAAAAAAACCTCTAACTGCTAACTGCTGTGCCAGTTCAGATAACGACAAAATCAATTTGCTGGCCATTTCAGACGATAACCGCTCCAAGTATTTGCCATCTCTGATTAGTAAACGCCCACGTACCGAGTGCGAAATCGTAGAACTCCAGAGCTAAGCGTTCTGAGTGGTTTATTTTTCGATATATCCATATAACAACCAAGTCGGAGTTATGTTTGCTTTGGTACGTAGCCACAAGTGAATAGAGAAAAAGACCGTCAATAAAAGTGAATCACTATTTAATGACCGGCCATCTATATCTATTTTATTTTATTAACAGATCCATAAAAATTTCAAAGCCCGGTGTTTCTGCATCCCAGCCTTAATTTATTTTTTAAAGTAATTTCAAAAATACTGTAAAATCTCGTTATAATGAACAAAACTTTAATGAATGTTTCAGATTAAAGAATAAAATATTTTTATTAAAGAAAATCATTAGAACTAATTAAATCAATGAAATTTCACTTTGACGAATATTTCAGAATTACAGGTTTAATTTTTTTTTCCCTTGAAATTCGTTACAAAGAAATTTTATTGAAGTCCTGGGTTGACCCCCTAAACATACGATTTTATCTTGAGATTGATTTTTAAAAATATGGTAAGCCTACTTTTATTTAACATTTTTGGAGACCGATAGCTTGGAGGTTAAGATCCTTTCCTACTTATTCTACTTATCCTAAGCATAGGCTCGTGGATTCGATTTCCACTTAATCTGGTTCTTTTCTCTCTGTGCTAGTAAAAATTTTCAATGTGTCGTGGTGTTTATTCGACGAGCTTTTATAAGCGGATTCTCGAAAACCTAGCATACGGTCCGTAAATAAATGTTCCACACACAACAATTAACATCTTCTAAGGCAAAGGAATAAAATAAGGAAACATGACTAATTTATAAAAATCGTTGATAGTTTGAAACAAATACGAAAAAATGCTGGGAAATGTTTTCTCCAATTGCTTTTTTTAGACTTAAGGGATTCATCTGAAATAATGCTGAAATTGGAGATGGTCCCCATAAATTGGGGACGTTTGGTCACCTTACCCTAAATCTATGTTTTGAGCGACGTTTAGACATTTAGTATGTTCCCTGTCCATTACTACCACCAATAATGTATTTTCCTATCACGATTTTGCCATTAATAAATTTGATTTCTTCAAAATGCTTATGGGTTAGGAAATGACGCATGCGAAAACTTCTCCTTTTCATTCCACATATTTTTCAGAAAAATGTACCTATTTTTCATGCAATTGATGTCGGAAAATTGCCTGTCACTGCAGTCATCAGCACAATTTGGGGAATGAAATATTTGCACGCTTCTTTGTTTCGAACTATCTCTGAACAGACATATTAGGGTGGGATGAAGACTCTACTGACCGTCATTGAATGCATTCGTATACGACAAACTTGTTGCACGAGTTTTCTTAAGAAAACGGGAATGCGGGTGTTTAGACGCAACGCGGGGTTGCGACCCGGGGTCGAGGGTTGCGGTTTAGTGCTATCAGTGGCTATCAGTTTCTTTTGCCTCAACGAACAACTTCAGTTTATTTAGTTTCGTCACCTTGTTTACATTTCACGTTTGTTGTTATTTTTGCTGAGGAGAGTTTTTAGTACACCCTCCAAAAAGAGTATTAGAGTAAGAGATAAATTTCCTACGTTGGTTTCGTATATTAAAAATTATTTATCATAGAATATGAATTAGGCTATGTATAAATATGACTTTCCATATTTCTGTCAAGATGCGAGTTTTTCAAAAACTCAATTATTATTTGCAAATCTAAAATAGGAAATGTATCTCTTACTCGAATACTTTTTTGGAGGGTGTGCATACTCAATATAAAATCAACAGGATTTCTAAAAGAAAGAGTGGCCACAATTGAAGTGCACACATCAAAATTTAGAAATTTCAACTTAACCCATTAGCGCCCAACTTTTTTCAGCACATTCTCAAATTTATGTTGACGCCAGAAGTGATAAATAAATTTCCGACATTTGTGTGGTATGAAGAACGTAAATCTTTTTGTTAGAATGCGAAAAAGACAGGGAAATATCATCATTTAAATTTGTTATCGCTGAGTATTTTGTGGAAATCAGATGTTGTATTCAAGAAATTAAACTAAAAATAAACTAATGGTTAAATATTTGAGTGACTTACAAATTTTGTGTCGGTCTAAAAATAGATCGCTGGGCGTTAATGGGTTAAACTTGCATTTTTTCAAAAGTATTTAGCAAGAGAAATTCAGATTTCGTTAATTTCGGTTTAAATCAACATCAATCTTAACTCTAAACATAAGCATTTTGAATTTTCTAAAATGAAAAATACAAGAAAATGATTACCTTTGAAAAATTCTGTATCTTCGTTGCAGTTTCTGGCAGCTTCAGCAAACGTAAAATATTTTTCATAACAACGTACCATGCAACATACTTTCCGTAACTACGGACGCCATTCATAAATACAACGTGCAACAAGTGTGTCCTTTCAACAACTGGATGAACCTGCTCCGTTCTCAGTTTACTTAGTTTGAAATTAACCGCACTCAGTTTTGTATACGAACGCTCTAGTTTATAAACTGAATGCACTCAGTTTCCTTTACGAACACCTCAGATGGAAACTCGTTGCACGAGTGTAACTCGTTTGGTGTTTACGAATGCGGCCATTATGAACCAGTTTACTGACCGATTCCAGTTTTATCATTAGTTTAAAAACCGAAATCGGTCAATAAAACTGGTTTATAATGACGATCAATAGATGCATTCCAGTCGTTGGCAAATCTTTGCAAAATTCTAACTGCAACTTTACTTCCCAGAGTTAAATAAAAAATATCCGCAAACTTTAAATGTTGTTAGTCTTGAAGGTTTCACATCTTGCCATATTTTAATTTCCTAGTTACGGTACTTCATTCGATTTTAGGATTTTAAAATTTTTAATCTGCTTTGGAATTTCATTTTTATAAGAGATTGGTAAACATGCCGTGTCCTTGTGGAGGTAAGGATAAGGCTTTTAACTTATGATTATCAATATTAAGAACTTAATACAGGCAAATCTTGCTAGTAAGTCACCTGAATAAGAAGTCACTTCGCATATTACATTATCTTTCCCAACCTTTTAATACGCCCTTTCACATCTTGTACTCCGTTTATTAAGTCGCTATTTTTTCAATCACTTTGCTAAAGAGGTCGCTTTTAAGACTGTAATATACAAACTGTCTCATTTCTTTGTCAAGGTTATGTACCAAAAGCACTTTTTATGCGAGCACTACTCTCGTCGTTTTTTCTTACAAAGGTTGTTTCCTTATCAACCAATTATAGGAATTCATCCAGGACTGTTTTTCGCTTCAACTTCGGTACGATGAAAGATTAATAGGACAGATTTTACTGTTAAATTATAAGTACTACGTACCGTCTTTAGTTTCCTTAATTTGTCAACCATTTTATAAAATTCTTATTCTAATTTGTATAAATACATACACCCTTATTGTATAAGCATTTACAATTTCGTTTTGCATTTAATAAACTCTGCTTAAGTTGCTCCACTTAGCAAGTCACTAGCGGACCAGAGAGTGATATACTAACGAGGTTTGATTGTATCGTATAAAAAAATTGCTTATTTTATTCGAGATGGCATAAATGTCTCCACACACGCACACACACTCACACCAAAGAATGTAACAATGTGATTTAGAGTGGGGATTATTAAACCTTTCGGTAACTCTATAAATCATTTTTAGTTATAATCTCTGACTGGCTGCCTATCTGATATTTAAAAAATATACCTAATATAATTAAATACGGTTGAAATCGTAGGTTTTACGTTTAATAGAGAAATTTATTTCCATGACAGCTGTGACTCTGGTTCGCATTTAAAGAGGATAATGTATTAAATGATTGAATATTTATTGAGAATTTCTCGATTTTAACTTAATCAGGCGTTTAAAAAAACCGCATTGAAGTTTAAACATTTGTATCATTTAAAGCAGGACTGTGCAATAGTGTATTTTGCAATTGGCGAACTCTGTATTGCAAATGTAAACTCGTTTCGAGCCATCCAGATTTTTTTACAGGAAATGAAGGACTTTTATAGTTTAATTTTTGTGCTAATTTCTTGAATTTTGTCATTTTAGTGCAAAATTTCGTTCCCAATCAAACTTCATCACTGCTTTATCCAGGCGCGTAGCCAGGAAAATTTTTTGGAGGGAGATATGCGCCTGAAAATTTTTTCGGGGGGGGGGGGCGATATGAACTTATGTATATAAATAGACGGAATTTCATCACTAATCCAAAAATTTCGGGGGGGGGTATATCCAGATACCCCCCCCCCCTGGCTTTACCTGAATTTCGGGTATTTTTTTGTTATTAAAAAATTTATTTGGATTTAGTTTTGCTGCAGGATGAAGGATTTATTAAGTTTTGCAACAGTACGAATTCATCATTAAGGTTCCTAAGCATGCAAATAAAAACAAAAAGTTATATAAATCTGATTTACTAAAATACCACCTTATTAGAAAATAAAATTTTATTGTAAATACACTTTGATTAAACACCTTGATCATTTGTGAAACTACAGACGGAGGATATTTCCATCCTCGGCCCAAAGCTCTTTGAAATCATTGTCATCAGGCTCCGACACCTTCAGATCCGTCATCTTCCTCTTTCTGAAGTAAACACTCATTAAATTCAAAGTTGCTCCCCTCCCTGTATTGTGTACCAAAGTGTTTGATCAATAGACGATCAATATCTTGTAATCTGGCAAGCTTCAGTTTCTTTCCTAGAGGATGATTCCGGGATGAAAATGAGTAATTTTTCTTTAGAATATTCCTGGGTTGTCCCGCGTCATCATTGTAGGAAGGCTCTCCTCCAAGGGTGTTTGTCTTACCTTTGGTGAGGATCATTGGTTTCCACTGTTGGAAAGCAAAATGCCAATTTCAGCTTGGCCGCTGTTTTTTTTTCCAGTCATAAACTGGACAACCTATTCTTAGTATGTAGGTAGTCGAAACTCTGAAAATGTTAATGTACTTTTCTGGTTCTATGATCATTCCTTTAACCCTTGGTTTACTTTCAATAGCGCCAAAAACCCTGGCGGTATGAACGAGTCAATTCGAATGACAATCGGGAAGATTGGTTTTCTTTTTTACATTCTCGGGTGCTTTTGAATGGAGCCGCTTACCAAGCATACATGAAATCGCATCCCATGAAAGTGCTTCCATTCTGATAACGTTTTTATATATAAAATCCGCGAAAAATATCGATAGAAGGGTGGCAGTAATAAAAAGAACAAGTAAGAAAAAATCTGGATTTAACGAGTTTTGCTGCCAAAGAACGTTCCCTGATCATGAACAGCTGAGGATGTAGCGAGTTTTGATGCGGGTCCAGTCAAATGGATAAAACGAATTATGCGGTAAGCAAGATAGATTTACAGAATGTTACAGCAGTATAGGATTTTCGGAGCTCCCTTTCATGGTTTAGATTTTCTTACTGAATTTTTTTAAGGGGAATGCACAAAGGTGGATGTAAAGAACAAAATCGAGTTATAATCTCTATTTTGAATTCTTTGGATTTAACGACTTTTGCATTCGAGGGACTCGTATGTTTCCTAAACTTTGAACCCGCCCTCCTACTACTGTCTGGATTCTCCCTCCGTTTTTTACTTTTTCAGATTAAAAATAAAGGAATGAGTTCGTCGGCAGCAGCAGAAGTCCATGATGGACTTACGAAGATCGAACTTTTTCAATTGAAACACATGTACAGATTGATAAGCACCTTTTTGTGAGCTTTCAATAAGTTTTAATTACTTTGAACATTATCAATTGTTCTAGAATGGATTGCGTTTTACTTGTTTTCGGTATTTTACGCAATTCAGACTGGATGTTTTGCTAGTTTTCAGAAGAATTATGCTAGTTCTATACGAAGGTTTTTTATTTGTCCAACATTAGAAATTTTTAGTTCCGTAGATAGCAAATAAATGTTAATTTCAGTTTGTTTACCCTTTTGCATGTCTAACTACACTAACTTCAACAAACAGTCATAGATGGCCATTTAGTTTTTCTTTTCGAGGTATGTTCGAAGGGTTTGTGCAGAGGTTATGTTTGTAGACTTTAACAGAATTGTTTTTCTGAGCTAAAAAATTTGAACCGCCTCTCCAAAAAACTCTGTATTTTAATGAATATTTAAAATTTTATTCAAATTTTCACTCATTAAAATACTTAAAAATTTGATTAAATTTTCAAAAATATCGGTTAGCTATCTGGACTATTCTAGAAATGCGCTCTTATGTTTTAACATTTTCATAAAATTTTAATTTTAAAGATTTACGAGTGAAACTTTCATATGTAGTTCTTTTAGTCATTTTATCTAGACGTCAAAGGGCTTTATGACGTCAGTTATTAGACACTGGGCTGTTTAGTTGCTTATTTATATTTTGGTTTATTTGGTTCCATGCCATCCATTCTTAGTTTTGTTATTTAAAAAAAATTAAATATTTTAAACATGTACCTAAATCAGTTTTATTATAAGCAGTTGCATCTCTTCCTGGCACAATTCCAAAATGATCATACGCAATACACGATAACTAATTTAATGTTTAACAACGTAGCACTCTGAAACACATTTGATTTAAAGTATGCTGTTAATAAGTGAAATTTAATTTGTTTCAATAATATGTGAAAACTTTTCTCTTTTTAGAAGACTCTGGTTGCAAATGCATAAAGAAACCTTCAAAGAAAAGAGATTTCAGTCGGACTAGCACGGTTTGCCGGATTTGCAAGCTTCCAACACCAGCAAGAGTTTTAGCAAGTGAAGAAACTATCGCAACCGCAGAAGGTGAATCTTGTACTTGCTTTATGCCTTTCATGGGTTCTTCTAATGAAGTCACTGGTATGTCTGCTAGCATATCGGCTATTCCAAAGATTGATTCGCAAACGTCTGCAGCTGAAATGCCAATCGGCAATATCGCAGAATCCGAGAAAAACAGTTCGGAACGCGACCATAGCAATAGCTCAGACCTATATGCAGTATCTTCAGGGGGAAGTAGAGAAAATGTCGATCGCTGGCGTGATGTCGTTTTGAAAACCGAAAATATCTTGAGCAGTAGCACAAGCGAAGAAGAGACTTTGAAGCTGCGTAAATCCTCAAAGCATAAGAATGTTGCTAGATCAAAAGAACACGAAAGTGAAGTATCGGACCACGGAAGAGCGAAAACCGTATATATAGAAATAATAACTAATGAATGGCCACCGAATCTAACAAATACGAGTATAGATTTTTCTAATGAATCAACAACAGTGAATGGATCTGCCGGACAAAGAGATGTACGTGCAGATGTAATATCTAATGAACCAACCGAAGTGAGTGAATCTGCTGGACAAAGAGAGATAAGTGTAGATAAAATATCGGATGAACAGAGAGAAGTGGGTGAATCTACTGGACAGAGAGATGAAAGCGCGAATAACAATCGGCGAGAAAATGAGCCTGATAATTCAGGAGCGCTTTCCACACAAATTCAAGCAGACCCCAACCAACGGGTTTACCAAGTGGCTCAACAACAGTTCGCTGACTGGCAACTACGAGCCACTGCACTAGCTGTTCAAAGTCTCAAACCATGCTTAATCAGATACTTTCGTCCCCCTACATTACCTCAACCTCAAAGGGGAGCAAACTTGGGTTTTCCGTCGGTTGGACCATTCTTTAGCTTAGTTCCTCCCAGGCCTTCTAATAGACCGAGACAATCTTATTATTTTCCCCCACAGAACATACTTGTAAATCCGCAACTGAGACAAAATCGCCCAACACTCGAAGGATCGTCTACCGGCGGCAGTCCCAGATTACGAAGTATACTGAAAGTGAAGGATTGGATTAAAAAATTAGATCCATCTCCAAATTATCCAAATGTAATACAGCACATTTCGGATCAGGAGGATGAACAGCAAGCCAGAGTAACCCAGGATTCAGATGCAATACAGTCGGTTTCAGATCAAGGGGATGATCTGCAAGCCAGAGCAACCCAGGAGCCAATACCTCCACTTGAGGCGGTATTGGATAGAGGGACTGCAGTCCATAGAAGGTTATCATTCAGTTCCACGACGGACGAAAGCTCTAACAATGCAGGGCCAGCTGAGCAGCGCAGATACTCCCGCCCAAGACGGAAAGTAGCAAAAAAAGGAACCGATCAGTTCAATAAAAAAGAATAATGGACACTCTTTGACAAATATTAGTCAATCTTGAACATATTACTCTACAGTGAATTTCAAATACTATTGTGAAATGACAAAGTGGATGCAGTTACTCACTCAAGTTTTTACTGTTTTAGTTTCAAATTTTAAAGTTTAAAAGGAATTGTACGAAGTACTTTAACTGATACCTTGAAGAAAAGCTGAAAAATGTTATTTTGTTCTGTGTACTTTTTTATGAAATAACCTTAAATTTCACTGAATATTTTAGTTATAAAAAATATATTTTATCAAACATCCTAAAAATAAATAATTCCATTTCATAAATATTCGTTGAATGAAATGTGTAACCATTAACTGTAATATATTAATTGAATAAATTTTGTTAGCTTTGATGTTTTTTCCAAAGCTTCCTTAAGTTTTCAAAACAATTCTCCACACCAAATACTTTTAATTTGTTGGTTAGAAGTCTGAAAAATATCTTACTATTGCTCTTTCATTCTTTATAGAAGAAAATGCGAAAGGGATTTCCGTTAGTACAAAGATGTTTTTATGAATTAGTTCCATCCAATTATGCTTAGTTGATTGAAAGTTGTATTAAATACAAAATGCACATCGTCCATAATATCGTACTATATAGTAATGCTGATCCCTGACTCGGTGGTTCCGTAGGAATTCAGATTGAACCACTCGAAGATAAAACTTGTGCAGTCATTAATCCAAACAGACTTGAAGTTATTGTCTGAAAACGTAGTAAAATCTACAGTTTGTACGCTCCGCTTGAAATTTTTCATAATTATGTATAAAATTAAAGAAGACAAGCTGCACTATTTCAAAAATCGGAAATTCCGACCATTATCCAACTTCTAAACGATTTTTCGCTATAATGGTGGGAAATTATGAAATCATTATTTCTTTCGAGAACTTAATTTTTTTATACATTGAAAATATTTTTTCATGTTATGCATGCTAATCATAACCATTAATTTAAAAAACAAGAAATCATTCACATTAATAAAAACAAATATTCAAGAATTTGAATTTTATATAGGGAAATTGATTTATGCAATCTATAAGTAAAATGTGACAAATACTTTCTAAGGTCACCCTTTTTCATCAGCTTCTTTATTTCTATTCTTCATGCATAAATATGATTTTGAATATATTGCTGATTAATGTCCACTTCGGACGCATTGAAGCTTTCGGTTCTGTAATCGATGAATATTGTTAATTTCCATAAACTATTTGAAAGATCTAGCCAAGCATTTCCAATGTTAAGTCCTAGACTATTAGGAGGATGATCTAATAAAGCAAAATTGTGTTCTTCAAACCAGTTGTTTATATCATTTGAAGCATGAATACGTGCATTATCCTGCATAAAGACGAAACTGAAGCCATCAATTTCCCATGCAAATGGTAAAAGGCAATTTTTTAAGGTTTAGCTGTACTCGAATGAGTTCTGCCGACCTTCTAAAGACAATTTCACTTCTTCCATTATAAGCAATTGCTGGGCAAACCGTCAAACCTACTCTACCAAAATTTCTACTGAAGGTAAATTGTGGTTCTTTCAGAGATTCCTTCAATACAGAAGCGCCGGAAGGGATTTTTTCTGGGGGAGCAAGCTGATAGTCTTTCAAAGGTCATTGCTCTGAGCATTGGCCGGACTCCGCAGTCACCCCGTACACTTTTAACACGCATTGTAATATTGTTGCAATCCCAAAAATGTGATGGATCAGATTTGATCTGCCTGATCTTCAAACATACTACTATCGTCGCAATTCTGATGTTGGAGCAAATGGAGCCTTGGGTGTTACCGGATTTATGTGCACCTTCTGACCTTCAATGCTTATTACAATCCCAATTGCTCAATACTGCTGTTGATTATAGCAGACTGCCCATGGATTCTGGAGACACTTCCTTCAATACACACAATTATCATTGTAATCCCTATAGGTTCTAACAAATGGGGTTAAATCTCTGCCCAAATCAATCTTTCGACACGCTATCGTATTCTATTCTATTGTTGCTAAGGGCAGGGGTGCTTAATTCTGGGGACACTTGAAGTGTACTTACTCACTCTGTAGGCTTGGCTATTTTGTGGTTTTGTCCGTATTTGAGCTCCCCCTGTTCTTAAAAAAAAAACATTTCGCACGACACTATATAAAACTTGGTTGGTGTATCAGCAAAATTTTCGATAAATTCTGGATTTCGAAAGGGGGAGGCAGTATACTTTAAACCCCTCGCTAAAAAATCTAAATATCAATTGCGACAGCTAATTTTGAAGTCATGCTTTGAAGCTTTGAAGGGGAAATTGCGGTATCAATTCGATTAAAATAATTTTTCTAGATTACCCAGTTAAACTTTTTTTTATAAATAAAACTATTTCCTTTGTATGAAGTATTGATATAAAAGGGCTGTTCTCAAAAAACGCATGCGAAAAATTGCCGCAAGTTTCCAGAAGAACATGAAATCCCTTTTTTATTATATACCGAAATCGAATATAAAGTTATTTAAGTGGACGAAGATTAAATACAATGAGTGCAGCCATATTTTTGTAAAATTATTTTGTTCTAGGGCCCGTTGTACTTGGCTCCAAATTGGCCTTTATCTTTTAGTTTCCTTTATACTTTACGATTAGATTCAAACAATGTCAAATAATTTATTCCAGGAACCCCCCCAAATATTTATTCAAAAATTCCCCATTTACAAAAATTAACAATATTCTTTAAATATTTTAAAGAACTTTTTAACTCCTCATTTTAACCCTTTGAGGCGCAACCCTTTCCCAATGCTGAAAAAAGAGCAGCCGTTGCCATCGCTCGACTTGACTACCAGCAAGATGGCGGACGGTCGAAACGTGCACAGCCAGCTGTGTCAGAAAAGGGCTCTAGATCTGTGGCACGCAATGAACGTTTCGATCGTCCGCCATTTTGCTGGTAGTTAAGTCGAGCGATGGCAAAGGCTGTTCTTTTTTCCGCATTGGGCAATCTATCCAGCTGTTCTCGCATTCTTCCATTTTTCAGCAGATATCAGTGCTGTTAAAAATAATCGTGACAATTTTTTACGGGAAATGGCGTGCTAAAAAGTAAAGGATTCTCGTGCAGCTATGTCACCCGCAACTATTTTTATGGAAATCAAATCTATTCTTCGTGACTGGCAACAGTTAAAACGTCAGAGTTTGCTGTTCCCAGAGCGGGAACACTGCGCATTAAAGGGTTAAGAAGGGAAATCTTAGTCCTGTGCAATAATTTCAGGGACGCGGGTATATGCGGAAGGCCGAAAATGACTGTAT
The DNA here is from genome assembly GCA_038373885.1 of Cheiracanthium punctorium. Classification (NCBI taxonomy): domain Eukaryota; kingdom Metazoa; phylum Arthropoda; class Arachnida; order Araneae; family Cheiracanthiidae; genus Cheiracanthium; species Cheiracanthium punctorium. The sequence continues at coordinate 186,059 of JAWZYV010011951.1, forward strand.
CAAATTGTAAGCTAAAATTCAATTGTAAACTAAATATCAAACTGTAAGCTTCGTAAAGGATCTCATTTCGGGGGGGGGGGGTAGCCCAAGGCAATTTAGAATGTCATAATTTTTGGCCGGAAACGTAGTCTTTATTTATCTTTTAAAAATTCGATCCTTTTTATTTTTTTATTTTTAGAATTTAATGTTTAATGATATTCAAAACCAAATCTCACAATGAAATGAAAATTAATCTAACGAAACTTGTTTATTTGTCAACGACTAACATTCTAGCTTCTTTTGCAATAATTATAACGTCTAGAAGAAAGTGCAAAATAACCCGCAAGTTCCAAACAATGTGGTCGTAAATACGGGCTAGGATCCCTTAGAAAGGACAGAATTTCCCCTATAGGTTTGGGACCCAAGTGCAGTCAACTGGCCTTAATCCACAAATACACGAACACAAAACAAGGTGAAAGCAAAGCTAACCACCACCATAAGCACTCGCGCGGGCGAATCGAATACCGTCAGTGACGCCACGTGTAGAATATCCAATGCGCTCGCACTGAGCCTCCTTCGCGCAGCAGCAGATGTCTGGTGCACCACCGTAAGGTAACTCGTGCGCACGGGATTGGACCTGTAAACCCCACGAGCACCCGAACTCTCTGAGCTGGGAGACTGAAGGTGCCTATTTCAAAACCAGGTCCTGTAGTACATCATAGAAAGAGCCCCACGGAGGACACCCTTCCCCCTTGTGTTTTCCATTTGACGAGGATTCATAAGCGGCCCTACGGACCAAGCACACAAATCCGAAATGCATGTTCAAAACAAAGCCAATCCATGATCCAAACAGACAATGGACCTCTAAACATCCTGAGTTGGGATCAGAGTGTAATCGGAGGGTTCTCTGTAATAAAAGTACTATTTTCAAAATGAATTTCAACGATGCTGATAAATAGATTTCACTTTGGTCAAATAACTAAATAAAAATATCTGAAAACATAAAAACATGCCTTGCAGCTGTGGAGGTGAGGAAATTTTCTTTCAAATTTCTGATAATATAAACATCGTTTGATAGTTCATTTTTATTAACTTTTCCATACTGTGTTTTGACATGTTGATAAACATTGTAATACACTTTTAAATGTACATATTAAGTATAATATAAGCACGTATGATCTACCCTTAGTTATAATATTTGTCCGGCCTTAATATTGCTTTGTGATTTATTGTGTTTTCACCTACTGTATTTCTATTTTAAGGTTGAATTTTCTCTAATTACAATACATTTTGTTTATATATTAAGGTGAGATCAATTAATATAAACGTTGGGTGTAAAAATCCTTCCCTGTATTGCTTTAATGTAGATGCATTCTGTAATTTACAGTTATGCTTTGCACTCATAACGTGTGGCGGCGGCGAGAGAACGAATGAAAAGGCGGGCTCTTTCAGACTACAGCTGCAATGTTTATGTCGGATGAAACGAAGAGTAGTAGGTCGTATGCAGTATGCGATTGTAGCATAACAAAACTATTCCTAACCGCAGCTCAAGCGTATTTTTAATGGTATTTTATTGCTGAAGGGCGGGACATTCTTATTTCAAGGTGTTATAATAATTTTTTAAATGCAGAATTTATTAAGTAAACTTAATTTTAAAAAAATTAGTACAATAAATTTGCTTATGTGATTCTAAAATTAGTAGCAAAAATTTTGGACTGTTCAGTTTTCTAAAATATTTTTTTTTAATTGTGTGACGGGTGTGACAATTTCGTGACAAGCATCTACAGCAGTGTCCCAAAAAGGTGATTACGGGTTTAATTCTTTATCTATTAATGATAAGTGGGAAAATAAATTGAAAAAATGTTCAAAGTAAGGTCGGAAGTAAGACTCCGGTAAGAAAAATTCCTCTCGTTCATTTTCAAAAAGTGACACTTTTTAAATTTGTATACGACCCCCCGTACAAAACAATTCCCAATTAGTAAAATGTGCCCATAGACTAGTAAGGTGGCTTACAAAATTTGAGAACTATACCTTAAAAAGTGTCAGAGATATGAAGATAAATATAACGTTGACTTTAACCACTTTTCAATGGCTCTCGAAGGGAAAAAATCACGTCCAACAATCGCATTTCGAGGGTCGTACAGAAATCACGAAAGAAAATATTTTTTCCCACTCTAAAAATGAACGTTTACATTCAAAATCATGCATAGCCCCGATCGTCTTTCTATAAAGATATCTCTGAGATGTTGTATGATGAAAGACTGAAATTTGCTACATCACCTCATTAGTGTATGAAGCACATTTTGCTAGTAGGGAATTTTTTTTTTGTAAGGGGGTCGTATACAAATTTAAAAAGTGTAACTTTTTGAAATGAACGAGTGGAATGTTTTCTTAACGGAGTCTTATTTCCCGCCTCATTTTGAACATTTTTTTTTTCAATTTACACTGTCCTTTTATCTCTAATAGATAAATATTTAAAGCTCGTTACCACGTTTTTGGGGTACCCTGTATATTTGTAAAAATACCTGTGAACTTTACTATGATGAAGACTTGGATTTTTTTTTTTTTTTTTCATAGATAAAACGGATTAAACTAAACAAAATAATACCATTTTCAAAATGAATTTTTCACTTATTTAAGCTAAACAATAGAAAAAAATATACATTTCATGTGACGGGTGTGACATCGTCCAAATTTTTCATAATTGGACACTTAAACAGCTGAAATGAAATGTAAAATTGATGACAGTAATGCATTTATTTTTTAAAAAGATATTTTTAGCTAAATTTATAGTAATAACCTCTATAATTAACAAGGGATGTTGGTGGAACTTATTTTTATTATCGGAGATTAGTTTTCCACAGATGTCTTCTGTTTCTGGCCAATACGAAAAGATACCGCTTGCATGCATTTCAAAGTAATTTCAAATTTTTCATCATTTATAGCAAGTACAGTAGCATAGTACTAGTACATTTTGCTGCTTGATTTTTTTGCTACTGCTTGCAACAGCTAAAGAAGTCAAAATGAAATTCCCAACCTAAAGATCTTTTTGTTTAATTTTCCACTGAGCATTAATGCACATTTCTTCACAATTTTCTCGAAAGTATATCATTTCTTCATCATTTTGCAAAACTGTTACTTTATTTTTTTCTAATGTTGATCTTAAGGTTCTTCCTTCCCATAAAGAAGCAATCTGAAGAGAATGTTTTATATTTTGAGAATAAGTTTCACACATTTGGATTATATGTTACGAAAACATTAAAATTATAACAGTGTATTTAATGAGAAACAATATTTAAAAAAACTAGAAAAAACTCTCCTTTATTCTTGAAAAGAATTCAAACTTATTTGAATAAAAATTTTCCAGCTTTTTCCCTCATCACCCACTGATAATAAAAAGGATTTTCATAAAAAGCCAGTCAAGCTTGCCAAAACACATGCGTATGTTATACACATACATATTTATAATATACAGGGTTTCCAGTGATAACTGTGCCCAATGGCTATTTCCTAAACCGTTAGCCAGAGACACATAGTTTCCAATTGCAAAAATGCTCTAAATTGTATAATCTATTATATCAGAAACAATCGAAGTCAATAAATCAATACCTATAAAAATTACGAAACTTAAATTTTTTATAGTCCCCCGGTCCTATCAGTTATATTTAGGAAAATTTTCTTCATACAATTTCATGCACAATTAAAAAAAAAAATCGCCCTTCTACGGTCAAAATTCACTGAGTTATGAAGCAGCAAACATTTTGACTTAAATCACTTTTTCACGTTTAAAAATGTCCCGTTAAGGTAAACCGTTAAGGGACCATATAAATATTGAAATTTTAAATTATAGGTTATAATTTCATTTTCTGGCATAATGCGGAGAAAGAAGCAAAACTTACTAATTTTTAAACAAAGGGTTTTAGTCAGGCTCTATAAAAATCTATCCGGGATCAGACTTACTAAATCGTATATATGTGTAGCATGCATATGTGTAACACCGAGTATGCTACGCAAAGTACAGGAAGAGTTTTCTACACGGGTGCATATTTGCATTGCAGACGAAGAAAGCTATACTTTGAGCAAATGTTACGCTAACAGGATTTGTAATATTAATTTAAGTTTCTAAAATGCATATATTCGTACTTTAAAATGTTTCATTTTCTATGAAACATTTGAAAGTACTGTACAGTAAAGTACTTTAAAGTACTATTTTTTGTACTTTAAAATGTTTCATTTAGTGAAGTTTTTTATTCTCTTGTTTTTGTATTTTAAGTTATTTAATACCAGCTCATTTAAAAATTTCTATTTTCAGTAAATAAGCTATATTTTTATGTTAATTTATTGGATACACATAGTTAAACTTTAATCTTATTTATTGCAATCTACAATCGTTTCAATCTACAAATAGTTGATGAAATTGGTAATAAATATTACTAGGCTCAAAATCACGTACATTATTTTTTCTCGAATTCAATTTGTATACAGCCCCTATTTCGCATCTCGAAAAGTGCTCGCATTTTAAGCAGCTCTAACTCGGCGAATTTTGGTCGCAGAAGGACGATTTTTTTTCTTTTACTTTTATTTATTTTGTGTGTGTGTGTGGGGGGGGGGGGAATTATGTAAGGAAAAAATTTCTAAATATAACTGATAGGACCAGGGACTGTATAAAAATTTAAATTTCGTCATTTTTATAGGAATTGATTTAGTGGCTTCGATTGTTTCTGATATAATAGATTATACAATTTAAAGCATTTTTGCAACTGGAACTAGGGTTGCCAGATCGCCAAACCAAATAGCCGGACAGGCCAGCCAGTTTGGCCGGACATTTGGGTAAAAAGGCCGGACAGCCTACAATATTGAGGATTTTGTCTCACAATTTTTTTGTTGTACCTATTATTACTATGTAAAATAAAGCTTTTTTGATTATTACCATGAATCTTGTTAAATTCTAATGAAATATAAATAACATCGAATGCCGAATCTGTTCAAGTACTTTATTACTAATCAGCCAAAGTCACCAGTCAAAAGCCTAACAAAAGCCGGACACCGTTAAGTTTGGCCGGACACGCAATCAAAAAGCCTAACTATGTCCGGCTTTATCCGGACGCCTGGCAACGCTAACTGGAACTATGTGTCTCTGACTCAGGCGCGTAGCCAGGAAAATTTTTCGGGGGGAAGGGGGGGATATGAACTTATGTGTATAAATAGACGGAATTTCATCACTAATCCAAAAATTTCCGGGGGGGGGATATATCCCGATATCCTCCCCCCTTGGCTACGCCCCTGCTCTGACTAACCGTTTAGGAAATAGCCATTCGGCATCGTTATCACTGGACACCCTGTATATTTACAGAAATATTAAGTTTTGTGAATATTTCACATTTATATTTAATTTAAAAATACATTGTAATTTTTATAAAAACTAAGTGAAAACTTTTTCAATTTGTCAAACCCGTCACACACATTTTGTCACACCCGTCACTATAAAATTTGGCTATTAAAAAAAGATTTTTTTTTTCTATTTATTTTGTACTACTTTGGTTAATAAGTTCGTCCGTAGAAAATTCCAAGTTTGTCCAATAAAGGGTGTGTTGCATATGCGTAGAGTTAAATGGGCCCATGAGGCTCAAGCCCCCCCCCCGAATAATTTACGTTAAATTAAAAAAAATTGCCTTTTACTCAATTTTTACAATTTAAAGAAAAAGTATTTCACTCGAGTTATAGAAAAAAAGCTTTTCTTTTGTTCATAGAAATTTTATTCTGATTTCGTTTTCAATCATTATTTGTGATTCATTCTGGCACCACATAACACAAGATGTCATTAAGCAGGCCGCGCCAGGCGCCGGTTAATAAAAAACAGTCTATCTATCCAATGGGAATTATGAAATCAAAAGTTCACATCAGCCTAAAACGCGTTCCGTACTCGAAAGTGTTCCTTCCCCACCACCTTTGCATCTTTCACACTGCTTCCATTTTTGATTTTGTTTCACTGCATTTTAAGGAGGATAAATTGATAGGAAGGCACTATAATGGATAGGTACGTTAATGGGTAGGTTTGGAAAAATGTTCTATACGTTATTAAATTTAAAAGAAAAACGCCAGAACCAACCGCAAGTGAAATGTTTTAAACGAATGCAAGGCGCAGTGATTTGCACGCAGAACAGTAAGCATATTTCTATATTTTTACTTCTAATTAAAAAAGTTGGTGATATACAAGACCGGAAAAATCTATTGCCCGATATGCCCGGGGCGCGTAAAATTCTCGGCCAGGTATGTATTTTTTTACCCACGTGCCCGATCGGGCATGTAAAAAAGTCGATCAAAAGAGATTCATAAAATAGTTTTAATATGCTTGTTCATATATCATACGGATTTCGTTTGTGGTTGCAACAATTCCTTTCAATGCAAACAGTCTGAATAATGTAAATTTTATAGAGTAATAAAATGTAATAATTTTCGGGCTTGTAAATTTTTTGTTCGGGCATGTATTATTTTAGGCTTCAAACATTTACATGCCCGACTGGGTATGTAAATGTTTGGAGATTCTTCTGCCCCTGGACATATACAGGTGTCCCTAAAAGGTGGTAACGGGCTTTAATTCTTTATCTAGAGATAAGTGGGCAGTAAAAATGTTCTAAATAAGGTCGGAAATAATTCTCCGTTTAGAAAAAATTCCTCGCGTTTATTTTCAAAAAGTTACTCTTTTTAAATTTTGATACGACCCCATAATTCCGTATTAGTAAAATGTGCCCCATACACTCAGACGACGGTGATGTACCAAATCTGAGCCTTTCATCATACGATGTTACAGAGATATCTTTAAAGAAAGAAGATCGGGGACTATCCATGATTTTGTATGTAAACGTTTATTCCTAGAGTGAAAAAAAGATTTTCTTTCGTAATTTCTGTACGATCCCTGATATGCGATTATTCGACGTGATTTTTTTCTCTTCCAGAGCCATTGAAAAGTGGTTTAAGTCAGCGTTCTATTTATCTTCATATCTCTGACACTTTTAAAGGTATATTTCTCAAATTTTATATGTCAGTTCTTTAGTGTATGGAGCACATTTTACTAATTGGGAATTGTTTCGTATGGGAGTCGCATACAAATTAAAAAGTGTAACTTTTTAAAGAGAACGAGAGAAATATTTTCTTAACGAAGTAGTATTTCCGACCTTATTTTGAACATTTTTTTAAATTTACACTACCCACTTATCTCTTATAAATAAAAAATGAAAGCGTGTTACCTCCTTTGGTGTGTTGCGCATACAGTTATAAGCATCTTTTAGGTGACGGGAGTGACAGAAAGATTTATTTATTTTTAACGAACACTTCGAATGTTTAACGGGTTTTTTTTTTTTTTATACTAATATGGGTCTACATACAGAGTGCCCAGTAATTAACCAAAAATTTGAATTATTTAGTAAAAGAGTTTGAGAAGTGATAAAAGAAAAATACTTATAGAGCAAGAGCCCTCGGCCGCCAGACCTTCGTCATAGTATAAAAGCTGAAACTTTCTCTGCGCATATTCCCCAACAGAGGTAGGAACAATCGGCCACTATAAAGTTTGGATGATCGTGGCTTTGGCAGGTAACAGGTGGCAAAGGTGTATAAAATTGCAGAATATTTTCGTCATTTCATAAAGCTTCATTTTTTTATATGTTCTTCTTCGCAGTACTAGAAATCACTTTATCCCTTGCCAGACACTTTTCCATCGTGGCAAACCCCGCCAGACAACCTCAAAGTCATGGAAAACGTAATTCTATTACGAGCGCGCTGCAGCATCGTAAGAAAGTTCAGAAGTAGCAGTATAAAATGTGCTTGTCACTTTGTGACAGCTTGACGTACTTCGTCGCGGGAGTTTACGAACACAACAGTTTTCCATGACTTTGAGATTGTCTGGCGGGGGTTTGCCACGATGGAAAAGTGTCTGGCAAGGGATAAAGTGATTTCTAGTAGTGCGAAGAAGAACATATAAAAAAATGAAGCTTTATGAAATGACGAAAATATTCTGCAATTTTATACACCTTTGCCACCTGTTACCTGCCAAAGCCACGGTCATCCAAACTTTAGAGTGGCCGATGGTTCCTACCTCTGTTGGGGGATATGCGCAGAGAAAGTTTCAGCTTTTATACTATGACGAAGGTCTGGCGGTCGCTAGCTCTCTTAGACTATTACTTCACGTATAAGTACACACATTCCGATCTAATGCACGAGAGTTTCGAAGTGCTTCCCGTTATATGCAACAATTTGGCGAAGCCTAAGATCAAAGTTGTCCAAAACTGAACGAATAGTTGTCAGTGTGATGGCCGAAATTTCAGCACAAAATGAAAATCCCCTGTTCAATGGTCAAATTCGATATTTTACCTCTGCAAACTGCTTGCAAAGACGCGAACTTTTACTGAAAACTGTTTGCAATTTCGTGTCAGTCTAGTGCTATGCGGCACAGCACAAAATAAAAACTCATTTCGTAAATTGCAAACCGCGTAGTGTTGCGTAATGTTACGTCACTATGTCGCCCCAATAAACAGTTATTGCTAGTTTCAAATTTTCGGTTAACTATTGGGCGCCCTGTATGTTGATCGGTATATTACCTACATACAATATTTACACGCAAAATTTAAAACGAGACTATTTTAAATAGTAATTTTGAGTAAATGTAAGGGAAAGTGGCCCATAATGATCCTAACGTACAAAACGATCCAGGTATGTTTTCTTCCAGACTGGCAGCGCTATCATTTACGAAACACATAAACTAGTTGTACCAAGTCAAGAAGAAGCAACGGCGATATTTAAGAGATCGGTGTATTACGTGTCTGAGTAGAATTTTTCAAAAAACTGGGTTTTATCATATATCTTATAAAGTAAGCACTAACTTTACTGATTCTTTAGAAATGCAGTCTTCAATGTACGGAAATATCACTTGGTTCACTGAATAGAGTATGTTTTTAGATGTGAATTACACTTTTTTAGTTTGTTTTTCGGCCTGTTCCAGTAAAATGACCTTAAGTGGGCAGTCATGCTACCGGGTAAAATGATTCATCGACTGAAGAAACTCCTAGCTATCATGGCAACCCTTCAGACATTCTCAAAATGCGTTACTCCCCATTACATTATTTAATTTATCTGTGCGTTTTCTGGAAGCCATAATACTTGATTTATAATTTTGAAATTAAGAGGTAAAAATTAAGAAAATTTGTCGGTGGCCAGTGGCCACTGAGCTCGAAATTTTTAGTGGCCACTCTCAAGTTTTTTAATATTACTTAATATAAGTTCAATAAACATGCACAGCTTATATGAATACTAAGGAAAGATTTTTTTCTAAATAGGTCTCTAATAAATTGTTCTTGCAGCTGTTATTTGCTAATTAAAAAGAAAAAAATTACTTGTCTCAGTGTACACAGAATATCTCCAAAACATTGACCTGGGGTTATATTACTTAAATATTTTACAGTAAATGACAAAGTTATATAAAAAAAGAAGCAGAATTTTACGGTAATGATTATAATTTTTGGAAGATTAAATCTAAATCAATGCAAATGTACATTTTTATATGGTCTCCAAACAAAAAATTCCCAGTTTGTAAAATGTGCCCATACATTAATTTTTACAAAATTTCAGTCTTCTATCAATTTTTGCTCACTACGGCCCTGCCTATGGCAATAGCATTTCTCTGTAGTGTACCCCTATGACCGCTTTTAAAAAAGCCATTAATTGCCAGTACAATCACTCCTGTTCACTCCCAAGAACGAAAAAAAGCAGTATTACACTGTTTATAACCCCCACCCACCCACCTCTTCCAGACTTGAGCAGTAATGGACCTATATTTATTCCATTTCACATTCCACAGTGTGAACTCTCGACCGATTAAACAGGGCGCGGCACCCAGCAACCCTTTAATGCCTGTCAGTCCTTTTTCTCCCCCTATTCCTCGTAAGTCTGTGTTTCCATTCTTATTTGCCAAGACTTTTTCTCCTTCCTTACCATAGAGTTTTCCTTACAAGAGACAATACAATGAAGTCAAAATCGACAATCGTTTTAGGGCTCCTTTGCAAAATACTGTCTATTAAAACTATCCTGTAACAAAAATACGATCATTTTAAACGATCCTTTACAAAACAGGAGGTATAACTAGTATTCCTTCACAAAATTCCCATCAGCTTTTTTTTTTTTTTTTTTTTTTAAATAAATGCAACCAGATAAAATGTCCTTTTATAAATATATATAGTATTTTTTTTCCCCCTGTTTTCTTTCGCTCGCGTGATCTGAAAGATGCCCCTAGGAATGTTTGTTTTTTCAGCAATGTAAAGGAGCCATCTGGCATATTACGCTTTCCGTTGAGGGGAAAGGAGGGAGTTCAAAATGATTTCGCTGTCGGTAAGGATGTTATGTTTGATAAGTGTGCAGTTGTAAATAAGTAAACAATAGGTTTAGACTTAGCCACATAAATGATGGCAGCTCCCATTGTTTTGAATTGGTTGTTATGCACTCTTGCAAGTTGTTCTTAATGATTGCTTTTAGTGTAATCATTGCATGGCCTTTCTACTTCAGATTATTTTTAGTTATTACAGATATTTGTTAAACATTAGAGAATTACGGATTCAACTCAAAATGCAAAACGACTTATTGCGAGTTAGAAAGTTTGCGCGATTTCGAAACATTTATGTTTGTCTTTAGGAATAACATTTAGGACTAAGTTAATCATTCCGAGATTGCATCAGACCATTTCTGAATAGGTGGCGTGAGTACAGCGGACACATACGATTTCGTGGTATGAACGGACACTCCGAAACTCATCGTGGTTAGAGCGGACGTATTTTTCCCCCATATGAGAGCATATTAAAACAGTATTTTAAGCGGCAAATCTCTTTCACATGGGATAATTTTTTTGTTTTTTACCGAAGTTTTCTGTTTTTGCACTCGATTATCGAATTGCAAGGATAACTACATTTTTGCCAATGAAATTTAATTATTTATATAAAATTGTTAAGATATTATAATGCGAATGCATTTTAAACATAGAGAAATGTAATAAAAATAAAACTTTCAGAGAAATATTTAAAAATTAATAGTAAGTAACAGTACAATGAAGTTTTTTTTAATATTAGATTTGTAAATTCTTTTTTCAGTATTTTACAGTTCGCTAATTTCAGTTTAAAGTGCGTGTTCAGGAAGAAAAAAAAAATTTAAAATACGGAAATTTGAAAGCTCTTTCAGTGCTCACCTGGAACCCAGGGATTGCCTAAGCACTACTCTGGACACTAGCCAGGTATTCGAAAATCCATCTTGGAAGCAACACTTGTCACATAAGGGGCAGTGCGCGTTATTTCAATATGAGACGGGACGGAACAAGTTAAACCTGAGTTCTGAGTAAAAATGAAAATTTATATATTAAATCTCCGATAAACCACTTAGCCATAATTATTGCCCCGTAATTGAAAATTATGTGAACCCTTCGGGGCATTAAGTTATATTTATACCTTTTTATTCATTTATTCCTATTCTAAACTTAATTCAAAGGCACAATATGTGCAAGAATGTCCGCTCTGACCACCCAGCTCCCCTCACGTGTCCGATATAAGCACGTCCACTCTGGCCACGCAACCTCTGAATATTTACTCTACATGGTGCATAAAAGTGCCTGCTTGGAAAACAAAGTGCTTTCTTTTAATCCCCAACCCAACCGGGCCTGCCCTTTTTACATACGCCACTGGTCTTTATTCATGAAGAACGTTGTAATTTTCCGAGAATGACAGCTGTCATCACCTTTTCTTCTGGCAATGAGCCTTATTAAATATTATAGTGGAATAAGGCTTGATGTTTATTGTTTTGGTATAAACACGACTCATGAAAAGAATTAATAAATGATCGCGCCACACTAGTCTGATTTTTGTTCCCAGAAAAAGAGCTCCTACATAGGCAGGTGGGGGGAACTTAGGAAGAGCAAACAAGTGCAGGCGTCTGCTTCAAACGGCAATAGTAGGTCGTGTCACTGCCCTCCGGTTGCAAGTTTGTTAACAGATTGTCACTTTCGCTTATTATTGATCAATCTTACTAATCCCTTCCTACCAATGAACCAGCCCCACCGCTCCCCCTCCCCCATGACGAAATAAATCTTAAAAGTTATATTGCTTCCTTTCAAGAGCATTAATTGAATGTATCCTGTTTCTAATTTATTTTCACTTCATAAAATCTTTTAAAACGTCAGTGAAAAAGAAAAGGGGGGGGGGGGGGAATAGACTGCGATTGGTACAGAAATTTGCAGTCTCCACTTTCGAAAATGCAGTCGCTACGTGGCGAGTGGCGAACGCGATTTTTGACCTTTATATTTGTAATATTTTTTTTTTTTTTAAATTTTCACAACAAATTTTGCATACTATATGACTGTAAAATTTATTTTATTTCATTATATATAGTCATAATTACTTTTACAAATTTTATATTGCTGATAAAAAAACATTTACAACTATATTGAAACGAAGGATCATTTTGCCCTTGGGTGAGAGTAAAATGATCCTTTGTACTCTTTTTCAAAATTATATATATTTTTTTCGTTACTCAGTTAGGGCCAAAGTTTTATATAACATTTATGCTATTTTGTACAAGTAAGGGGATCATTTTGGGCCACCATCCTCTAAGTAGGATGGTTTTTCAAACTTGATTACCAGATTTCTTCAATGTTAGAGGTCAAATTTCTAGAACTGTGTTATTTTTACAAAGATTATTTTTTAATTCATACGCACATTAAAATAACTTTAATTTGATGTATCACGAGTGATTATAGAATAAATTTGAAAATTTGATATCTTAGTCCACTTTTACATGGAAAGGGACCGGAAGTATCCATTTATAAAACAAAACAATGATAATACCAGGAACGTTATGTGGGGAAACTATTTTAGGACTTGGTGGTGCCAGAGAGCGATATTAAAAAACATTTAAAAGGAAAAAAAACACAGTTTTTTCCGATCAAGCTGCTGCTTGTTTGAACTCGTCGATGCTTACATTTTTTTTTTTTTTTTTTTCCCGTCGAGTTCCAAAGATTCGGATATAGCTGTAGCTGAGAATGCGTGGGCGTTTCATAGGATGAAAGAAAATCACAAGTTTACTCAAATGACTGTGCCTTCTCACTTAATTCAGGCACGTTTTAAACAAAAATTTAGATGTGCTCGCACAAAATCTCCCATCTTGTTGTAAATGTAAACACATATAAAAACTGATGAATTGAAAAATCACCTTCGTGAAGACCACCTCATAACTTTATAGCGGATACTTCCAGGGCCTTATTATCACGTGGACAAATCGGGACTTGGCCCAGGGTCCCCTCGAAAGGACCCCAATTTCAAATGTTGTTCTGAAATATTCTTTTTTATATCAAACTTTTATGAAAAATAAAACATATTTCATAGATTGGGGGCCCCAAAATTCACCAAAGCCCGGGGCCCTGTTGGTCATAATCAGGCCCTGGATACTTCAAACCATGACTGTAAAATTAATCCCAGTTTAGAGTCGCTATTCCTTGATATTCGAAGGGGTAAAAGCCAAAGTTTTAGAGTTTTGGGAGCAGTGAGGTAAAAAATCGGATATTTGAATATATCGATTATTTGAACGAAGTATTATCTTGCAATGATGTGAATTAGAAAATTTTGCCGTTTGGATGAAAAAATGAATAAGAAAGATAAATCATGCCAAAGGCATCGATTACAAAACGCTTTTCAACATAAAAATATTTTTGCGCCAAGTCTGGTTGTGTAGGGGCTAGAAGGAGTACAGTGGGACGATAGATATTTTCTATGATTCAAAAGCTCAAAAATTAGAAGAAATAAGTCCACAATTTATTAACCGCTATTGCAGCCCTGTGGAAACGAGTCACCGTCACAATTCGTTTTGTAGGAAAGTTGCAGGCATTTTTGTTTTTACTATCACTGTTGGAAAAATCAGACAAGTTTTACTTTTTTGGATTTGAGTGGTAAATTATTATCCAATAATCAATATCGTTGCTTTAATTTAAGCTTGAACTTTCTTAATTGCATGCATTTAATGATACTTATTCTATTGATATATTTTGTACAACGTTTGAGTTTGTATTTAAAAAGATTTCGTGTATGTGTGTGTGGTGGAGGGGGGGGGACAGTGGGACAGTACCCTACTGTATTAAATCCTATGGCTTGTGGAGGAATACAAAGAACAGTTACACACAGAGCCGGAATTAGTGGAGGGCAACCGGGGCTGTCACCCCACAA